>CAKOGP040001870.1:0-139481 GCA_933822405.4 Cylindrotheca closterium | reverse complement strand
GCATGCTGCAGGTGGTAGCACCAGCAGGCGATGATGGTTGGTGATTGCTTGATTGATGATTGATTCGTTCATTCCTTCTTCCAACCTGATTCTTCATCAAGAGGAGGAGGATCCAGAAACCTGGTTTGTTCGATCTTCTTGCATTCCAGCTCTAAGCGCTACTTTATCGTTCGCAAAGCCGAATTGTTCATGGTGCTGGACGGCAATTTGTCATCTTCTATGCATCTTTCGACTGTCCAAACTTCAAATGGGCAGATTGTTTGAGGATCTGCTGCTACCGTATTTAATATACACACAAGGCAGCTGAGACACACTTTCCAAGGTTCGGTTTTAGTCCCTGACGATCCATCACAAGCCTCCGGATCAAATGAGCGACGGACAGACGAGTTAGTCCCAGTCATGAGTCACGAGTGCTTGGGTCATGAGCAAGGCTGAATCAATCAATCAAGAATCAAGAAGCCTTGAAAAAATAATCATACGAAACCGCATCATCTTGTTGTGGAACACTTGTATTGTAGTTGTATTATTGATACGATAGCAAAGACAACGTACCATAATCTTTGACAGTTACTTGTTTAATTTATTCACCATTCACCACAACGAAACGACAACAAAGTCAATCACAAAACAAAATGCCATCATCATCACCAGCTGACGTGGATGCTCCACCGGAAGCAGCTTTGGTAGAACCCTTGCTTCCCAATACTTCTACAGAAGAAGCAGCCGTCTTTTCGTTGATTCCAGAAGAGCAATCTCCCTTTGTTGGAACGACATCGGAACAACCAACGCGGATCAATGAGCCAGGTACGTTTGCCTCGAGTACAATATGATGCGGGGAAGATTGGAACAGAAGCACGACTCAACATTCCCATGCCCTTTTTTATTGTCATGTTGTACCTATTTATCTATCAGAAGTGCTAGAGGTTGCCGTGGACGACAGTGCGTGGGAACATGGAGAAGACCAAGATTTAAAGTTCCAGAATCCACTGTTTGCCTTTATTTTCTTGTCCCAAGCCATTGCACTGATGGTGTTTGGAGTTCATGGCATCAAGACCTTTTTGTCCTATCAAAAGGAGGATGACAATAAGAATCATCATCCACAAGACGACGACAGTGGCAGTGACGATATCGACCTTCACTTTATTCTTTACTATGCGAGGCACTTGCTGTTTGCCTTTTTGGCCACGGTCACTTCTATTGTAATGCTCTCGGCCAGCGTCTTGTCCTATTTGCTCCGTCAAACGGGAGCTACCAGAAGAATGATGGAAATTAGCTTGATTCTTAGTCCAGTCAGTTATGCCTTGTCGGCGATTGGATGCATGGCTGTCGGTCTCCTTCCAATGGCTGGAATCTTTTTGATGTCCACCCTCATTGGTATCTGTTATGTCGTTGCTGTCTGGAAACGAATTCCCGTGGCAGCTGCCAATTTGGCAGTGGCCATGACGGCCGTCAGGGCACATCAAGGAAGTCTCGTTGGACTTGGATATACCCTGACCTTTGTGGCCGCCAGTTGGACTTGTATATGGTGCTTGGCGATTGGGGATATTGGATTCCGAGATTCTTCCTTTTTTTGGCAGTGCCCCGCGGGCTCAAATCAACAAGATCCAGATTGCAGCTTGACTTCGGGCGGAGTTTGTGTCGGACTTTTATTGCTGTTGAGCTTATTTTGGACCTTACAAGTCATCAAGAATCTCTGTCATACGACGGTCGCTGGTGTGGTTGGATCTTGGTGGTTCTCCTCGGCCCCGTCCACCCACGATGAGGAGGTTGCCAACGGAGACTCGCTCATCCAGGAATCGACTCCTTCTCCCAAGCAGGTGGTATACGATTCATGGGTTCGGTGTTCTGTATACAGTTTTGGAAGTATTTGCTTTGGAAGTCTTGTCGTGGGTCTCTTGCAAGTCCTCCAATTCATTCTTCGTTGTGGACGAGAACAGAATCAACGCAACCGAAACTCGTCTTCTGGACTTGCCCTTTGCATTTGCCAATGCATTGTGAATCAGTTGGAACGATTGGCCGAGTACATGAACAAATGGGCATTTGGTAAGTTCGTGATATGCTGTCGTCGCGTCGTATCTTCCATCATGATTTGAATGGATGGATTCATTCATTGGTTCATTCATTGGTTCGTTTATGCATGTGATACTAACTTGTTGCACATTGTTATCCTTATTGTCCAGTGTATGTTGGGCTATATGGCTATGATTACTGGACTGCTGGTTCCAAGGTCTTTAATCTATTCAAGGCTCGAGGCTGGTCCGTCATTCTCAATGATCACCTAGTAACTCGATACTTGACACTACTCCAAACACTCTTGTCGCTTCTGTCAGCAGTCATTTGCCAATTCTGGGGTTGGCTTTTTGTCATTCGGCCACTCTCGGCATCGCTTCGTCAAGCAGCCGAGAATGATCCAGACAACAATGCTGATCCAGCTGACGTGTCCGCCTTGTGGTATTCCTTCTTTGCGATTGGTTTTGTGCTGGGAATGAGCTTGTCGAGTGTCCTATTCCGCTTGATTAGCAGTGCGGTCGATACCATTGTGGTTTGTTTTGCGGAATCTCCGAATCAGCTTTCAGTATTGGGGAGACAAACTGGGCAACAGCAAAATAAGCCAATCCTCAAGCCATCTCTGGCCAATGAAATGATCTTGGCGTGGAGACAAGTCTATCCACAAGAGTGTGGCTTTTAAAAAGACTGAATTTTCCATGCCTTCGTTGATGGATTCTATCTCATTACTATTTTCATAATACAATCATCCATACTACATTGACATAGCTCTAATCTATTTAGTAGTATAATATACTAGTATTATATACATGCTAGCTCTCAAATTTGTCCCCAACTTCAAAAATACTCCCGTCACAACTGCACCAATCGGCTACTGTCACCTCAGAGCTCATACCGGAGCCGTCGTCTTTTGGTCTCCCGAACCTGCGGGGAATCTGTGGGCATATTCAATAGCAAAATTGGGTCTCGACGAACTAGTCGCCAGACGACTTCTCTATGCCGCTGAATTGCTGCGTAATGTAATGGCGTCATTTCATCAATAGGTCTCTCATAGACGGCACCGCGATTCAAAAGCACTTGCACGACCTCCACACAACCACTACGACATGCCCAATCCAATGGAGTCAATCCAGGAATAGGCCTTGCTTCCATATTTGCACCTCTGTCCAGAAACAACCGAACCGCCTCCACAAAACCGTAATGGCATAAAAAAGCGAGTGGCGTACGTCCCCAACGGTCCTGTGCTTCAATATCGGCACCTCTGTCCAAAAGCTTTTTCAGGACTCCCAAGCGATGGTCCTTTGCAGCATGATACAAAGGTGTGAACCCAAATCCATCTCGTGCGTCCATATTAGCGCCATGGTCGGCCAATTCTTGAACCACTCGTTCATTGCTCGCAGAATGCAATGCGGTATGGCCAGAATTAGTCCGTGCTTCTACATCGGCACCCCGATTCAACAAGAGTCGAACAGCTTCGGCATGCCCTTGAAGAGCGGCACAATACAACGGTGTAAATCCATATTTTGCACTTGTCAAAATACTAGCACCGCGGTTCAATAAGAATCGAATCACATCGACATTGCCACTAAGAGATGCACAAAGCAACGGCGTACTTCCATAATTTGCCCTGGCGTCTATCTCAGCATCGTAGGCTAAAAGGACTCGAACCGCCTCGAAATTGCCTTGGCGACACGCGCAGTGCAACGGGGTACTTCCATCATCTGTCTTGGCGTTTACATCAGCACTGTGGTTCAACAAAAGTTGAATCACTTGGACGTGCCCCATACCGGAGGCGAAATGCAACGGGGTACGTCCACAACTCTTGGTTTCTTTAGTAGCACCGTAGACTAATAAGACTCGAACGACATCGACATTGCCTTCAATACATGCGCCGCACAACGGCGTGAATCCATCACTTGTCCTGGCTTCTCTCTCAGCACCTTTGGCTAAAAGGACTCGAATCACCTCGACATTGCCTTGGCGACACGCGCAGTGCAACGGGGTACTTCCATCATTTGTACTGGCGTTTATATCAGCATTGTAGGCTAAAAGGACTCCAATCACCTCTTGGCGACACGCGCAGTGCAACGGCGTACATCCATCATTTGCCCTGGCGTCTATCTCAGCATCTTGGTCTAAAAGGACTCGAATCACCTCGACATTGCCTTGGCGACACGCGCGGTGCAACGGGGTCCTTCCATCATCTGTCTTGGCGTTGATATCAGCACTGCAGTTCAACAAAAGTTGAATCACTTGGACTTGCCCCTCGGTGACGGCGACATGCAACGGGGTCTCTCCATCACTTGTCGTGGCTTCTATACCAGCACCGTGGTTCAACAAAAGTTGAGTCACTTGGACTTGCCCCATGAAGGAGACGAGATGCAACGGGGTAACTCCATTGCTTGACCTCCTGGCGTCTGTATCAGCACCGTGGTTCAACGCGAACTCCGCCATCTCAACATCACCGTTTGAACAGGCAGAATGCAATAGAGTCCACCCACTGTTCCCCCCCAAGCTCTCTTCTATTGTGAATTCACCGATACGAAGGAATTCTATCAAACGAGGAAAGTCACGATCGTGCACCGCAGCAATGACAGCGGCACTTGCCATTCTCAATTCCGTGTTCCGTCTTCTTCTGACGATGGACTGCAAAAAACGGTTTTGTACTATCGTCAAATTTTTCTCGTTTGAATTTTGAAGAATGAATGAATCAATCAATCAATCAGTCACGCATCTGAGAGTGCATTGTGTCCGTGTGACGTAGACGTCTACTGTACAGTGTACGTAGTGACATGACGGACAGGTCATGTCCGAGGAATCGAACTGTCCGACCGAGTGTGCGAGACATACGGTACTGTACGATACAGTAGTCGTCAGGACAATATGCTTGGCACAGTACCATACCAGGAGGTACTGTACATGGAATGGAAGGTTGTGGGGTGAAAGGTGTGAAATATTAGTGTCTACTGTTCCATGAAGCAGCATGCATTCCATTGGCTTCTTCTATCCCTACAGTAGTATCATTGCAACAACCTGGAATCGTGGCTGTCATGACAGCATGTTCGGGACTGACGTCTGTCGCTGTCACGAGTTGATTCTCAACGTTTGTGCCATGCAACCGACGATGAGCATCCACAATAAATAATGAACAGAGTACAAACAAGCAAATTCTCTTTCGAATCAATTCTACTTCTTGACCAAGAGCAGCAGCAATCACCAGGCTATTCTAGAATTGCTCTGTGGCAAAACGGCAGCTTCAATGTATGATGGCGATCAAGAAGAAGACGACGGACAGCAAGCAGATTTGGGTCTCACGAAGACAGCTGGGGAAGAGACATGGAATACCAACTTCTACATCTATCGAGGAGCCCACACATTAGCAACAATACCAGGGCCTACTCATGTTATGGTCGACATTTCCGTCAATCATATACCCAACAATGCCTTTTTTCAACAAGATTCATTAATGTCGGTTGCCCTTCCAAGAGATTTGCACCA
The DNA here is from genome assembly GCA_933822405.4 of Cylindrotheca closterium. NCBI lineage: Eukaryota > Bacillariophyta > Bacillariophyceae > Bacillariales > Bacillariaceae > Cylindrotheca > Cylindrotheca closterium. The sequence goes on along the minus strand of CAKOGP040001870.1, from coordinate 133,976 downwards.
AATTGGGGATCAAGCGTTTTCGCAGTGTCATTCCCTCCTTGCAATGACCCTCTCACTGCATTTGGAATCGATTGGTCGCTTGGCCTTTGCAGAATGTACTTCGCTGACACATATTGACTTTGCACCAGATTCTCAGCTGAAATCCATGGAGGATGGATGCTTTTCAGGGTGTCGATCCTTGGAACACATTCAACTTCCGCCCTCCATTACAAGCCTCGGAAAGAGAATCTTTTATAACTGTACCAAGCTTTCAACTATGGACTTGTCGGCATGCCATGGCCTAACGCGGATCGGAAGCCACTCATTTGGTTTCTGTTCGGGGTTGAAAACTTGCTTTTTACCAGCCGAAGTGACGGTGATTGACACCAGTGCCTTTGGCCAGTGTTACGAGTTGCGGCATCTTCATCTTGGTAGTTTGCGACAAGGTGGCTCGTCATCTCAACTTTTGACTATTGGAGATGAAGCCTTTGCTTCGTGTCGATCGTTTAAGTCAATTGCTCTTCCAAGGTCGCTTCAAAAGATTGGCAAACTTGCCTTTGCCAATTGTTTCGATTTAATCACAGTCGACTTTGCTCCAGACATTCAATTGCGGGAGGTTGGAGATCAGATCTTTTTGGAATGCAAGAGGCTAGTTAACATTGAACTGCCCGAACCAATTGCCCATTCTATAATGTTGAAGCACGGCACGTTTGACGGATGCACGGATTTGAAAGAGCGATTTGCGCCTATCGAAGGCCAAGCGAACGAGATCTTTCTGAAGGAGGCCCTCAGCATTCGGTATGGTATATCGCCACTACATCAGCTATGCTACGATCAAGCACATTATACAGTCGAAGACGCCATGTCCCAATTCGAAAAAATACTTGCTGAGGATGCAGAACCGCTCAAGTTCAAGTCGTCGCTCAAGACGAGATGGATAGATATCTTCCAAATGACGCCAATTCATATTCTTGTGGCGTCATCAGAAGGAAACCCAGAGCTCTTAAAGGCAATATTGGACCATTGTGACAGAAAAATGTCGCAAGTTGGACCTCTGATGATGACAGAAGACCTTTGGGGGAGACTTCCAATACACTTGGCTTGCTTGAGTGACTCACCTATCACCATGGTCGAGGTATTGCTACAAGTCCACACTTCTATCGATGTTTGGGAACTGGAGCCAGCACACTGGAAGTCTTGTATCGATGCGGCCACGTACCATCGCAGAGAACTACTTCCTCTTTTGAAGAGGGCTCACCTTGCAAGACGAATTGGTTCCTTGGGATTGATAAAGTGGAAGCAAGATATCGATCATCAAATTGAAAACATTGAGACTGAGATTGTGATGGCTAGTCGACGCTCTATTTCTTCGATTGAACGCACGTTGGAGAAGTACGAGAAACAAGAAACGGTAGCGCTACTGCGATCGGCGGTATGGAAGGCGACTTTGCTGAAGCTTCGTGAACAGCATGACAGAATTTTTGAGGAGCAACGAGCTCACTGCTTCATTCAATCTGGCGACGAAATTGCAGTTGCCAACATTCTACCGTTTTTGGGCCTTCAGCAACAGGCTTCTTGAGCAAAATGCCAGTATTTGCTTTTTTCTTAAAACTGAAGATACAGTCGTTTTGAGCAACCGATTTGTACTCGTCACTGTGGAGTCTATAATACGAAACTATTAAAATGAAACTAGGAGTTTGGTTCAATTTTTCTTTGTATGTATTCAAATGCAAACCTTATAAACAATTTTTAGAATCCAACGAACAGCACTGTCGTTCAGTTACAAAAGGGAAACACATATTACGGCCATCAACGTCGCACACGTTGTGACGCTAGAAATGAAAGCCGATGATGCTTGTATGTCAGGAGAATCGCTGGGAGACCCATCACCATTGTCTCCATCTCCTCCTGCACTTCCTCCCCCATCACCACCACTGTCTTCGCCAGTTCCTCGGGAGTCGGTGTTCTTGGTAGGGGCAATTGTCGGTAAGGCTGTTGGTGGACTGAGAGCAGTTGGTGCAATAGTCGGTGCTGGAGTTTCCACTCGACCTGTGACTGGGGCCGTGGTATCCTCGGCGGGAGCATCAGTTTCGCCGCCTCCGCCAGCATCGCCGCCTCCGTCTCCAGGCGCATCTGTGCGTCCATCTACTGGCGCTTCTGTACCTCCATCTGCTGGAGGATCAGTAATGACACCATCACCGCCACCTGGTGCATCGGTACTGCCGTTACCACTGTCCAAACTAGTACTCAATTGAAGAAGTCTCATTTCATAGTCGTTGAATTCTCTAGACAAATCAATCAAGTCGTTTTGTTCCTTAGCGTATGTGGCCTTGCTTCGGACTTGGCGTTTTCCATGGACAAGAGTTTCCGAAGAAAAGACTGTGGCAAGAAAGAGTAGGAATGCGGCGTTATTGATCATCGTATAGATTTTGTGTTGTGATTGTACCTGAATTGGAATTTTGTGTCTGCGTTTTTGTGAATTTTGCGATTTGGTGAATCATGTAAAAATGATAAATGTGGCGAGCGATTAGGAGCTAATTTTTCTTCCCTTGGCCATTCGGACCAACCAGAAAGGGGCGCGACGAATCTTTTTGTTTGTTCGTTGATTTTTACGTGGTATTAGCAGCCAAGTTTGCCATTGCTTACTCGCGTTATTGGCAGACAATTTTGGTTGATGGAGAACCTTGGCGTGACTTGCGCGCCCATTCGAGATCGCACACGACAAATCAATACAGTAAAACAAGTACTCTTTGACACATAAACAAACAATGAGAAACTTCCAGCCTCAAGACGAATGATGACGTAAGAAACTTCCATACTCAAGACGAAAGATGACGTTTCACCCACCGAATTGTATCAAAGCAAAGTTTACATTTTAAATTATAATCTTCTCGTCATATTCCGGTACAACTATTGCAGGTAGTAGTATTCTATGCATATCTTCGTCGACTTGCTGCATCACTGGCTGGAACGAGTCCACGATGCAAATGATATCATGTGGGTCCTCTTGCTTCCATTCATAATCATACATACAAACGAATACGATCGATTATTAGTTGGTAGTAGTCTACCAAAGAAGATACTATCAAGGTCAATATTGTAGATGCTATCATGACAAGCAGCAGTGGAAGTCGTAAATCCAATTGGCCCAACTTTTTCAGCAAATGGTTGTACTCGTCAGGTCTCCTTCGCTACATAGTTCCTTGAAGCAAAACATATCCAAGCGAAATCTGAGCGCGAAGTGAGACCGTCATCCTGCCATTGAATTCGCAAAACATTCCAACCACCGCCTTGTCCTAGTCTCAATAGTGACCCAGTAGCTTCCCATTTTGATTGACTTCAACGTCATCGTACAATCCACACAATCTAAAATTCAGTGTGCACTGGCTTGTCTTTCTTCTTCTCTTCTGAAGCTTCCCCAGAACCATCAACTGGCTTGTAGACTGGTTCGCTTTTGGCATGTTCCGCCAAGAAGCGTTCCAACTTTCGACGAGTAAAGTCCTTCCCTTCGTAGACTACTTGTTCTTCGGTTCCTTCCTTGACAATTACCAAGGCAGGAAGCTGGTCTGCATTGATACCATATTCCTTCATGATGCTCTCATTCTTCTTGGTTGGAACCACTTCCACCAATAGCAAGCGTCTTCTGAACTCCGTACTCAAGTACTTGATGACAGAAGAAGTTTTTGGTTTTGATGGAAACAAAATGGCTTTTGGTAGACCAAACTTGTCTGCCTTGGCCACTGCCTTGGCCAAGTCTTCTGGAAAGGAGACACGTTCCACATAATTGGGCATGGAATATTCCAAAAAAGTCTTCATATCTTTGGCCTTGCGTTCTTGATTGTAGTCCATGACTGTCTTTTGGGCATTACTACCCTTGGTCTTTTGCTGTTTCTTAGGTTTGAAGAAGCGAATGGTTGGAGTTCCCTTAATTTCACCAAGAAGTGCCGGTGGGCGACCTCGCTGTTCGGTATCCCAATAGGCAATCTTCGCTTGGCCCTTGACGGCCCCTGCCAACTTCTCCCACTCTGAATTGTCGGTATCGTTGATTTGCGAAGTAAAATATAAGATAAGGGAGGAGCAGCGTTGATGCAGTGCAGCGAACAGAACAGGGAAACAGTATTGTGAGAACGGTCGCAATCTGAAACCATCAGCAATCATGCCCGTCATTCCCCCATTCGTTCGTTCAACAGAAATACTTCAATATCATACTCTCAATGAAATCGGATCAAATCAAATTCGACTCACCAGGTGTGAGAAGTTGGCAGTATCCTCACCCAACACGACAGATATTGATGAAAACACCATGGGGAGAATCCAAGACCTCCTCTCGCCAATTCTGTGGTGTCAAGGCCACTACATTGGATGAAAACGGATTGGCTGCCTTTATTTGGCAAATAAGGGCACCAGCCAACCAGAGAAAGAGGTGAAGACGTCTAGATGACTGTCCGAAGTGTAGTGACATCATTGGCACCTTCTTATGGTTTGTGGCTACTTGATTGCTTGATTGACTTCCTCTGTAACTTGCTTGCGCTGAATTGAAACTGTTTTTGCTTATGAAGCAACGTCAAACGCAGAAAGGTCCAGGTTTCAGGACCGACTCTTCGTTGATGTTTTATGACTTGGGGTGCCGGTTCCAGGTATAGTGTCCAATGAGTTTCGATGGAAAGTTTGGGTTTTGATTGACTACTATGACCACAAACGATACTTTAAAGCGCTAAACAATCTCTTTAGTCGGCTTGGTCACAGATCACAGATGGAATGTTCGTAACGGCGCGCGGCGGCACACGCGTGTATTACCTACCGTATGTGATCCAAATCAGATGTATCCTATGATACTATCAGTACCATTCACTTTGCAGCATTCTTCAAGCAGCTTCACCTGATAATCGCTTCGGTTCTGTTAGTAGTGATGAGAAAGATGGAATGGATCGGTTGTAGTACTGATACGAACGGTACCTAGGATGGCAAACATTTGAGACTTCTTCATGCCCCCTTCAAATAAACACATGAATGCTGGCTCCCATACTTCTGCATATATAAGACTGCCGGACTGTTCGGCACGTGTTTGGTCTCCTTCCAAAACAAGCAGACAAGATTGCATTGGCAAATCAAGTTGGTTATTTCAAACTTGCAGTCTCTGTCGTTCTGAAGAAGGATTACACAATACAAAGAAAGTGTAGACTACAGACTTCCACGCCACAATACTTCTTCTCTTCTTCTTACCTTATTGTTCGTTTGAACTGCGCTTCAAGATTGTCCTTGAGAATTCAGAAAATCCTCAGATACATTTTACACGATAGGAATACAAATACAAACACACACGACTACACACGACCACACACACACATCTTTACCATGGGCGAACAAAGTTTACAGTCAAAGCCGTACAACATGCTTTTGCCATGCTGCTTTCTCCTTCTTTTGCTTCCACAATTGGCGCAAGCTAAACCACAGAAGACTTCGCAGACTGATGGTTCCAATCATTTTCCATCCTCTAAGAGAATATTGCAGCCCAGAATTATTGGAGGCACAGACGCCGAACAAGGCCAATATCCCTACATGGTCAGCGTTGTTGCAAATAGTGGTGCTCATGATTGTGGAGGCGTCCTGGTTGCCAAGGATGTGGTATTGACTTCCGCACATTGTTCGTAAGTTTGGGTATTTCGATTCTTGTTTGTTATGTTTTACATTGCATTGGATTCACAAACTAACTTGTGCGTGTGTGTGTGTCTATTTGTTTCTTGCAGCGGAAATTTGGCGCGAGTTCACGTGGGAAGATGGAATCGTAGGTTTCAATTTCTGGGAGATCAATTTGATGACATTGCCATTCGCAAGGAGTATCTGCATCCCTTGTTTGAAGGCGAGACGGATTCGGAAAATTTGAATTATGATTTCAACCTGCTCAAGTTGGATGGTTTCTCTGCATTGCAACCCATTCGCCTCAATGAACAGTTTTTTGTGCCCAATACCAATCAAGCTGTAACCGCCGTGGGATTTGGACAGACCCTACCAGACGATGGATCGAGCGAAGCTACGATATTGCAACAGGTCGAATTGAAGTACATTCCAAACGAAGAATGCTCCTTGTCGAGTGATGGCCTGGATTCCTATGAAGGACTCCTCTCGGAAGCCATGATGTGTGCGGCCGATGAGGGCAAGGACGCCTGTTTTGGAGACTCTGGTGGTCCATTAGTGGCTAGGAATTTGGACTCGGAGCCAGTAGACAATGATCCGTCTCGAACCACGGATGTTTTGGTGGGATTGACCAGTTGGGGATTTGGGTGTGCGGATACTAACTTTCCAGGTACGTCTTGTCGTGTCATACGTGTTGTGTGATTATTTTGTCAGCTAATCCTGCTGCTGCTGTTTCCATTTGTATAGGTGTCTACGCCCGTATTAGCAATCAAATTGGATGGCTGAAGGAAACCATTTGTCAAATATCAGACGATCCACCCAATGAATACTACAACTGTCCTACTTTTGCTAAAGATGGTAATGTCCCCGTCGTTGTGAAACTAACCCTGGACAACTATCCTTCCGAAACTTCTTGGCAAATCTCTTGCAACAATGTAGTTTATGGACAAGCGGCTGAGGGCAAATATGGGAATCGACCTGGAGAAGAATTGGAAGAGAAGGTCTTTGTTCCTTCTGGTTCAAGCTGCACCTTCCAAATGAAAGATAAATTTGGAGATGGATTGTGTTGCGATTCGCCTGGCAGCTTTCAATTGTACCTCTACAATGATCCGTCCCAAGTCTTTGCCAGTGGGGGTGGCAATTATGGTCCGGAAGCATCATATGGTTTCAATATCCCATCTGATGCCGATACCGGTGACATGGATCCTATTATCGGGGATGGGACAATTCCATTGACGGTGTCTCTGCTATTTGATGACTTTCCGGAAGAAGTGGGATGGCAGGTGGATCGCATCGGCATTGGTGCGACAACTGTGTACAATTTTCCACCGGGAACCTACCGAATGCCTAATGGCCGTGCCATTCAAACTGTCATGCTGCAAGACAATCAAATTTACCGATTTCGCATCACCGACTTTCAGCGAGATGGAATGCCGGGAGGAACAAGTGAGTATTTATTGTTTCTTCTGGGGTACGATTGATATGAATGGGAACTGCTGAATCTGACATTGCTTCTTCGCTCGTGTTACTCCTTTTCTTGATCACTTCAGTCCAAGTATTGCTGGGGACAATGGATGTCAACGAACGCGACAAGGCTATTTTGGAACGTCGGGGAGGGGATATGAAAGAGTCTTTCGAAGTCACCTTTACGAGTTGGGAGAATTCAAACCAAGCTACCGAGGCACCAGCCGTTGGGAGCGGAGAATCCTTTTTGACAATTGCCTTGGGATTTGATTTGTATCCTCAGGAAATTGGTTGGCAATTGCGGGTTCGGGATCGTTCCTTGATTGACTTTTCGAGGAGCGAAGAAGAGGATGGTGAAATCGTTGCCTTTCGACCTATTGGATACTATTCAGATCGAGCACGAGAGACAGTATTCGATCAAGTGGCCATTCCACAGCTTCCTCTGAACGGCGAGCGAGACTTTATTTTCATCATTACGGACGATCATGGGGATGGAATGTGTTGCGATTGGGGTAATGAATTGGTCGAGCCAGGCTACTCCATTTACGAAGGAGACGCATCCGCGCAGAATTTGATTCTATCCAGCAAAATGAAAGATACCAGCCGCGAGATCAAGTACTTTGACCTTCCCAGTGAACGCAAACAACCTGCTAGTACCAACGCCCCCACACAAGATTCTGTCGAAACGTCAGCTGTCAATCTGGAAATTTCGCTAGCCTTTAGCGAACGAGGTGGGTCGTCTAGCTTTTACATTGAAGATTCTACCACTGGGAATCGTGTGGTGAATTATCCTTGCAGCCCCAACATTGGTACCACACGAACATATTCTATTCCCAGTGGAGTCTACACCTTTGCAATTTCCAATGACTGTGGGAAAGTTGGTAGCGTGTCATCGGAAATGGAGTATGCGGTTAGATTGCAAGGGGCCGGTGATAATCGACCGCCACTACTTCAAGGTACCAAACCAGGAATCGACACCTTTGTTGTGTGGGGAGAGGAGGCCCAAGTGGAAACGATGGAAATGTCTCTGGAATTCACGACGAATTCGGATCCTTCTTCATTCAACCATTATATCAAGCGATTGGATGTTGAGGAAGATGATGCGTTCCTTGCGCAAGTATCCAAGTTTTCGCTGGAGCCAAACAGGTACTACATGCAATCGTTATCAATTTCCAAGGGCGGACTGTACCGTGTGGCACTTCAAGGTGTGACAGAGTCGGCTCTTGTGAACAGTCAAGTGATGTTGAAGATTGGAGATAAATCTTATCCTATTACCTTTCCGGGATTGAGGCCCAGCGAGGAGCAATACATCAAGTTCTTAGCTGGTTCTCTTCCTTCTGTCTCGACTGACGGACCAAGTCTGATGCTCCGCATCGTCTACGACAACGATCCTTTGGATTTGGAATATGTCTTGTTTGAAGAGACTGGCAACGGCGAAGACACAGCAACTTCTCGAGCAGTGAGTGGTCGAAAGATGAGGAGAAATCGTGTCTATGCCTTTGGGCCACAAAATGAAACTTTGGTATCAAGTTTGGCTGGACAAGAACACATTGAAATATTGCCACTACCATCGTATGCTGGCGAGAAAACCTTTACTTTGCTGCTTTCTGACTCTGGTGGAGACGGCCGTAAGTGAAGAAGCTTGAGATCTTTTCCCAAACAGCATTGATCTTTGAACTCACGTCAGCATCTTTTTTCGCTTCAGTTTGCTGCAAGCAAGGCAATGGAGGTCCAATCGAGTTATTTGATGGGCCAATCGAGGACGATAAGCTTTTATTTCAAGACGCTTTTAGCGGCACTACACGAAAGGCGTTCACTTTTACACGGCAAGGGGAAGCTCAACCTTCTTCTTCGTCTCGGTGTGCTCCGTTTTCGGTAGGTTTGGGCGTATCTTTCGCCCTAGCTGCCTTGTGGATCGTTTAGGCTTTGTGCCTTATTGTGCCAATGGCAATGTTATGCATAATTGTAGCTTTATAACCATAGATGACTAGACTGAAAATACAATTTTCCATTGGATTTGATTGATTCGTCATTCGTGCTTTCAACAGCCACAAGTCTAAGTTCAAGTTTCGGACCACAGGAAGTTGACTTGGAAGCAATTGATGGTTCATCGGGAATTGACCTTGGATAGGGATTGGGGAATTATTCCAATCAGCACGACTATGGTCCATTGGACTCGTTGCTTACAGGTCGCCAAGCTGGAGCTGGAAAGGCGGTTGATTTTTTTTATTCCGAGGAGGAGCCATACGGTATTGTTTATGAGGGGAAGGTATTTTCCGGTACCGGTAACGAAGAAAGTTGGTGCCGTCTTTGTTGGGAAGGCAAGGCGAGACGAGGCAATGTAGTAGCTAGATTCACTCTTGGAGAAATCAAAGAAAACAAATAGAAATAGCTATTAGTAGAACATTACGACTAGATTTTCGCTATAGGTGCAGTGATGGATAGATATACTTGCAGTACACTTCTAATAGTTGATTCATACAGTATATGGCTCTAAATGCTATATAGTCGAATGTCGCAAGTTTTAGACGAACGGGTAAAATGTTGTACAAAAGACTTGAATGAGGTCGAATGAGTGCATGATCTGTGCTTTGTAGCTAGGAGAGCTTATTCAGCATGAAAGGCACTGGATTTGAAACTTTCCCGTTCTTCTGAATTTGCATCGTTTTGCCCCAGATTAGAATTTTCGTCTTTTTGGCTCGATTGGAAATCTTTTGTCCATGTTCTTCTTCAGCTTGTCATTGGTCCTTTTTAGCTGCTTCATGGCCACTTTTTGACACGCCGCCTTCGGCAAGATCGTTGATGGCTGTTCTTCTTGATTGCTTCTGCAAGTCGGTCAATCGTGAGAGCGTCGGGCCGCAGTCATCTAGACGGGCTTGTTTGCTGATGTCTTCCAATTCCTTCTTGAATCCCATAGTTTCAAGTTTCCTTCTTTCGATATCCTCCTATCACTCGACATGTAACGCACAAACTGTGCCAATCGGTGCTGTGGTGTACTGTTTTCCCTCTAGATCTGATGTCGAGTCATTGTATCCTTCTTCTATTGACAGCATACCGTATATTTGACATTCATTCCGTCTGTCATCGATCGAGCGCTCGCTCGCTCGCTTCCTTGGAAGCTGACAGGCGTGCTGATTGATTCAAAAATCAAACACTTTTTACAAATCAGAAACGGCTTTAACATAAAAGCTTTAAGCTCCAAGCTCCAACGTCCAAGCCGATACTGTACTCTCTTATTATCTTGCCTCTCACCATGTCATGCATCGTAATGCTACCACATGGAAGTCCTGCTGATATAGATACGAACGAAGGAGCAAACGAAGTCCTCCGATCTTGTCCAACCTTTCTTTCAACCCAAATCAAAAGAATCAAAATTATCCGCTTGATTCCGGGGCTGAATAGTCGTCAAGATCTGTTGGACCAACTTGAACATGCACACGACGCCATTAGATGCTTCTCTCGAAACGTAGATAGATTGCTCTTTCGCGAGAAACTGGCAGAGGCTGAAAGCAAGTGTTGGTTGGAATTTGCCATTGACGAAATCAAAAAGATCACGATCAAGACAAGCTGGATTGAGCAAGGAACGCTGGACTTTGATGATTATGCTGCTTTGCAATCTTGTCATGAAATGTTCTCGCACCAAGTGCCTGTCAGTCTAGCTTTTAAGAGCGATTTCTTTCAAGCTTTAACTCAACTCTTGACAGCCCGGCAAGGAAGTACCAACGCATTCCCATCCAATGATGAATGTCGAAGCATCATTTGGATTGTAGACTCCGCTTTCACCACATGCGCAGAGCAATTGTCCTGGTCTAAAGAACGGGTGTTTCGGAAGCTAGAGAAGACGGGCATTCTCGAGCAAGCCCTTCGATGTTCCACTCGAACGTTCCCGCTAGGTCCCGATGAAAAAATTGATATGTTTCTGAAAGAGTTGCTCGACGAGCTTCAATCCTGTCCTTATGTTTTGAGCCAGTGTTTCAAGATTGGAGCACCTTGTGGCGACATTTTGCGGGCAATCATAGCAGAGGATGACGAAGCCAATGAAGTAGACCCCCCAGTGATCAACAGACTGCATGCGATTTCCTATCTGTCGGATTTGACGAATGAAACCTGCAATTGGTGTTGGGATGTGGAATCTTCAGAATGCCCTCTCAAGATGTGTAGTAGATGCAACAAAGCTCTCTATTGTTCGATAGAGTGTCAAAACGCTGATTGGAGGCCGCATCACAGGCAAATCTGTGTCCGTACAGCAGCCGATGCAAAGGAAGTAACTGCTGTTCAAAGACTGGTCAACAATTACTTCAACGATCACTATCGTCACATTCTACCCAAGATGGTCGAAGAATGTAACTCGAAATCCTTGACAGCAAATAAAATGGTTGTTGAGGTGGATTTCATGATCCAATACGACGTGATCCCTGCCATACATGACGATACGCCTCTTTTCAACATCGCGCCTCTTCAAGCCTACATCGACGGCACCGAGAGACCTTGTTTTCTCATTGGCTGTCACAATCCGGACCTTCAGAAGGACTATCTCGAAAAATGTGTCAGCATCTTGACAGAGTCGGCATCTTCCAAGAGTTTCAACACCTGCTTGTTCTTGGTAATTTTCGCTAATTTATGTATTGAGTGTGTGGAAGTGCCGATGCCCAAGGAACTGTGGGGCAATGCGAGTATTCATGATCATGCTGAATAGACCACGCACCTCAAATCATCCCCATAGACTTCATTGGACCAATTGACGAGACGCCCAAATCTTTCTATACAACTATACAATACTTGCGACAATCGGCTATGTAGCTTATTAGCTAGAACCATATACTGTAACCAACTATAATATAGTGTATTGTCAAGTCCCTTCGTCCATTTGATGTTAGTGCTAGCTACCCGGGACATTTGGATATTTTCAAACTGCCGAATGGTAAGGTAACATTATGCGCATTATCGCACGACAAACAATAAGCACCAGATGTCGCCAGACAATTTCAATTGGGACCGCACCAAGAAGAGCAATACAACGAGAACCATTCATGCCTACTCAAATGCACCATTCATCGAGTTGTTTGTCAAGATTGCTTCCCAAGGAATAAAGCCCGTTGGCACCATGGTCCTAGGCGAAGGATCGTATGCTGCGGAATTCGAAGACGTGGAATGGAAGGCGTATTGTTCTCTTGCAGCTGTTGCTCGGATGGAAGAAGATGACGACGTTGCAGTATCCACAGAAGTCACAACTTGTGGTCCTCCATTCGCTTTGAGATTGAGTATCCATCGCCCTTTGTCTCACACTGGAACAGAAAGTGCCCTCTTTTTGAATGGTCAAGATGCGGCACTGATCCGAGCCGCAGATGCAACTGGCCAGATGGTACTACACATGGCTAATCGTAAAAATGTCTCCTTTCCCATTGTGAGCGGACCAGGAGAGATCCAAGGAAGTGTGCGGCAATCCAAAATCATACAAAGCCAACAATGCTCCGTGGCACATTGCAAATCACGGATTGGTCCGAGCAGTAGCCCGCGTCCGATTCCACCAAAATGTCTTGTCGGCTCGACCATCCGTCACATACAGTTTTTTCAAATCCCATCAAATCGAATTGGCCATAGGTACTCGACACTGTCTTTCCGGCCGAAGGAGGTTCTCTATAATAGTAAAAAATGTCCAGACAAAGGTTTGTTCCAATTACCGGGCATTGAAAGCACCTTGATCATAAGGCATAACGCTAAAGTTCACAAGGAAAGAGAGGCGCAGTGAAGGAAATTGGGATAGATGAATAAAGGCATCGAATCAATCAAACAATCAATCAATCAATCAATCAATCAATCAATCAATCAATCAATCAATCAATCAATCAATCAATCAATCAATCAATCAATGATAACCACAGCTAGCCAGTGCATAGTCAATCGAAGCACTGCACCATCTACCGGATTATCATAAAAGTCATCGCGCATTTATTGGGTGAAGCCATGCATTCCTGACTTACTCGAATGAAATGAACGTTTCGCAACGCATGGCAATTATATAATATGTTAGGTGAGAAATAAACCAGAACTGCTGGTCCAAGAAGGCCGAGTGCGAACCCTAATGCTCTGGTCTCTCAGACTCCATGGATAGAAGAAAAGCATCTGAATCATGTTGTTTTCTTTGCTGATTGTGCTGCATCTCTGCTTTGTGCTCCTATGGAGTGCTTGTGGTTACCTGGTTTACATTCGAGATGTGGCTGGACCTCAACTACACTTTCCCTATAAGGCCAGCAAGGAATCCACCTTAGAATACTGCGGACCCACTACCGATAACTTTGAGGACTTGATTGTTAGTGAAGATATGGGCCTTGATAAGGCTGAGGAACAAACGGATGAACATGGATTGGCGGTTGTGAGAAACATTCTTTCTGGCAAGACAGCATCTAATCTTCGTGATTATATTCTCAGAGCCAACCATAAAATTGAATCTACTTTTGTGCTGAGTGGGCAGAACAGATATCACATCATGCCGACTCACGAAGAACCAGCCATTCAAGCTGCACTCAAGGAGATTGGGACACATCCAGTGATGAAACCACTGATTGACAGAATGCTTGGCCCCAAGAGTTCATTAGTGGCCTTTTCCGTCATTACCAATCTATACGGCGCTCAAGATCAGATTTGGCATTACGATACTGGAACGTCCCATGCAAGTTATCCAGACTACTTTGTTCCTGAATATACCCTTGCAATTCCACTTCAGGATACCACTAAAGAAATGGGTGCGACAGGCATTTGCCCGGGAACTCACAAATGCTCCTGGCCTGATGTTGACTGGGAAGATCTCGAAGAAGAATACAATTCTGATCCAACAGCCCAAGGTGTCTATGGCAGTTTCGATCAATGGACTCGATATCATTTGCCGTGTGACTTGGCTGTAAACGTCACTGCTGGAGATGGCATGCTATATAATGCAGACGTCTATCACCGCGGGTCGGGCCACAAGGATCCCAATGCTCCTGAACGAGTAGTTGCCTTTTTAACCTTTGCGGGTTCCCGACAGTCTCCCCAGGACCATCGATCTCTGCCATTGGGAACTGTCCACTCATTGGATTGGAGAAGTTGGGGCCATACCATTGATGATTTTGCTACCGTTGACACCAAGCCATGGCGACTATGGCATCCTTTTGGACTCTTCAATCCATGTAGGGCTCACGGAATCCGCCCTTGGACTGTCCTAGACTATTTCTTTATGATATTCCGACACAGTAACGAAGCCATGCACATGATTTCTGCTGATTTTGATGAAGAATATTTTGAAGAGTTGGTCTACGATACCATCTGGCAGGTATCGTGTGCTTCGATAGTATACTTAGGCATTGTGCCCTTCATCTGGATCTGGCTCTTTCTTCAACTATCGAGAAAAGTCCAACGTTTGCAAGTTGTCAAAATAAAGCAAAGCTAGTTTTAAATGATGTACATACTTCTACTAATATATCTTGACCACTTCTTGAAGACTCATCTCTCCCAAAAAAATCGAAATGCAGAGCCTCATAGCAACTTTATTTCCAAACCAGACGATGTCATTACATTATGATGAGCATATCATACGGTGCTACTCTCCACTAGCAGTGGAGCCAAAGACCTCCAAGACATCCGCCATCATTTGCGCATTCCTTTCGCCTTGTACCAATGGCGCTTTCATAACTCTCGCTCGAAACCAAAAACGTTTGGATAGAGTGCCGTTTCGGTTGTGTGCCCTAAACGATATTTTTTTATGGGAGCTCAAGAGTTTAGTGCGGTCCCTTTCTGTGCGTGCTTTCTATCACATTTTCGCCTTCTGGTATCGCGCTTTCATAACTCAGTAGAAACCCAAGAAAGATATTTTGCGTTTTGAAAGAGGTGCGCTTCGGATTTGCTGGTGGTGCGACATTATATTTTATTTAAAGAACCTAGAATTGTGGTCACTTTCACTTCCCAGAAATAGCGAACTCTCGCCAGCTACAACCGATCTCTATGTACCGGTATGGTTCTGTTCTTACCAGAAAAACATAGAGCAGAAGAAAGTATTGGTACCGGTATTCTGAATCAATCACGCGGGTATTGACAATCCTCCGCTCTGCCATTGCTGTGAAACCCCGAATGTCCTCTTTCGAGGCCAATCCAAGGTGACTCATTCACCTGGATTGCTCACCTTGGAAGTCCTTTTGAAGATGTGCTCTCTTACCGAGGCCAATCCCATATCACTCATACGGACTGATATTCAAGGTAGGGACACCTTCGTTCTTATTGGTAACGAAAACGGGAACTGGTATTACTGGATGCTTTCGAGATTCCGACAGTTGCAATAGTAACAAATACCCCAGTGATGATGGTGAAATCCTAGGAATCAACTACACTCTTACCGAGGTAAAGCATCCACAGAATATGAAATGGGAAAGTATTTGTGCTGGCGAAAATTGCGTTGTTGCGATCGATTCCGATGGAGTCCCACACTCATCCGGTTTGGAGTAAGTGATTTGTTCGATACTCGTACTTGTTTTGCTATTATAATACCCAATCTTACACTTTCTTGCTTGCCCCCTCCTTCCTTCCATCCCTCCTTATCCAAGACACCCTCGCAAATTGGCTCGAACCATCGCCAATGGTGTACCAAACCACGACACTCGTCCTCTCGAACAAATCACACTCGCCCTCTCAAACAAATCATTGGCGACTCAATTGAACTTGGAGAGCTTGAAATGGACCGTTTTAATCAACCACTATTTGACAACAGCGGAGAACCGGTCATGCTTCAGGAATACTGCCTCAAGAAAAGAAGTTGTCTCCCAGTTTGTGAAACCATGTCCAATGGTTTTTGCCGAACAATTTAGTGGACGGGCGACGAATGTCGCTGCTGGCGCAGTCCATAGTCTGGTTGTCAAACTCGAGAATGGTTCCACTAGTGTTCACTCTACTGGTCACAATGGCAGTGAGCAGTTGGGTCTCGGGGACAATGCTGAACGTCAGGTTCTCATCAAGGTATGCAATTCACCAAACTTCTTGTTTTCATCGTCGCACTCTTCCGTGTTTCTAACGTGTTCCGGAAAGATCCAAGATTTAGATGGAAAGGACATCCAGAAGGTTGCAGCTGGAAGGTTTCATTCTTAAGCACTCAACAAATATGGTCGTATTTGGGCATGGGGAAGAAATTATGATGGGCAACTCGGTATTTCCAGCGACGGCCATGACGTCGTGGTCCCTCGACCTATCGATTTCCAACGAGGAGTCACAATCGTTGACATTTCCGCCGCAAATAATGTCAGCATGGCCATCGCCACGGATGGCAAACTCTACTCTTGGGGATTGGGTGACACTGGCCACGGTAGCGATGACCCCATCAGAATGCCAACGCAAGTTCATGTTACCGAATTTTGCCAAGGCTGTTCCTGGTGTCAGTCATTCTCCTTTTATCTTCACCCCTTCTGGATACTACTTCGACGGCAATCACGTATCTTTCAACTTCACAGCTCCTTTTAAAGTTGAATGTGTTTGAGTGTTCAATGATTGTCTTATCGTCTAGCAATGGGTGATCATGGATTCATTCGTTTTATTTTCCTCTTCTTGACTGACAGGCGATGGGTCACCATCCTACTACTTCGATGCCAATCACATACAGTATCTTTCTGCTTCACAGCTCCTTGAATGCGTTAGAGTGTTCAATGACTGTGTTACCGTTTAGCAATCGGTGATCACGGATTGATTGATTGATTCATTCATTCGTTTGATATACAGTAAGGGTTTTGGAGTTCAAAGTTCCAGCTGGAAGCATTTAGTTGACGTCTGCATGTTTGTCGGTGTTATATGCAACAAATCCGAAGACAAGAGTTTTATGTTTCAAATCTTATCGCATTTTCAAATTTTGAGAATACCGAACATAATATCACTGTACCGGTAGTCCACAAATAAGTTCTGCGTCATCGTACGATCGGTACACACAGCAACTTGAAACTACAAGTTCCCTTCCTTAGCATCACTGCAATCAAGATGGTGAATGCTCACTCTTGGCGACTACTAATTGATCTTCACATTCTAGTGACAATCTGCTGGCTTCTGTCAGCATCCTTGTACTACCTCTGTTATGTACACGGCCCTACCTTGGCGTTTCCATATGCCATCGGGAAGCACCTGTACTTGCCCAATTGTGAGCCATCCTCCGATTCCATTCAAGATTTGTATGTAACGCCCAACATGACACCAGAAGTAGCCAAAGAACAAACTGAAAAGCACGGAGTTGCTTTTGTGGAGCAAGTCTTGAGTCCAGCCACTGCTTCCAATTTGCGGCAATACATTCTAAAAGCCAACTATGAAATTCAAGGTACCTTTATCAAGGAGAATGAGAATCGATTTCACATTATTCCTGATCCAATGGAGCCTTCCATTCGAATTGCGTTGAAAGAAATTGCATCACACAAAGTCTTTCGGCCACTGATTGATGCGGTATTGGGACCAAGCAGCTCGTTGGTGGCTCTGTCTGTCATTACCAACTTGTACGAGGCCGAAGGGCAAGATTGGCATCATGATACGGGAATGTCCTATGCCACGCATCCAGATTACTTCGTTCCTGAATACACTCTAGCCATTCCCTTGCAAGATACTACTAAAGAAATGGGAGCCACTGGCATCTGTCCAGGTACCCACAAGTGTAATAATCTGAATATGGATTACAATGTGGTTAAACCAATGTATGAAGAAGCGATGAGGCAGTATGAAGAAGCCCAAAGGAGAAGAGAGCTGAAAGCAGAAAGAGGCGGAGAAGGTGATGAGACTGATGAGGAAGTTTCTGAGGATGACAACGACGACGACGAAATGGAGGAATCAGAAGACGAGGAGGATTATGACAACGAGGCTCCTCCGACATTTGAAGAATGGCTGAACTACAACCTTCCATGCAATGTTACAGCTTCTGTCAATGCCGGTGATGGTATGCTGTACAATGCCGACCTGACCCACAAGGGTGGCGCTCACAATGATCACACTGCAGCGGAACGGGTAGCGATCTTCATTACCTTTGCAGGTACTCGCCAAAGTCCCTCCGATCGAAGGTCTTTGCCCATGGGGACGGTTCATTCGTTGCATTGGAAGCGATGGGGCCATACTATTGATGACTTTCTCACCATGGAAGAACAGCCGTGGAGGATCTGGCATATTTTTGGCTTGGGTTTGCCAACCTCTCCAACAAAGGCGAACAGTGTCCGACCATGGACAATGCTGGACTACTTTTGGATAATTTTCAAGCACGAGAACGAGTGCATGCATCCCCTATCGAATGAATTTGACTTGGAATACTTTACAAACGAAATTGTTGCACAAGTGTTCGTGTGGTCAGCTGGTATTATAGGTTTCTACCTGATTGCGTCGCCCACTCTCGTTGCACTTTCAATGAGACGAATAAAAAAGGAACAAGAATTCGGCGACACCAAGATAAAAAATGAATAATTTGTAAGCATTGTGCTTTTCCATACTACATGTATCTATCAGTGTCACGCATCGGTCATCGGAATCTTACACTTCTCCTCAATGGTCAAAGTACAACACGTGTTCGTACATGAGAAACCAATGCGAGCTAGCTCCCAAAATGACGAATAGATGCCAGATTTCATGGAATCCAAACTTTCCTGGAATTGGATTGGGTAACTCCAATGTGTAAATGGCACCTCCGACGGTGAACCAAACTCCACCGAATATCATCCAAAACAGTCCCTTCCAACCTAGGATTGGAGCCATGAAGTAGCTAAGAAAGACGCCCATCCATCCCAGGGTAATGTACAAGGTCATCGTCAGCCACTTGGGAATTTTGGCAAAGTGGTATACCAATAGAATCATAGAGAGAATGCTCAAGGCCCATACGGTACCGAAGAAGGTCCAACCAATCGTCGTATTCTTCAACACAACCAAACAAAGAGGCGTGAAGGTTCCGGCGATCAGTGGAAATATGGCCAAGTAATCCAAGGTTTGAAAGAACTCTTCCCACTCCGGAGTTGTTGTGATGGAATGATGTACGGTACTCGAAGCAAACAAGTTGCATAGACTCAATCCATAAATGGAAAAGCTGACAATCTTCCATGGAGCTCCCTGAGCACTTGCTTCCACAATGAGCAAGATGGAACCCAAAATGCTCAAAAACAAAGCCGCCAAGTGCGAAACACTATTAAAGACTTCATCTGTCACATGAACGCTGCCGTCGCGAGACAATTGACGGCCTTTTTCATCTCCAATGTTGGTGAATCTCCACCAGCAAGAGGAAGATTCAGGTTCATCTTGAGGATCTTCAATGCTGTCGTAGTAAGCGTTATCTTCTTCACCTTTATGACTACCATTGTTGTTGTCATTGGTTTGGTGAAGGGGAGTATTCATGTCGGAAGTGGCAATGTTCATACTGTGCATCGTTGTCGTCGTTCCTCTACTTTTGTTCCGAACTTCTTGCAGCTTCACGCAGTCACAAGGTACCTGGTACCCTGCGTATCGGTACGCAGCATCTGTCATTCGAAATTCAAACCTGTAAACTGTAAACCGGACACTGATTACGAACAGTTCGATGTCGCATTCGAAAATGTCCGTCAATGGAATTGTACCAGTCGTTCGACAAGACTGGGACTCGTGTCTAATGACCAAATTTCCCAGCATGCGAATTTGAGATCGCACAATTTTGGGAGATGGTATGTTTCGACGAACAATGAATTCCAATCACAAGATCAACACAACTGCATCAGTTGGTCTGAATAGCTGTATAACCATGATGATTCCAGTCGAAGATCTAGAGAAGAGCAAGGACGAGACTACTGCAGGCTCGCCATTGGCCACTACAGTTCCAGCAGTCGCAGCAGCCACTAATTTCAACGGTAACAACGCTCAAGACGATCAAGTAGAGCAATCACAAACCCAAGTTGAAACTGCTATCGCCTCTTCTGACTATCCGGACAGTGCACCTGTTGCTGACGAGATTGCTCTGAAAGCAAAAACAGCAGCAGTGGCATCAAGACAAGCGCCGACAGAAATCAGGCCGGATACCCCAAGCAGTTTTTTAAGTTCCTTGCAAGGGGAAGAACCGGATATGCAAAGTGTCGACACAAGTTTGGCCCCTTCTCTCGAAAGTGATGCTGACAGTGCTCGCTGGGTCCGTACTTCTCCCTTTGGAAATGAATCATTACTCGACCAGCTGTCTTCGGCTCAAGGTTTAAAGGTTGGCTTGAACCATACCTTGAACCATACCGTTCCACCTTTTGATAGAGAAGCGCCTGCTTTTGAAGAATCAAAGGAAGGAGTTGCCGAGTCGTTGGAAAATGTAACCGACGATGAGTCCGCCAAGCCAACAGAGGGTGAAGCCAAGTCTGATGAATCAAAGACGAACGACACCATGGCCGTTCCAGACGACAACTTGAGTCATCCTATGGAAGCCCCAATAGAATCAGATTCGTCTATTGCCCAAGTAACCCCCGCACCAGTGCTCGACGGCGATTTGATCGATCTCAGTCCCGAGCCAAAGCAAAATGATACTGGTCCAACAGAGATGGTTCAACTGGAAGTGGAAACTACGCTTCCTGAAATTCCTGCAGAAGATACCCAGACATTGGCACAGGTAAACCATCCCGAGCCAATAGATAAGATTGAAGTCGTGGCGCCAAGACAAGAGGAAACCCTGAGTGCCTTCGAACAAGAGCTTCAAAAGGCTCACGATAGTTCTCCTGGTCTTCAAGCGCTCCAGGCACTCCCAGGCTATGAAAACGTCTTCATCGAAATCGACTCTTCCACAGCAGAATCGGTAGACGAAAACTCTGAGCCAACACCAGTCACCGATCAAGAAGCACAGCGCATGATTGACGAGATCTACAAAATGGCCGAGGATGCTGACCTAGAAGAGGAAATGCTTGCATCGATTTCATCCGAAACCATCACTTCGCAAGCCTTGAATCGCATAGTGGAAGAAATGCGGTTGGCAGCAGAAAGCGCAAAGGAAGCCGTCGAGGAGAAAAGTCTGGCCAAGGAGGCGAAGAAGAGAACTAAAAAGGAAAAGTCCAAGAGACGATCATCAAAGCAACCAATCGAGCCTCCACAAAAAACAATCGTGATCAACAAGCACATGCCAATGGAACATGTAGTCAAACACTACACCAGGGACTACATTCCTAAGCAGTATGCGTCCAGCAGATCCAACACTGTGTCCTTTGTCGAAGAAGTGATCGAATATGAGTTCGATGGGGTGAACGATGACATTACGGACGCTGGTGACTCCTCTACCGTCACAAAAAGTGTGACGGAAGATTCAGTCCAGCGAATGATTGGGGAGCTCCAAAGAATGTCAGAAAACAGCGATACTGGCAATGATTCAGCGACTTCTGGATCCGCAACCATCACCCGCGACGAAATGGAACGAATGGTGGCAGAGATCCGTTTGGCTGCCAAGCAAACGGCATCAGAACCTGTCAAACCCAAGGATCTCACCGAGAACGAAGCCCAACAAATGGTCACTGACATCAAGGCAGCTGCTGAAAGCGAAGACTCCGAGACATCGAAAGAGCTCACGGAACAGGAGGTGCACAGAATGATTGTGGAAATGCGCCAAGCCGCTGAAAAAGCCGATTCCGAGGAAGCTGCCGAACGTGAAATGCAGAGAATGGTCGACGAAATGAAATGGGCTGCTGAAGAACAAGTAGAAGAAGAAGCCGAAGAACAAGCGTATCTGGAACGAAAACGAAAACAACGACGCCGAAAAATAGAGCGAAGCCGAAGTAGGAGCAAGAGCCCAAATAGAAGTAGAAGCAAGAGCCACAGCCGAAGAAAAAGCCGAAGTAGGAGCCACAGCCGACGAAGAAGCAGCCACAGTCGACGACGAAGTTCGAGTCCATGGAGTGACAGCTCCTCAAGCACCTCAAGCAGTGAGAGTTCAACGGACGACAATTGGAGCAGTGGAACCTCAAGCGGCTGGAGTTCCAGAAGCGAGAGTCCAACACGCGAGCGCATGAGAAGGGCGAGTCTCAAAAGAAGGAAAAGTCGAGCCCGAAGGCGTGGTTCCAAATCCAAATCCAAGTCCAACAGTCCCCAGGAGCAGGCTATACACAACCGCTTTGGCTACTTGACAGGACTAATTTCCAAGGAAGATCTGCAAGAAATCATAGATAATGAAAAGAGGCGTCGAGAACAACGGCAACTTCTCGAACTCGTTTCACGTTCTGATTTGCAAGGCATTTTGGATAGAGAGCGAAATCGCAGAAGCATTGAATATGAAGATATCCCTATTGAAAAGAAGACTAAGAAGAAGAGACAGTCAAATCGTATGTCAGCGAAGGCATTCAATTCATCAAAGAGAAGACACATATATGAAGAAGACAAACCAACAATGAAAGAAAAAGTGACCAAGCTGATGCCGAACGTATTCTCGTCAAACAGAAGGAAGAACAAGACGAGAAAGGAGGAAGATGAGATGCTCTCAAAAATGGAGTCGCAAGAGTCTTCAGTGACAGCTCTTGATAGAACTGTTCGCAAACCGTATAGTTACCTCTTCTATGGGATGGTTTGCATTGGTATGACTGGTCTGATACTAGCAGCCGTAGCTGTTGTATCCTATATGAATCAGCAGAAAGAGAATGTGCCATGAGGTTTGAGATAATTCATTGCAACATCGTCTGCAAAGTGGCCTGTCTTCTTTTCCCCGGGCAGCTTTACTACGGTACTTTGTGGGTGTGCACATGAAAACTGAGATGTTTGTGTAACAAAACTCAATCGGTATTACTCTTTAAAAGTTTTGGGGCAATAAACGATTTTGATTGCAATGTATTGATTGATTAAAATTAGTTGAGATTGATATCAAGTTTGAATCAAAGTTGAGATTGATTATTTGTTCTGATTGAATTGAATTGTGAGTTCTGATTTGATGAAATCTCTCAGATCGGCTCTAATCGTACAGTAGCATTCTGATCTTGCTTGATCATGCAATGACCCTCATTCAAGATCAGTTATTTATATTCTGGCATAGATCCAAGATCAATCATACCGGTATGGCAAACCAAGATAATCATAAGCCTCCTTGTTGACATTGGAATTCTCAATTTAGAATTCGTTATCCAATGGCCGTTGAGTCCACAGAGTCGATTCATGATTCAACCATTCATGATTTGGTTCAAATACCATATATCTGTACACTCCCTCTTTTGCTCCAAATCTTGATCTTCTCATTACCAACCAAGTACCAACTTTCTGAACTTGACAAAACTTGCTTCATTCAATGGCTTTGTTAGTATGTCAGCAATTTGATCCAGTGTGTGTATCTTGTGAATACTTATCATGCAAGGTCCATCATCACCGATGTATGATCTGAAGTGGTGTAGTCTGTTGTTCAAATGTTTTGTTCTTGGTCAAAACTTGTGCACTTTCGCAATTTCCAATGCTCCACTGTTGTCCTCAAACACTTTACAATGCACCTTTGCTTTTGGAGTTTCCAGAGGTATCCCAGTCTTGAAAAAGGTTCATGATAGGAATTGCTTCTCTAAGTGCATAAGATAGTCCAGTGTACTATTCTGATTCAGTTGATGAGAGTGCTACCTCTGTTTGCATCTGGGATTTCCAAACAATGGGACATCCAGCATAGGTGATGTAATATCCATGTCGTGATCTTGCAGTATCACGATCCTCATATTCATTTGGATCCCAATTTCCTGCAAAGTCAGCATCAACATATACTTCAATACCTTTCTCTTTGTCTGGTTTCAATATCGTCCCTTTGTTCTTCGTTCCTTTCAGATATCGACCTAACCATCTATTGGCCTCTCCATGTTCCTTCTTTGGACAACTCGAAAATCTTGCACATTGATGAGTAATGTATAATTCAATTTTCCTATCACTGATTGATAGTTGAATGATCCATCAAAGTCTGGAGAGTCAGAATGCCTTGACAGTAGTTTGCATGACGGAGCTGGAATCAATCTTGGTTTGACATTGTCTTCCAACCTTAGATCTTCAAGAATCTGGTCAATCAGATGTGGTTGTGTGAGATGGATTGTTCCGTCTCCTTTTTGTTCAATGTTAACCCCAAGAAATCTTGGATGTCTCCTTCAATTGTAACGTCCATTTTGGCAGCTTTAGTGTCTTCAATTGCATGCTCAACTTCTTTCAAATTGGGACCTGCCAATAATGAGCAGAAATCACAGATTCTTGATGGAACACACATTCATCAACTTTGGATTGCTTGAAACTGACTTCATCAATGAGTTTGCATGACAGAAACTTTAAAAAACATGCAAGAAGATTGTTTTCCGCCATATACAATTCAATGTAGTTTCATCATGTAATCTTCTGTACAGTAGTATTTGTAAGCAAGCAAACAGACACCAGACACGACTTGAGACATTTCGGTTTTCCACGATAAAAAAGAATTTTCTGATCAGAATCACCAGATTTGCCGAGTTTCCGATCAACAATTCTGTAGAGAAAAATTGAATTACCACGACACAAGTGGGTGAATTCAATCTCAGTCGATAAACTGGGCATCATTGCCTGGGCGCATCGACAACAACTTTTGACGGTCGAAGGCCGTTCGGCCTTTGTCCGTCTGTAACACAATGTAGTCAAAGAAATCGTACAGTGTGCCTGCGGTCTACGTTGGAAAATTTCACGTTCAACTGGTGCTTGTGGAAACGCCAAGAAATAATCAATTTGCCTTGTATGCCAACCAAGAAGAGCTGATAGGACCAACAAAGTTCGGATTGAGTTCCAGCTTGCAACTGGAGCATATGTTTGATCATAATGTTTTCCATATTGCATC
The DNA here is from genome assembly GCA_933822405.4 of Cylindrotheca closterium. Classification (NCBI taxonomy): domain Eukaryota; phylum Bacillariophyta; class Bacillariophyceae; order Bacillariales; family Bacillariaceae; genus Cylindrotheca; species Cylindrotheca closterium. The sequence goes on along the minus strand of CAKOGP040001870.1, from coordinate 109,141 downwards.
TTTGAGCCGTCAATGTTCAATATTGCTTTGTACTTCTTGATCCTTCTTGTCTTGATATCTCTTTTTCTTTTCATTTGCCACACCACTGGTAATATTGTGCCTCCCTCTGGAACCTGCAATTGATCTACCACACTGAAATTTCCATTGTTGATTTGATTTTTGCATTCTTTCTTCATGGGAATCATTTTCTTGCATGGCTTCATGCATGTACATTGTGTCTGGACCCGAGGTTGCTTTATAAATACTCAGCGGGTCCTGCTCCATTTCTCCTGCATAATTGGGGAACATTGCTCGGAGGCAGAGTATTTCTCCTTCAATGTCATTCGCAGTGGCTCTCGATAGTTCTGCCTTCATTGCTTTAATGATATCCTCAGCCGGATGAGGATGCTGCGCTGACTTGTGAACTTGCTCCTTCTCTTTCTCCTCCTTGAAATCTGAAGGGCGAACAGTGTCTGCATCGCTGACTGCTCCTGGATTTGATGGTGGGTCATTGTTATTTGTTGGTTCATCCATTTGACTATCATTGGATGGGGATGGCTGCAGCCCATTGTCAAGGCCATCAGGGGTCGGCATCACAAACTGTGTGTGTTTTCCTGGCTTTGATACTTCATCGTCCATTCTTGCTTTCTTCTTTGGCCGTTGGACTCCCTCTGACGCTGGCAAAACTTCCTGTGTTCTAGGATTGACTGACTCCATTGTTGAGGTGTGCATTTGCTTTTATTGTCCGGCTTATCTTGCTGGACTAAGCCTGTCTTTGGTTGCCATTGAGTATCAACGTTGTCTTCTTTGACTGTTTGAAATCTTCAATCAAATATCACATGAAACTGAGGCGACACTAGCCCAGTTGTCCTATCAAGGACCAATGCAATGTTTCGACCATGGTTTGGAGATTGCCCAAGATATATGCCCATTTTGGATCAATACTCCCATTTGTTGTGAATCCTTTTTCCACTCTGCAATGCAGTATTCAGAACATAGACTTGGTAACCAAAAGGCACCCAATGCTTCTCATTCAATTGTACTTGAGAGATGCTGAACAGTTGCAATGGCAAGCGTCCTTGCTTATCCTTCAGGTTGACAATTCATTGATTGTGTCATTGACATTCTCAGAGCATAAGGCCATAGATGAACGGTACCTGCCATGCTCCACCTTCTGTGTTGTTGTATCAGCATTGATTGAGCAAGATCCTGTAGTGATCGAATTCTCCTCTCAGCCAGCAAGTCCATTGGAATGATGTGCATTTACTCCAGCAAAGAAAAAAGTCCTTGCTCCATCCTCCTGCATTCACCAACCCATTTATGTGCTCTGAAAATTCCGTTGCCGGCATGGTAGTGTTGAACTCTCACGGCATGTTGCTTGCAATAGGCTTCAAATGCTTTCTTGCCTTCAATAGTCTCATCTGCGGTTGCTGTTTTCTGCAAGTAAACAAAGCTCAATCCTGGATATTGGTCGACATAAACAGTAGCGTACGTGTATCGCTTCTTTGTCAATGTGCCAGATGTTTGAGAAATCAATCCAGGTGAAGGCAAGACAAGTTGATCAACAGAAATGACTTCTCCAGGTCTTGTGATAGTTTGTTCCTTTGTCCAATGCTTTCTCCTCTTCTCCCGCCATTGTCGTCTTGTAGCTTTGGCAAAAAAACTGGCAGTGCATCTTGGAATATCAGCATTGGCCAACCTTCTTGGAATGATATTTTGCTTTGCCATGCTTGGTAATTTCCCAAAAGAGATGTGACCCATTTGGTGGTGTAGCCGTAGTAGTTGCTGGCTATCTGTTGTTGGTTGTTTCTCCTCCTCCTTGGCTATCACCGACGGTTTGGGTGTACCATCTGTAGTTGGTCCATCCAAGTTGAAAGCTGCTTTGCGGCCTTTTCCTTTTTGTTTGGACATCAAAATTTGGTAGCAAATTGGGACCAAAAGGTAGTGGCTGTAGTTGGAGGGGGGCTGGTGGAAGAACATAATCATCATTGTCATTGTCATCTTCGTTATCACTGACAACACCAACTGGAGAGATAATAATCGGCTCCTCCTCACTCTTGTCAAGTTGACATTGCATTCTTTACAAAAGAGGTCAAATCGTTTGAAGCCAGGCGCTAACTAGAAGGTGGCAACATTTGTTGGATATATTAGGATTTTTTAAGTACATATTTGGAGAAACGAGAAAAAGAGAATGCATGTGAACGATAGAGAAATGATGTCGACTGATACGACTAAAAATGAAGACTGGCGCGGCATTTGCAAGTTTCCGCGTGGAATCAATCCATTGATTTGATTGGTTTATCAGTTATGCGGCTGCCGGGATGCCCACTAAGGTCAATCTTCTTCACAAAGTCTTTAGATCATTCCTTCCTCAACAAATGGCATCATCAACCGGCAGTGGCACCGTCGCCTTCAGCCGCGGGATTCTCTCCCATGCATGACACCGCTACCAGGCCCACATAACCCTTTTTTTCTTCTTCATGGAATGAAAAAAATCAGTCCAGCAACAACGGGCCGCTTTCAAACCGGTCGTTCATTGAAGTTATCGGAAATCACGGCCACAGATTTCAATGAGACTTGAACGGTACACTGCTGCTCCTCCTTCCAAAAAGAGTTCCAGAATGCCACAAGATGGTATGGAGGGGTTTTCACATTTGCTCAAAGATTCTGGAATCAAACCCAAAATCAAGAGGCTGGCAAACAAAGCAAAGAAGAAGGAGCAGATCAGACCATAGGCGAAAAACAAGAAATCCTTCTAGAAACGGGAACCAGGAGCAGAAGCAGAAGCAAATCTCTTCCCAAATTCGATTTCAAAACAAATGAATCATTGGGCAAGACTCGTAAGAGTGGCCGCTTGACCCCCGTTCGTGGCAACGGTGATTATTCCAAAACTGCCTTGTTGTCTACAATTGCATTCGTGTTCTTCGCAAGTGGAATTTTAATCTACAAGCAACCCGCGAGAAACGTTATTGTACCTTATTCCTCGTGATAGATTCCTTGATTAATATTCGTGTTCCATCCTGGCCATTCTTGTCGCTAGTCTTGACCTGTTATGACTACTACGGTCGTCCAAGACTGCTGAGAGGCAATTCAGTGGAGGAATAAATAACCAAGAATAGACTCAAGAAAAGACTCTTCTAATATATTTGATTGCTATAGCATATGATTCTATATACACACCCGAATGCGTGCCAAGGACGTTCATCACAAAACGAAAAACGGTGGCACTGGAAACACAAAAACAATTTCAGTCATCTTGAGAGTCGAGTCGTCTGAAATAATGGCCATCTCGACAAGAAGATGGTCCGTTTCCCTCCAATTGCTCAATCACGCTTTCCTTGCTTGATTCTTTCACAAGCTGGGCAAGCCTGTTGAGGGATGAGGAAAGCATTGCGACAATTTGGACAGATCCACTCAAACGGATTGCGCAAAGGCCCTAGTCTTGCATTTACTTCGATTAGCGCTTCTCTTGCGCTGGCATAAGCCTCATAAATCCAACTAGTACCATTGGTTGAGTCAAACGCAATGTAGTCGGGAGCATGGCTGGGGGGCGCGGCAACATTCTGGTTGAGTTCAAATGTACGGTTGCCAGGAATGAAAACGAATGGAGTCGTCTCAAACAGAATTGGAGAGGACAGGGCGGCGAGAGAATCGCCAGTCCTTTGTTCCTGGATGGCAGACGACTGCATCTGAAGTCGGCAGCGCTTTTGTGGAATGCAACTGTCAGGAGAACCAGCAGCAGCACGCTTCAAAGTAGTAGTGCTCTTGGTAGCTTTGGTGGAAGGTTGTTTGGCAGCAGACGACGGTTTCTCAGATCGCCGACGCTTTTGTGGAGTGGCACCGTCAGGAGTAAAGGCAGCACCACCACGCTTCAAAGTGGTTGTGCCCTTTGTACCTTTTGTGAAAGGAAATTTCTCGAAATTCATACCTTGCTTTTCTTGTAAGTTTTGTAGTCCTTCATTTGATGGGTCGGATGGAGAGTAGGAACAGTAGTCGTCCCCCCATTCTTGGTCCAAACCATCTTCATCAGGCGTCCCGTCAGAGGCATGCGTTCTACAAGTGATGGGCGGGGAAGACCAAGGTGCAGATGCTGCTCGGGGCACACCTTGCGTAGGCGATCCCAATGTACTGAGATCAGTGTTACCGGCAGGGACGTTAGATGGTGAACCGAATGGAATTCTTGGAGAACTGGTAGTAGTTCGTCGTGGACGTGACGCAGCAGCTTTTTTGCCGCTCTTAGTTCCCGCGAATGGGATTGATTCATTGTCAGAATCATCGTCGTTGGCGATCTTCGCTTCCGGCTTGGGCTCTTCGTTCTCTTTGTTGTTGTTGTTGTTGTTGCTGTCCCCTTGAGGAGCATCACGATTGTCTGCCATCACGATCGTAAGCCCCCGGTCGACTGATTCCAATCGACCATCGTTGGTCTCGCGCTTCTTCCCTTTCCGTGCTTTCACCCTCTTCGCGCTGTCGTACTGTTGTTTGCGACGGTGAACGAGCCTCTCCGCTGGAGTCAAGTCCTCGAGACTTTGCCACTGTTGAGGAGGTAAAGTGGGATCTGTACCCCTTTGCTTACGTTTGCGTTCTCGGTCGGCCTTGCGTCTTTTCTCTCTCTGTGCTTTCTTCTTTGTCATTGTACGAAGCAAGTTGCGAAGGTGGTTGGGAGCGAAAAGTTGTTCCGAATGTGGCGCCACAGTTGGTTTTGATGGTTTTCAAATTCTGATTTGTCTCTGCTCGATTTTTTTTGCGTCAACGGTACACGTCACGGTATAACGGTAACGGTACCGGTACCGGTACACGTGCACTAGCTAGATATAGAACCACAGCAAGACGGGGTAATTTTCAGATATTTGTGATATCCGGACGGACGGGGCTACTTCTGTGAGCGGGATCTCTAGTCGATTCCAGTGGCCCGTCTTCTTTTATTCACTGCCTTCTGGGTGCGTGCATGTGAAAACTGATCAGTGGAGTTTGGTGTTCGGGTGTCAGAATTTAAGCTATTTATTTAGTACACATTTTTGTGTAGCATCTTGACCACATAAAAATCAATTCATTGAGGCAGTGGGAATCCCCGGATTTCTCCCCTAGTTGCGAGATTTTCCAACAGCTCAATTTTTCCCACAACTCAATTTTTCCCACAACTCAATTTTGCTTCCCACAACTAGTTGTGGGAATTCCCTCAACAGTTGTGGGAAAACTGTCATTTCTACACAGAAAATCACGTAGGATATGTACTGAGACAAATTTGAAGTTTCCCACAACTCTAATTGTAGTTGTGGGAAGTTTCCCACAACTCAAATTGTTTTATTGGGAATTATGGGAAAACTGTCCGTTCTACGGAAAACTGTCCGTTCTACACACAAAACAACGTTTGATATGTACTGACTAGAAATTAGACAACTACATATGATGTTTCCCAAAAACTCTAATTGTTTTCGTGATATTTCGTGATACATTTAAGGCAAAAAAACGGACAGCTGCGCAACGGAAATTCCCACAACTAGTTGTGGGAAATTCCCACAACTAGTTGTGGGAAATTCCCACAACTAGTTGTAGGAATTTCCCACAACTATTTTTTAAGATTCCTACAACTAGTTGTGGGAATTTTTGGCAAAAATCTGTTCCCACAACTAGTTGTGGGAAATCGCGTTAAATATCGCGGGGACGAAGTAAAATGAAAAGGGGGAATCCCACTGCCTCATTGTCATTTATTGTTAAAAAACTTCTCCCACCAATTGCAGACCCTATACCCTGTACACATATTCAAAAAAGAAATAAGTGAAAGACATCGTAAGAAACTGGTTTGATGCTACAATAATACGTATGGTACAGTACACCGCATATGTGTGCATCGCATGACAGAAATGGGGCTGGCAATGCGCCCCGCAATTATTCCAGAACAAATTCCATCTTCCATTATAGCTGGATACGTGGCTAGAGAATACACCAGTATTTCAACCGCTATCAATATTTCAAAACTTGAACGAAGCTGTCCAGCGAAGTACTCCTAATCCTGATGTTCTGTGCAGCATACTATTAGTGCAGGAAGCGGTGTACGATTTGGCTATTTGTATAATAGGGCAACAACAACAGGCATCATTGCGAAGAAGTGGTGTAGTATTATTACTAGTTGTGTACGCCGTTCCTTGACTGTAGAAACGAATCCATTTGCGTCATATCAGCACCAAAGATTTTCAACCAACGACCACTGTAGGTGAGCCAAACATTGAGCAGTATTGCTTTGGGGTCCTGCTCCTTGCTTCTTCAGGAAAGCGGCGGCTTCTCAAATCGGTCGGTGACGCTTTTGTCCAGCGGGATCGTCCTGAGGGGCAGGAGCACGCTTCAAAGCATTGATATTGGCGGGGACTTCTGCTACTAGTCCATCTCCATTACCATCGCCGACAGGAAAAGCGAAGGGAGCAGGCGAATTAGGGCATGCTGCTTGGAGGTCTACGATGAGCGTGTCCTTCGCCTTCATTTGGGCATCCTTCGCCTTCATTTGGGCATCCTTCGCCTTCATTTGGGCATCCATCACCTTCATTTGGGCATCCATCGCCTTCATTTGGGCATCCATCGCCTTCATTTCGTCATCGTTAGCCTTCATTTTGTCTACGGTTTCGCGAAGACGGCCTTGGAGTTCGTTTTTCTGCGCCCATTCGGCTTGGTAGACTACAAAACTTGCGTCTAGAATTCCTTGAAGTTCTGCGTGCTTCTTTTCGACCGCTTGTTGGAACGCTTGGCGGTACTGGCCTTTTAAGACTGTTTTGATTTCCTTGATCTTATTGCCATCTTGTTTCAGGGCGTCTTGGTGTTCCAGGTCCTCCTCCGTGGTCTCCTTTCTCGCCAGCCTGCCGTGCATCGCAGCTAGTTCCTGCGCAAGAGGGATTGCATTGCGAAGTTCTGGAATGTCACGGCCAACTAGATATTCCAAGTAAACAATACAATCTTTCACTGATTTGGGCAACTTTGCCCGATCCGTGATAAGTCCATCCTCTCCAAATAGGCGTTTGAATTCCGAGTTTGCCAAGAGAGGTTGGAAATGCTTGTTTTTTGTAAGGCCCCAGCGTTCGAGGGCCACAGATAGCCTGTAGATAGCTTCCGGGATCTCTGTGTATTTTAGGCTTTTGTCGATGGTAATCCAGAATCTCAATGATTCACGGGTAATGTTTTTGAGTGGTTCAAGATCACTGTGGCTGTTGAATAGCATAATAGGGGTTAGGCCAATTTGAAAGTAAAACATATCATGAACGCAAGCATTAACCATGGAATGTGCAATCGGCACAATGTACGTACAGTGCAAACTGAATCAGACCCAAGCGTGCTAAAATAGCGGTAACTTCGAGCTTTGTTTGTGTTTTCGCGTTGTGTCTTTGGCGATCCTGTTCGACTTCCGCAAATGGGAAGTAAGGATTCTTGTACCCTTCGCCCCCCCTTGGGGACTCCAATTCTTCTAGTCTCTTCCTGAGCCCCTCGAGATGCCCCTGCAAGCTACGTTCCATCTCACAAAGCTCTGCTCTGGTTTTCCAAGAAAGATGTTTTACCAATTCTTCGAGTTGCTCTCGGTTCATCATCGTCTTGCTTCCAGGACCCGCCGGTAGAGTGCGCTCACCACCAGTAAGTACTTCGCTGTAAGAGACGAATTTTCTTTCGTCTATCTGGATTTTCTGTGTTGTCGGTTCCTTTTCCACGCAGATCATCATTGCAGACGATGGTGAGTAAACTTGATTGAAGGCTTGGTTGCAAAATCACCAACATATATCCATATGAACAAACAATGAACTTACCATGTCCATGTTGTTATGCTGTCAAGAATAGTGGTTGCGCAGCGAAGCGACAGAAAGAAAAGATAATGCTGTGAGGGCTCGTCGTGGTCAAGTGGTGACAGTCCTTAATATTTTTGGCAACAAGGCTTGGTTGTCTCTCTTCAAGTGGTTGATATCATCCTCAATGTCTTCTTCAAAGCTTTGTCCTTTGTCATCGTCAGCGACGAAGACGAGGTCGAAGCGTCAAAGGAGACATCACCAACAGCGGAAGAATAAGCACTATTTTTACTCCTCATTATTCTTTCATTCCACCACCTTTTGGCTGCTGTCATTGTTTGAAGCAAAGCAAAGCCTGGTGACTGCTTCGTAATTTGGCATTGTTGATGCTGTTGCTGCAAGTCTGTGACGGGTTCACTTACCGTTTGCTCGACTCTTTTCGTTATTCCTTTCAATCTTGGTACGGCGGGTTTTCTCAGCCAAATTCAAATATTTGTGATCAAAATAAGACTTGCGAATATAACCGCACAAAATTGGCCCTTGCGGTACGACTTGTACGACTTTTTTTAGAAATGGCGCGGCATTTGCAAGTTTCCGCGTGGAATCAATCCATTGATTTGATTGGTTTATCAGTTATGCGGCTGCCGGGATGCCCACTAAGGTCAATCTTCTTCACAAAGTCTTTAGATCATTCCTTCCTCAACAAATGGCATCATCAACCGGCAGTGGCACCGTCGCCTTCAGCCGCGGGATTCTCTCCCATGCATGACACCGCTACCAGGCCCACATAACCCTTTTTTTCTTCTTCATGGAATGAAAAAAATCAGTCCAGCAACAACGGGCCGCTTTCAAACCGGTCGTTCATTGAAGTTATCGGAAATCACGGCCACAGATTTCAATGAGACTTGAACGGTACACTGCTGCTCCTCCTTCCAAAAAGAGTTCCAGAATGCCACAAGATGGTATGGAGGGGTTTTCACATTTGCTCAAAGATTCTGGAATCAAACCCAAAATCAAGAGGCTGGCAAACAAAGCAAAGAAGAAGGAGCAGATCAGACCATAGGCGAAAAACAAGAAATCCTTCTAGAAACGGGAACCAGGAGCAGAAGCAGAAGCAAATCTCTTCCCAAATTCGATTTCAAAACAAATGAATCATTGGGCAAGACTCGTAAGAGTGGCCGCTTGACCCCCGTTCGTGGCAACGGTGATTATTCCAAAACTGCCTTGTTGTCTACAATTGCATTCGTGTTCTTCGCAAGTGGAATTTTAATCTACAAGCAACCCGCGAGAAACGTTATTGTACCTTATTCCTCGTGATAGATTCCTTGATTAATATTCGTGTTCCATCCTGGCCATTCTTGTCGCTAGTCTTGACCTGTTATGACTACTACGGTCGTCCAAGACTGCTGAGAGGCAATTCAGTGGAGGAATAAATAACCAAGAATAGACTCAAGAAAAGACTCTTCTAATATATTTGATTGCTATAGCATATGATTCTATATACACACCCGAATGCGTGCCAAGGACGTTCATCACAAAACGAAAAACGGTGGCACTGGAAACACAAAAACAATTTCAGTCATCTTGAGAGTCGAGTCGTCTGAAATAATGGCCATCTCGACAAGAAGATGGTCCGTTTCCCTCCAATTGCTCAATCACGCTTTCCTTGCTTGATTCTTTCACAAGCTGGGCAAGCCTGTTGAGGGATGAGGAAAGCATTGCGACAATTTGGACAGATCCACTCAAACGGATTGCGCAAAGGCCCTAGTCTTGCATTTACTTCGATTAGCGCTTCTCTTGCGCTGGCATAAGCCTCATAAATCCAACTAGTACCATTGGTTGAGTCAAACGCAATGTAGTCGGGAGCATGGCTGGGGGGCGCGGCAACATTCTGGTTGAGTTCAAATGTACGGTTGCCAGGAATGAAAACGAATGGAGTCGTCTCAAACAGAATTGGAGAGGACAGGGCGGCGAGAGAATCGCCAGTCCTTTGTTCCTGGATGGCAGACGACTGCATCTGAAGTCGGCAGCGCTTTTGTGGAATGCAACTGTCAGGAGAACCAGCAGCAGCACGCTTCAAAGTAGTAGTGCTCTTGGTAGCTTTGGTGGAAGGTTGTTTGGCAGCAGACGACGGTTTCTCAGATCGCCGACGCTTTTGTGGAGTGGCACCGTCAGGAGTAAAGGCAGCACCACCACGCTTCAAAGTGGTTGTGCCCTTTGTACCTTTTGTGAAAGGAAATTTCTCGAAATTCATACCTTGCTTTTCTTGTAAGTTTTGTAGTCCTTCATTTGATGGGTCGGATGGAGAGTAGGAACAGTAGTCGTCCCCCCATTCTTGGTCCAAACCATCTTCATCAGGCGTCCCGTCAGAGGCATGCGTTCTACAAGTGATGGGCGGGGAAGACCAAGGTGCAGATGCTGCTCGGGGCACACCTTGCGTAGGCGATCCCAATGTACTGAGATCAGTGTTACCGGCAGGGACGTTAGATGGTGAACCGAATGGAATTCTTGGAGAACTGGTAGTAGTTCGTCGTGGACGTGACGCAGCAGCTTTTTTGCCGCTCTTAGTTCCCGCGAATGGGATTGATTCATTGTCAGAATCATCGTCGTTGGCGATCTTCGCTTCCGGCTTGGGCTCTTCGTTCTCTTTGTTGTTGTTGTTGTTGTTGCTGTCCCCTTGAGGAGCATCACGATTGTCTGCCATCACGATCGTAAGCCCCCGGTCGACTGATTCCAATCGACCATCGTTGGTCTCGCGCTTCTTCCCTTTCCGTGCTTTCACCCTCTTCGCGCTGTCGTTCTGTTGTTTGAGACGGTGAACGACCCTCTCCGCTGGAGTCAAGTCCTTGAGACTTTTCCACTGTTGACGAGGTAAAGTGGGATCTGTACCCCTTTGCTTACGTTTGCGTTCTCGGTCGGCCTTGCGTCTTTTCTCTGTCTGTGCTTTCTTCTTTGTCATTGTACGAAGCAAGTTGCGAAGGTGGTTGGGAGCGAAAAGTTGTTCCGAATGTGGCGCCACAGTTGGTTTTGATGGTTTTCAAATTCTGATTTGTCTGCTCGATTTTTTTTGCTTCAACGGTACACGTCACGGTATAACGGTAACGGTACCGGTACCGGTACACGTGCACTAGCTAGATATAGAACCACAGCAAGACGGGGTAATTTTCAGATATTTGTGATATCCGGACGGACGGGGCTACTTCTGTGAGCGGGATCTCTAGTCGATTCCAGTGGCCCGTCTTCTTTTATTATTCCTGGGGCAGCTTCACTGCCTTCTGGGTGCGTGCATGTGAAAACTGATCAGCATCTTGACCACATAAAAATCAATTCATTGTCATTTATTGTTAAAAAACTTCTCCCACCAATTGCAGACCCTATACCCTGTACACATATTCAAAAAAGAAATAAGTGAAAGACATCGTAAGAAACTGGTTTGATGCTACAATAATACGTATGGTACAGTACACCGCATATGTGTGCATCGCATGACAGAAATGGGGCTGGCAATGCGCCCCGCAATTATTCCAGAACAAATTCCATCTTCCATTATAGCTGGATACGTGGCTAGAGAATACACCAGTATTTCAACCGCTATCAATATTTCAAAACTTGAACGAAGCTGTCCAGCGAAGTACTCCTAATCCTGATGTTCTGTGCAGCATACTATTAGTGCAGGAAGCGGTGTACGATTTGGCTATTTGTATAATAGGGCAACAACAACAGGCATCATTGCGAAGAAGTGGTGTAGTATTATTACTAGTTGTGTACGCCGTTCCTTGACTGTAGAAACGAATCCATTTGCGTCATATCAGCACCAAAGATTTTCAACCAACGACCACTGTAGGTGAGCCAAACATTGAGCAGTATTGCTTTGGGGTCCTGCTCCTTGCTTCTTCAGGAAAGCGGCGGCTTCTCAAATCGGTCGGTGACGCTTTTGTCCAGCGGGATCGTCCTGAGGGGCAGGAGCACGCTTCAAAGCATTGATATTGGCGGGGACTTCTGCTACTAGTCCATCTCCATTACCATCGCCGACAGGAAAAGCGAAGGGAGCAGGCGAATTAGGGCATGCTGCTTGGAGGTCTACGATGAGCGTGTCCTTCGCCTTCATTTGGGCATCCTTCGCCTTCATTTGGGCATCCTTCGCCTTCATTTGGGCATCCATCACCTTCATTTGGGCATCCATCGCCTTCATTTGGGCATCCATCGCCTTCATTTCGTCATCGTTAGCCTTCATTTTGTCTACGGTTTCGCGAAGACGGCCTTGGAGTTCGTTTTTCTGCGCCCATTCGGCTTGGTAGACTACAAAACTTGCGTCTAGAATTCCTTGAAGTTCTGCGTGCTTCTTTTCGACCGCTTGTTGGAACGCTTGGCGGTACTGGCCTTTTAAGACTGTTTTGATTTCCTTGATCTTATTGCCATCTTGTTTCAGGGCGTCTTGGTGTTCCAGGTCCTCCTCCGTGGTCTCCTTTCTCGCCAGCCTGCCGTGCATCGCAGCTAGTTCCTGCGCAAGAGGGATTGCATTGCGAAGTTCTGGAATGTCACGGCCAACTAGATATTCCAAGTAAACAATACAATCTTTCACTGATTTGGGCAACTTTGCCCGATCCGTGATAAGTCCATCCTCTCCAAATAGGCGTTTGAATTCCGAGTTTGCCAAGAGAGGTTGGAAATGCTTGTTTTTTGTAAGGCCCCAGCGTTCGAGGGCCACAGATAGCCTGTAGATAGCTTCCGGGATCTCTGTGTATTTTAGGCTTTTGTCGATGGTAATCCAGAATCTCAATGATTCACGGGTAATGTTTTTGAGTGGTTCAAGATCACTGTGGCTGTTGAATAGCATAATAGGGGTTAGGCCAATTTGAAAGTAAAACATATCATGAACGCAAGCATTAACCATGGAATGTGCAATCGGCACAATGTACGTACAGTGCAAACTGAATCAGACCCAAGCGTGCTAAAATAGCGGTAACTTCGAGCTTTGTTTGTGTTTTCGCGTTGTGTCTTTGGCGATCCTGTTCGACTTCCGCAAATGGGAAGTAAGGATTCTTGTACCCTTCGCCCCCCCTTGGGGACTCCAATTCTTCTAGTCTCTTCCTGAGCCCCTCGAGATGCCCCTGCAAGCTACGTTCCATCTCACAAAGCTCTGCTCTGGTTTTCCAAGAAAGATGTTTTACCAATTCTTCGAGTTGCTCTCGGTTCATCATCGTCTTGCTTCCAGGACCCGCCGGTAGAGTGCGCTCACCACCAGTAAGTACTTCGCTGTAAGAGACGAATTTTCTTTCGTCTATCTGGATTTTCTGTGTTGTCGGTTCCTTTTCCACGCAGATCATCATTGCAGACGATGGTGAGTAAACTTGATTGAAGGCTTGGTTGCAAAATCACCAACATATATCCATATGAACAAACAATGAACTTACCATGTCCATGTTGTTATGCTGTCAAGAATAGTGGTTGCGCAGCGAAGCGACAGAAAGAAAAGATAATGCTGTGAGGGCTCGTCGTGGTCAAGTGGTGACAGTCCTTAATATTTTTGGCAACAAGGCTTGGTTGTCTCTCTTCAAGTGGTTGATATCATCCTCAATGTCTTCTTCAAAGCTTTGTCCTTTGTCATCGTCAGCGACGAAGACGAGGTCGAAGCGTCAAAGGAGACATCACCAACAGCGGAAGAATAAGCACTATTTTTACTCCTCATTATTCTTTCATTCCACCACCTTTTGGCTGCTGTCATTGTTTGAAGCAAAGCAAAGCCTGGTGACTGCTTCGTAATTTGGCATTGTTGATGCTGTTGCTGCAAGTCTGTGACGGGTTCACTTACCGTTTGCTCGACTCTTTTCGTTATTCCTTTCAATCTTGGTACGGCGGGTTTTCTCAGCCAAATTCAAATATTTGTGATCAAAATAAGACTTGCGAATATAACCGCACAAAATTGGCCCTTGCGGTACGACTTGTACGACTTTTTTTAGAAATGGCGCGGCATTTGCAAGTTTCCGCGTGGAATCAATCCATTGATTTGATTGGTTTATCAGTTATGCGGCTGCCGGGATGCCCACTAAGGTCAATCTTCTTCACAAAGTCTTTAGATCATTCCTTCCTCAACAAATGGCATCATCAACCGGCAGTGGCACCGTCGCCTTCAGCCGCGGGATTCTCTCCCATGCATGACACCGCTACCAGGCCCACATAACCCTTTTTTTCTTCTTCATGGAATGAAAAAAATCAGTCCAGCAACAACGGGCCGCTTTCAAACCGGTCGTTCATTGAAGTTATCGGAAATCACGGCCACAGATTTCAATGAGACTTGAACGGTACACTGCTGCTCCTCCTTCCAAAAAGAGTTCCAGAATGCCACAAGATGGTATGGAGGGGTTTTCACATTTGCTCAAAGATTCTGGAATCAAACCCAAAATCAAGAGGCTGGCAAACAAAGCAAAGAAGAAGGAGCAGATCAGACCATAGGCGAAAAACAAGAAATCCTTCTAGAAACGGGAACCAGGAGCAGAAGCAGAAGCAAATCTCTTCCCAAATTCGATTTCAAAACAAATGAATCATTGGGCAAGACTCGTAAGAGTGGCCGCTTGACCCCCGTTCGTGGCAACGGTGATTATTCCAAAACTGCCTTGTTGTCTACAATTGCATTCGTGTTCTTCGCAAGTGGAATTTTAATCTACAAGCAACCCGCGAGAAACGTTATTGTACCTTATTCCTCGTGATAGATTCCTTGATTAATATTCGTGTTCCATCCTGGCCATTCTTGTCGCTAGTCTTGACCTGTTATGATTACTACGGTCGTCCAAGACTGCTGAGAGGCAATTCAGTGGAGGAATAAATAACCAAGAATAGACTCAAGAAAAGACTCTTCTAATATGTTTGATTGCTATAGCATATGATTCTATATACACACCCGAATGCGTGCCAAAGGACGTTCATCACAAAACGAAAAACGGTGACATTGGAAACACAAAAACAATTTCAGTCATCTATAATGGCCATCTCAACAAGAAGATGGTCCATTTCCCTCCAATTGCTCAATCACGCTTTCCTTGCTTGATTCTTTCACAAGCTGGGCACGCCTTTTGAGGGATGAGGAAAGTATTGTGACAATTTGGACAGATCCACTCAAACGGATTGCGCAAAGGCCCTAGTCTTGCATTTACTTCGATTGCCGCTTCTCTTGCGCTGGCATAAGCCTCATAAATCCAACTAGTACCATTGGTTGAGTCAAACGCAATGTAGTCGGGAGCATGGCTGGGGGGCGCAGCAACATTCTGGTTGAGTTCGAATGTACGGTTGCCAGGAATAAAAACGAATGGAGTCGTCTCAAACAGAATTGGAGAGAACAGGGCGGCGGGAGAATCGCCAGTCCTTTGTTCCTGGATGGCAGACGACTGCATCTGAAGTCGGCAGCGCTTTTGTGGAGTGCAACTGTCAGGAGAACCAGCAGCAGCACGCTTCAAAGTAGTAGTGCTCTTGGTAGCTTTGGTGGAAGGTTGTTTGGCAGCAGACGACGGTTTCTCAGATCGCCGACGCTTTTGTGGAGTGGCACCGTCAGGAGTAAAGGCAGCACCACCACGCTTCAAAGTGGTTGTGCCCTTTGTACCTTTTGTGAAAGGAAATTTCTCGAAATTCATACCTTGCTTTTCTTGTAAGTTTTGTAGTCCTTCATTTGATGGGTCGGATGGAGAGTAGGAACAGTAGTCGTCCCCCCATTCTTGGTCCAAACCATCTTCATCAGGCGTCCCGTCAGAGGCATGCGTTCTACAAGTGATGGGCGGGGAAGACCAAGGTGCAGATGCTGCTCGGGGCACACCTTGCGTAGGCGATCCCAATGTACTGAGATCAGTGTTACCGGCAGGGACGTTAGATGGTGAACCGAATGGAATTCTTGGAGAACTGGTAGTAGTTCGTCGTGGACGTGACGCAGCAGCTTTTTTGCCGCTCTTAGTTCCCGCGAATGGGATTGATTCATTGTCAGAATCATCGTCGTTGGCGATCTTCGCTTCCGGCTTGGGCTCTTCGTTCTCTTTGTTGTTGTTGTTGTTGTTGCTGTCCCCTTGAGGAGCATCACGATTGTCTGCCATCACGATCGTAAGCCCCCGGTCGACTGATTCCAATCGACCATCGTTGGTCTCGCGCTTCTTCCCTTTCCGTGCTTTCACCCTCTTCGCGCTGTCGTACTGTTGTTTGAGACGGTGAACGACCCTCTCCGCTGGAGTCAAGTCCTCGAGACTTTTCCACTGTTGACGAGGTAAAGTGGGATCTGTACCCCTTTGCTTACGTTTGCGTTCTCGGTCGGCCTTGCGTCTTTTCTCTGTCTGTGCTTTCTTCTTTGTCATTGTACGAAGCTAGTTGCGAAGGTGGTTGGGAGCGAAAAGTTGTTCCGAATGTGGCGCCACAGTTGGTTTTGATGGTTTTCAAATTCTGATTTGTCTGCTCGATTTTTTTTGCCTCAACGGTACACGTCACGGTATAACGGTACCGGTACCGGTACCGGTACACGTGCACTAGCTAGATATCGAACCACAGCAAGACGGGGTAATTTTCAGATATTTGTGATATCCGGACGGACGGGGCTACTTCTGTGAGCGGGATCTCTAGTCGATTCCCGCTTGGAATGCTCGTCCAGCCGTTAAAAATTCTCGCTATACTATTTGCCAAAATAGACCTCGCGAAATTTGTTTGGCCACGCAACCCGCTTGAGAAACGATGACACCCCGTCTGTATAGTCCTTCCGGCGTCCGTAGCACTAAAGCTGTACCCTAAACCATTGAGATGTGTTCGCGCTAACTGAAAGCGACGGAATCTGACAAAACGGAATCTAATTATTCAGCAGTACTGCTGAAAAATTCAGCAGTCGATTAGGGAATTCAGCAGAGTTTTTCAGCAGTTCGCTAAATTTTAAAATTCCCTTTGTCATTCCCGTTACATTAATCGCCAATCAATCGTCAGATATAAACCACCATCAACACCTTCTTGACAACGCCTCCGACAAGCAACACAACCTGCCAGAGCAGCTCATTAATCGACCATGATAATCCAATTTTCTGAAGATGAGTTCCTGAAACTAGGAACGTTTCTAGGAAGCAGCTGGAGCAACGAACAAATCGATAGATAATCCAAGACTAGGCGACAAAGCTTCTTCACGGACGATTTCTATGCCGATGCAAAGACTGTGAAGCAGATGTTCAAAGATGTCCAGCAAGAGCCAACGAAGATTATGCTGGGTAACTGCACGGTAGCCAAAGACACGGACGGCGAATGGCATGGGTCACCAGCAGAAGCCCCTTAGAGTTGATGTCGAAAATGGCAAGCACAAGGACATGAAGCCCAAAATGCTTCACCAACAACGCGATGAGTATAAAGCGTGTGACTTAAAGCTTTCCGGGCCCACATCTATCAGGAGACTAGGCGAAACAACGTAACGTGACTGACTGGACTGCCGAGTCCGGAGCAGATATATTAGAGCGATCGAAGGCCAACGGTCGTCGCCAATCTCAAGCCCAAGATCAATCATCTATCATCTACTCACAGCTGCTTCAGACCCCCGTAAATACACCCCAATAGCAAAATCAATCACCGTCTATCATGTCCAACAGTAGCTACATCAATGCACTAGTACGCTCTCTCCACGATGAGAGTCAGGAGCACAACGTTATCACGTTAAACGAGATTCGAGGTGCTTTGTCTTTTTGATGGTCGGTCAAAGCGTTTGCATTCAATACCGCAGCAAGACAAAACAAGAAGGTATCGATATTTTCGTTGTTACTACCTACTTGCTATTCTGATGTAAGTACTTTGTGTGAAACGTTGGATTGGAAGACTAGTAATCCTGTCAAATGAGATTTAGAACATTTCTAATTTATCTCCTATTCTATGGTCGAAGAACCATCCAACCGAGAACGGGGTCGCTCATATCAATCCTCTGGTTCATGATTGACTTGTGAACATGGCGTCTCCACTCTCGACCATACCGGGTTGCATTAATACCATTTCGGAATTGAAATAAAGTTGGCAGGAAATCGCCAGTGAAGAATTCTGATTATATTGAAATCTTTTGCCGCCTTCTACAAGCCGAAACAGTGTCTTTGCCAGGCCTTCTGTCATCATGATTCCATTATGATGCCCAGCTGCACCAAATGCTGAGTAGGGGACAATCGGTCGGCCATCATATTCCCCCTTCCCAACCCTTGCGTGCAAAGGCACCATGCCGTCATAGCAGGAAGGTGATGGCCATTTTCCAAGCCAATCATTTAAGACTTCATAGTACTGATTGCACTTTTGAAAGTACTTTTCCCACATGAGATCATTGACCTCACGGGCCCATGCTCCAAAAAGGACATGATTGTCTATTTGCAGTGACAACCGACGAAGCATGACTCGATGCACCCCAGGTCCTTGTGGGGGGAAGACAAACTCAAAGCTTTCTGCAATGCTAGTGGGAAGCATTCCAAGGAAAGAAGGATCAGTTGAACTAAACATAGCCTTACAATCTTTACAGAGCAAGCGATGGCAATAGACCCATCGGATCTCATTGTGCTCAAATGCTGGACGCCAAGTCTGTGCGTTGTGTTCTATGGAACAAGATTTGCAGTCGGGGCACTTGTAATCAAACTGAATGCTGTGGAACTGTTCCTTGGGTTTCCAAATCCGAACCATATCTGGCAAATAGAACTTGTCTGGAGCTGGCGACGACCCAAGGCCACAAGCCAATGGTGACTCAAGCGTCCGATAGTAGTATTGGCGGCACTTCCAGAGGCCATTGTTTTCAATCTGACCCTTTGCATGATCAAGAAATGCTTGCAATGGCGTGCACTTGGGAGGCATAATCGCCCTTCTGTAGTATTTGGCTTCATTGTCTGTAGTAGGCGAAGTGTCATAGGTGACATTCCAATTGTCGGATGTAGAGTCAATGATACCAAGCGTAGGCACATTTTTCCCTTTGGGCATTGACGGGTGATCGAGCACTTCTGCAAGCATTCTTTGCGATTCTTCAAAGTTTTTTTCGCATACCGGGTGATCTGTCCATTTGGGAGGTTCCACTGCTTTCTTTCTCTGTTTGAAAAAATCATCGGTGCGTCGTTGTTGTTCCCCTTTTTCCTCTTCCAATCGTTTCTTGTACTTCCTTGATTTTCTATCTCCTCCGGCCAAATGACCTGATTTGTTCTTGCTTCCTGAAGGCCGTCCTCGTGCCATGGTCCAAGGCCTCTTTCTTACTTCTCGTTGTCACCAAAGTTACGTCGTATTTGAGCTGCGACTTGTGTTTTGTTGTGTGTAAAATTTAATTTTCTTGTCTGTAGCATTGGTGAGTTTCTCCGTGACGAACAACATTTTTGATTCGCCTTTTTTGAATCTAAGTAACCTGGATTTGGCACCAGCTCCCGTCACGTACCGTATGTAGAAACTGGTAGACGCAAGCAAATTTGTTGACCAAGATTGTATGATACCTGCCGAAGTTTTGGGTCGTATTAAAAGGCACAACAAGATGTGACACAAAAAGGTTAACTAAATAAATATTTCTTTCCCATTTTGAATTTAAAATTTCTGACACCCGAACACCGAATCCCACCCCATTCCAAATTCGCATGCACACGCACAAAGTAGTAAGCAAAGCTGCCCGTGGAAAAGAAGACGGGCCACTTTGCAGATTATTTGTCTATTTAATTAACGGTGGTGATTCGGAGTGGTCTCGTCGTTTGCAGCGTGAAGATAACACTTCCGACCGAACTGCTGTGAATGGTCTAGCAGCATCATTGCCAAAGGCAGGGGGGTCACCGTTTGCGCCCGAAGCAGGACAATTGGCTTGATTGTGACCTGAAGACGGCCCAGGAAGTCGAGCTACTGGCGAAACAGGAGCCTTGTTTTCAGCTTCTGGGTCATTCAAACCGAGAGAGATTCCTACCTGTAGCTGGAGTTTAGAGGCAGCAGGTTTCTTCTCTGAAGCAAGATCTGGTTGGACACCAGTCGAACTATTGCGCCCATCCGAGTGAAAACAGTGGATGAAAATCCAGTGTAGTGTGTATCATGAATATTGTCCCGTCAACCATATCATCGACGAAGCGCTTGAAGAGGTCAAGAGATATAATATGAAGTATCCGAAATTTTGATTGGGTTGTGGTACCAGTACTGCCGAATGCCTGCATCAAGGTCGGAAGTGATGATCTTTGACAAGGTCCTCAAAGAACCGTTGCAACATCTTCTGGACGAACGATTCTTGGCTCTTGCAACTTAAGGATGGCAAAGAAGCGATTGACTATAAGTTCAAGGAAGTTAGAGAGCGAACCGACACCTCAGAGCCATTCCACATCGAGGTACCGCTATATGCGTCTTCGAAAAGATTAGAACAAAGGTACAAAGCCATGCTGCGCCCAAAAACCAACAAGACCACCTTGCCCACTCAAGAATAGAGCTGCTGGTCGCTTGCTCAAGCAGGCTCATATGCTTCTCTATGGCAACAACACCCAGCCGATTCATTCCGCTTTGCTCTCTTTTCAAAACTATCTTTCTTAAAAGATTCCTGTGGTTGCGCGCGTCCTATTCGAGAATATTTCCATGAAGGATACTGCACCAAAAAGAGAGCTACCCACTACTCGTGTCCTTTCCACCGCTACCTACTGGTATCTTGCTTCACTGCAACACGTCTATGAAATGATACTTACTGTCGTAAAACTTTTTACCGGTATGTGAAGGAAGGAATGAATTACTACGTGCAAACACTTATATCAGTTCTTCCAAGAATGAACTGTACCGTGTCGCAATTTTTTCCAAGGATGAACTGTACCGTGTCGCCACCCAGCGAAATGCAATGCATCAAGTTCATGGCTGGGTCTTTTCCTTCTGTCGCAACTGACAGACCAAGTCTGGTGCCCGCATTGCTCATTACGACAAGCTCTTTTGATTTGGAATATGCCTGGCTGTCTTGTTTAGTGAGAGACTAGCATCAACGAAGATAACCCAACACCTCGAGCAGTGAGTGGTCGAAAGATAACGCGAAACCATGCCTATGCCTTTGGACCGCAAAATGAAACTTTGGTATCAGGTTTGGGTGGACAAGAACGTATTGAAACTTGCCGCAACCATCATCGTAAGCTGGCGAAAAAGCCTTTATTTGTTGCTTTCCGATCGCATCCTTTATTGTGCTCATTGCCTTTTGGATTTTTGAGGATCCCTGCCTGTTGCCAATGGCCCATCTTATACATAATTGTAGCACCATAGCTACCGGTATGGATGACTAGATTGACAATACTATAATTGTAGCTAGAATAACACTACTGATAGATGCATATGCTTGAATACAAGTCTATTAGTTGATTACAGTATGGTTCTATGCTATATATATCCGAATTTCGCAAAAGTTAGCGGGTAAGGGAACATATTCTACAGAAGCAAGAGTCGCTCTTGGACGTCTCATGCTTTGCTCTGCACGTCAGTGAGCCTAGGAAGACATCTAAGGATGTCCTCCTGTGTTACGATAGAGGCGGCGGGGGCTGGATTTGGATTTGGATTTGGATCTGAATCCAGTTCCAACGCTGAACACTGGTGGTGTGTCAGAATTGAATCGACTTGGGGGTCCTTGATTCTCCTGATCCTCTTCCATAGGTTCAGGGAAAAGTTGACGACTGAATGGTGTCGGTTGCACTGGAGTGTTGTTGTTGTGGGTTCCCAATGGAGTGGGTGCTGTGGGGGCACCACTTGTAGACGGAGAATTGACTCGAACTCGTTCGGAATTAGTAGCTGCTGGCTTGGAATCTTCTTCCTCATCATCGTCGCCCGAGGGATTGAGCGCTGTTGCGACCAAAGGCAAAGACCCGGGAATGTTCTGCGATACCTCTTCTCCCCGTTGAAGTAAAGTCTCGCTAGATTTGGTTGCACTCTCTTCAGCTTTAAGATTGTTCTCCAATACTTTTTGCTTCATTTCCAATAATTTTTGCTGCATTTCCAATACTTTTTGCTGCATTTCCAATACTTCTTGCTCCAATCTTTCGCGTTTGGTATTACTCGTTAGTAATCTCTTGTGCTCCTTTTTCCTTTGAATGAAGAGCAAGACTGATCTAATTTCTTCTTCAGTCTTTGCGGCTGCCACCAATTCGGCGTATGTGGAATGACCATAAGGAGTGTTGAAGCCGTGGTTGAGATGAGAATTGAATTGAAGCGAAGGTGTCCTAGGAGTGGTACTGAAGGTTTGTTCTGGGGTTTGTCCTGCATGAGCATGACCGTAACCAAACTCGTTTGGATTGGATTGTTGCGAGAAAGGATTACCACCATGAGGGCTGCTCACGAATCCACCTGACTGATAATTGTTTCGAGTTGCAAAGCCGTTGCCGTTGGTTGCTGCAAAAGGCTGGTTTGGGACGCCATAGCCACCTGCTGTGGAGAATGGCGACTGGTTGTTGGGGGCCGTTCCATAAGAACCGTTGGCGGCAGCAAATCCAGGATTCGCGAATGTCGACTGGTTTGGGACACCATTGCCGCCTGGTGTGAAGAATGGCGACTGACCAGCAGCATGATGAGCTTGACTCATGAAAGACCAGTCAGATGGACCAGCAGCAGAAGGATTGTTTGGCAACTTCATCTGTTTGGATGCAAGTTTTGCTGCTTTCACTTCTGCCCTGCGTTCTCGTCTCCGTTTGGCACGATGGGCTTTCTTTTGCGCCTCAGTCTTCTTTTTAAGACTTTTTCACCTTCGAACAGGTAAATTGGGATTTGTTTTGGTCCTTTTACGAGCCCACGATCGTTTAGGTCTCTCGATGCCTCAAGCTTTGCTTCTTTCTGTTCCGAAGTTGTATATAAAAGCAAGTGCAAGTTCAGTTGTGTGAAAACGAAGATTCTTGAAAATCTAGAGCCAACGGAAAGTTCGTTGGACATGCGATTATTTTTGAGTCTGAAGTCTCACGGTGACAATAATTGGAGAGCGACACAAAAGGGGTCACATCACGATTGATTTGTTGGTACGTGTACCACCACACGCCAGTATACACAATTTACCCGTACGCTTCGTACTGACCCGCGCTAAGATTTGAAAACCGTTCCGTACCGAGCGGTTTTCATGTGCTGTGAATTATCGCGCGTTTCGCGTGTTTATTGACGGTTTCGATTTCTCTTTTGTAAATGCCCGAATTTGTAAAATCGGCACATACAGTACATATTCATCTGTAACTATAGCAGAAACATACAATGACTCGACATCAGATCTAGAGGCACCACAGCACCGATTGGCACAGTTTGTTCCTCACAGAATGGCATTGAAACAAGGGAATGACGCCCTCAATTTTAAGCGTCAGTCGTCCCACATTATTGACCAGAAATATGCCAGAGTTCCATGTTATTGTCTCGCTACGGTGTATGCTTTGATATTATCGGTTCCGTTTTTGTCCAATACAGCAATTCTACTGTTCAGGTTATCTGTCGACCAAAACTGTCGTCGAAGTACCCATGGGTCCCAATATATTATTAGTATGGATCCATTGGGAGTCAGAAGGGCCTTGTCACAGGGACATAAATGACGGAAGTGGACTTGAAATTGGAGCACACGATTCTACAAAAAAATAGTAACAAGTTGGAAATAGGGAGTCGAAAGATTGCGCTTGAAAGTGCGACCTAGATCGAAGCAAGAAATCCAAAACAGTTTTGCTATGATCGCACCGGTGCTGTTCCAGAAACACGTCGAGACTTTCGATACCAGTACACCGTCGGCAACTGCACCGACCCATTCGCTTCGCAACCACCGGTCGCATCTTCTGGCAGTCCTCGCGAAGAAACCACAGGGAACAAAAGGCAAATGGAAGATGCATCCACCACTGCTTAAGCTTTTGCCGATCAACAGACTCAGTTTCACAGCACGACAACGACGACATCACTTCAAGCACTTCCTAGACGCACCTCCAAAGCATGATGATTCACTCATTCGTCCACCAATTGAGATATTCCAGTCTTGCTGCACAGTTAAAAAAATGCTCATACAGTAGAACCATCCTGTAGTAATCAATTATAAATAGTATCAGCTTTTGTAGGTATATTCATCTAAGCCAGTACTACAATTATGGTTTCGTCGTCGTAGCGGCATCCGTTGCGAATAACTGCCTTCATTCTGCTCTAATTATGTCTTACCGGTAGGTAGATAGCTAGGTCCGCGGTACCCTCAAGATTGAATTCCTCTTAGTAGCATACTCCGCATACTGTACTCTTTCCGTTCCTGGACAACCGTAGTAATCAAAATAGAACACTACGACTCAATGTGTCTATTGAACATGCATCTACATACGATCGGTTACTTATACATCATAGCAATGCAGCAGAACAAGACCGTGCTGCCTACCACTTGGGTGCATCGGAATCCAGCGGACCAAGACTCTCTCGAAGAAATTGCAAACTTTGTCGTCTCTTGTTGCTGCCATTTGTACTACCCGAAGAGAATTCAGTACTCGGTTTGTAAACAATTAGCCCCTGGCCAGTTGAAATAGTCTCTGAAATGGAATTCCGGCGTTGTCGACGGTTGCTGCGTGGTTTGGAATGAGATACGCGGGGTGTGGATTGAATCTCCTGATGAATGTAGCGTTGCTTTTGTTGCACAGCAAAGTCACTGCAATCATCATCGTCATGATTGTAATTCAAGCGACCACTCTTACCACTAGTCTCGCCCATTGATTCATTCATTTCCAAAAAGAAGTCGGGGAGAGAATTGCGTCTGCTGGGGGGTGCCTTTTCTAGAATACTTCTTGTGCGGCGATGGGCGGATCTTGTTTGTCGAGGCGAAGTCAAAGTCTTGGTTTTTGGCGAAGTCCAAGATTCTTTGGGCAAATGTGGGAACTCCTCCATAGCCTCTTGCGGCATTGCCACTCTTTCTGGAAGCGATAATTGCCGTGATGCCATCCTCGGTCGCATCTTCCTTATTTGAGGAGATGAGTTCAAGTCCAGCGCTGCTGTTTCTGATAACTTCACCGAGACACGAGGATTGATGGATGGTTTCGAAAGAGAGCCATTGCTAAATTGCTTCCTTCCCTCCATGGAAGAACGGCGGCGTTGCCGCCTTTGTCTTGGTGTGCCTGGTGGTGATCTCATGGGAGAAAATCCCACTGGAGAGGGCGACGGTGCCACTGCCAATGCATCGGGCAAAACAATTTCCATGCCACCCGTTGACAGACGTCGAGATGCTTTTGCTGTTGGTGTTATTGATCCTAGCGAAGCCCGGGAATGAGACGAAAGGATTGGGCCACCACCACCATGGCCAAGTCTCGAATGAGACGACCAACCAGCACTGTTTGTTGAGCTGCCATAGCTAAGTCTGGAATGTGAAGACCAACCAGGGCCGTTGCTGAGAGCGGTACCAAAACTAAGCCGGCTCTGACTCGAGCCATAAAGTGAATCGGCGACAGTGGTCAAAGTGGCTATCGATGCGTCGTTCGGTGGCTCCCACCAGGGATCGTCATCATGTGTCGACACGATTTGTGGTTTCTCCCAGTTCTCAGGGATTGAAGGGGGAGACACCGTCCTGGTCTGCCTTTCTGATCTGGAAGTGACGAAGTCTAACAATTCATCATCTGATGTCTCATCTGCAGGCGTCTCAGAATTCTCGTCGGCATAATACCACAACCTCACGTACTTTAGATGACAAAATGCTTGTCGCCGCAACATTTCTGAAGCTTCCGTTGGTTTTTGGCCCTTTTTCTTGACAAGATCAGCTTCATAGAGAGCATTGACCCATTGATTCCCTCCCCTTTCCATTGCCAAGACATCAGAATGTGTCCCTACAGTAAAGAAGAAATATAAAACATGAGTTTGAGGTGAGGTCGTACGCTCACAACAATAAATAAAACAATCATACTTCGTCCAACTTACAAGATCCAACAGAGATGCTCTTGATCTCGGTGGTAGGAATTGCAAGCATTTTGTGCGCCACTGAACATGCATAACACACGAAGGCTCCAATGGACGGTTCTGGATGGTCTTCGTTTCGGATGTTTCCACGAGACGATGAAGATGCTGAGTTCTTTTTGAAAATCACCGCCCACTCAGGATCTTGGACGCCGCAATCACAACATGATTGATTCGCTTCTTTTTGTTGGAGCTTGTTCAAGCATTGAAACAACTCTCTTTGACTCTTGCCAGTTGCATTCGTCTTTCTTCCAAACGCCCGCTTCATGATGATGATTCTACTCGAAAACCTATTGCTTCGGAAAATGAAAAGGAATTTTCTGATTTTTCGATTTTTTCAACCACGACGAGTGAGTCTCGTCTGATCAATAAATGTCAAGGCCTATTTTTGTGTCTGTCATGAGTCTCGTGTTAATTGTGGCAAACAAACAAAAGAGGAGACTATGGCCGGTCTCTTTTGAACATCTATGTACAGCAGGATATCTTCACCCTACCGGTACCGCAGGTACCTCATGCAATAATTAAAAATGGAAATGTGCCTTTCATAGTAAACGTACCGGTACGTGGAGTCAAGACTCCTGTATTGCGGTCGATTCATGACACGCGCACATGAAAAAAAATGGATGCAATGCGTATAATATAGACAGCAAAATTGTATCTATACTAGGATTATCATATGCCATGAGAATCCGTCACCTACCATTTGGGTGCTTCCGAAGCATTCATTGTTCCAAGACTTTCTCTCAGGAACGCCAAACTTTGTCTTTGGGTGGTGTCACCATTGGGATGTAAATAAGTGAGTCCTTGAGAATAAGCATTAATGGAGCCTCGACGTCGTTGACGCGGAGCACTTGCGGTGATTGCATCGTCAGGCTTGATGGCGGGTCCTGATATAGAAGCTCGACGCATTTGGCGTGGATTGGTACGTGATGCAGCTCCTTGAGAAGTATTCGAAATGGAACCCCGTCGACGGTCACGGATAGTGCAAGGCCTGGCTATTTCACGATCGGGTTGGGGGACGAGTCCTCCTGCTTGAGAGACCTTTGATATGGAATTTCGATGCCGTTGATGGGTGCGTGGTTCATTG
This sequence comes from Cylindrotheca closterium, assembly GCA_933822405.4. Taxonomy (NCBI): domain Eukaryota; phylum Bacillariophyta; class Bacillariophyceae; order Bacillariales; family Bacillariaceae; genus Cylindrotheca; species Cylindrotheca closterium. Next base: position 82,456 of record CAKOGP040001870.1, on the reverse strand, counting down.
GAAGTGGACGGATCATGGAAACCGAACGATCTGGAGCTCATCTCCATATCAATCACTTGTGGCTTGACAACAACCGAGTCAATGAAATCATCATCGATGAAATCGGGGAGAGAGAAACGTCTAGCTGGTTTCTTTGTATTGTGTGCCATATCCAAACCTTTTCCCGGTAGGGTCAGCGTAAGACGTGGATTAACGGATGGTTGTGAAGGAGTACTGTAGCTGCTTGGAAATGCACCTCCAATCGAGGAGCGGCGGTGTTGCCGACGTCGACTTGGTGAGCCTGGTGATCTCATGGAGGAGATGACCCATTCATCCATCGGAACAGGCTCCGAGCCACTCGTTGACGCACGCCGAGCTGCCCTTGGCCTTTGCAACGAAGGCCCAGAGCTACCATGGTTGTTCGAAGAGCCGTCATTTCCAAGTCTGCCTAGATCATGTGATTCAGAAGGATTGGTGGTAGCCGCGAAGGATGAACCAATCGAGGAGCGGCGCTGCTGTCGACGTCGACTCGGAGTGCCTGGTGATCTCATGGAAGAGATGGCGGACTCATCCGTTTGAACCGGCTCCCTACCACTCATTGACGAGCGACGTACTGCTCTTGCCTTTTGCGGTGAAGGCCCATCATTACCATTGTTCTTTGAGGGGCCAATATGGCTATGTCTGTCGAAACGTGATTCAGGCGAATTGATGGGAGCGGCGAAAGATGAGTCAATCGAGCAACGCCGCTGTTGCCGACTTCGACTTGGTGTGCCTGGTGATCTTATAGAAGAGACGGCTGAAGACCATAAGGATGAGGGCGATATTGTTGCATTGTCACCTGCTGAAATGCCTCCATGACTGAGGTCATTAGAGTGCCCCAAAAATGCCGATGGAGGCATTGCGGATTCACCATTGGGTACAAACGCAATACCGCCCGTGGACATGCGCCTTGTCGCTCTTCTTCTGGGTGGCGAAGACACTTCACCCCGAGGAGAATCCGACGACACACATGTGGAACTGTTATTTGAAGAGCTTATATTGCTAGGTCTACTGTGATTCGAGTCAAAACTTGAATTCGCAGCTGTTGTGGAAGTAGCGAAAGAATCATCAGTCGATGGCTCCCACCAAGGATCACCGTCAAGTTTGGAAAAATCAACTGGTTCTTCCCAGTTCTTTGGCGTTGTGGAGGGAGATTCCTTTACAGATGAGACGGCATATATTGACGAATCTCCGTCTTTTGTGTCCTTTGTAACCGCTTTAGGCATATTTTCGCAGTAATACCACCGCTTTACGTACTTGAGATGGCAGAACGCATGTCGTTGCAACATTTCCGATGAATCTGTTGGCTTTTGACACTGTCTCTTCTTGACAAGTTGGGCTTCGTAAACTGTATTGACCCAGCAGTTTCCTCCCCGTTCCATCGCCAAGATATCATTGTGAGCCCCTAATCAGATGCAAGAATAAACAGTGAGCTTTTTTTCTCTCTAAAATGATAGGTAGCTTTCTTTTTTGAGAATCCATGACTTACAAGATCCGACCGAGACGCTTTTGATTTGAGTGGTGGAGATTCCAAGCATCTTGTGTGCCAGTGAGCATTGATAACACAGAAAAATGCCAACAGACTCCTCCTTTCTATTACATGCAGTACTCGGCGACGACGACGTTGGCGACATGAAAATCACAGCCCATTCCGGATTCTGGACACCACAATCACAACATGACTGATTCGCATCTTGTTTTCGGAGTTTGTTCAATGAGTGAAACAACTCTTTCTGGCTCCTTCCAGCAGTGCTTTTCCTCTTCCTGAAGACTCTGTTCCCTATGTTCATATTCATCCTCGAAAATGATTCTTGCTTTGGAAATAAAGAGATAGATGAAGTGTTTCGATCTTCAGAAATGAAAGTCAAATTTCACAAAATCTGATCGTCATATTCGTCAGCAGCGTTAAATGTGATTCGAAAAAGATTTCAGAAGATTGGGATTATTCTTGAATAGCGCGATCACTCTGGCGAATTTCACGTTTAGAATTATTGCAAATGTTGCCCGGTGCTTAACGTAACAAGACTTCCGATAAGTTCTTGGAAGTTCACCGACTGAAAAATACCCACAGAGATGAAGATTCTCAATTCGTTATATATTATAAATTAATTACATTCAGTATCAACAAGTATACCGTATATAAATGTACAGGGTAAGGTCTGCAAATGGTGGGGAAAACGAAGAAGAAAAATTTAGTCGAGTCGGGGAATCAGCTATGACATTCAAACGGTCGAATGAGTCGGAACAAAAAGGCTTTGGTGGTCGCGGTCAACTGCGACATGGTGCGACACGGAGCTACACGAAAATGAAATAAATAGCTTTAATTGTTGACACCCGAACACCAAACCCAACCCACCGTACAGTTCTGTACATCTCAGTTTTCACGTGCACACCCACAAAGTAATAATAATGCACTACTGTATTGCTGTTGTGGAGGTATGCACAGAAATTTAAGCAAAGAATGTTCCAAATGAGACTTGCCCGATGAATGAATGAAAGCAAATCACTTCTCAATGAAGAGTTCGAACTTGGGCAAACGTGGCATAAGAGAAGTTGCGGGTGCCTGCTCCAAGCTTTCCATTGGAATCTTTTGTGTAAGGCAATATTCTGCATTTCATACTTTAACAAAACTATATTCATCCAAAGACGAAGCATCCTACGTATAGGCCTTTTATTGGCATCATACGGTAAAGGAAAATCTTCATTCAATATATAATCTGCAAAGTGGCCCGTCTTCTTTTCCCAGGGCAGCTTTGCTTAATGCGGGATGCCGATGCGATTACCAAGGAATTGAAGGGAAATTTGGTAGCACAAAAGGTCATGCAAGAATGGCTATCTAGGTACCACTGCCAATTTCTATTGCCTAAAGCCATTGACATGCTGGGAGCCTTAAATTCTCTTTTTCTATCGTTGAAAGAGACGGAATGATTGCCGTTACAGCAAACATCTCTGGACGACCTACCCAGGACCATGCGGCACTGATGCTAGGAGGCGAATGATTCAAGGCAAGGATATCTGGAAGCAGCAGATGAATGAGTTCATGCAGAAGCTCATGCCTTATTTTAATGTTGCTATGGTGTTGCAAAAACCTCCTACCAATTCACATGGACCCAAATGGATACTTCTTCTCTATTTCCGTCTATTGGCATCGGTCAAGAAACCCATTTAGAGCTGAAATGGGACCTTGATCATTTTTGTGTCATGATACTTGTTTCTTCAGTCGCAGTACTGCTTCCCACACGTGACGACATTAGCCCATGAGATCTTGAAACAACTTTCTGACGTCGAAGGTGAATTTTTGGATGGAGACATTGGTTATTCATCTATCGGAACAGGCTCCAAGCCATTGATTGATGCACGCCATACTGCCGTTGCCTTTTGTGGTGAAGGTCCAGAACTACCATTTTTGTTCGGAGATCCGCCATGTACATGTCCTTGTCTGATAAGATCATGGGATTCAGAAGGATTGGTGGGAGCAGCAAAGGATGAGCCAATAGAGGAACGCCGCTGCTGTCGAGTTCGACTATGTGTGTCAGATGATCTTATGGAAGAAATGACCAATTCATCCATCGGAACAGGCTCCGAGCCACTGCTTGATGCACGCCGTACTGCCCTTGGCTTTGGCTTTTGTTTCGTTGGCCCAGCACTTCCATTTTTGTTCGAAGAGCCGCGATTATCATGTTTTTCAAAATCATGTGCATCGGATTGAGCAGCGGGAGCAGCAAAGGATGAACCGATCGAGGAATGGCGCCGTCGTCGAGGTCGACTGGGTGTGCGTGATGATCTTAAGGAGGAAATGGGTGATTCGTCCATCGGAACCGGCCCCGTGCCACTGATTGACGAACGGCGTACTGCCCTTGCCTTTTGTGGTGAAGTTCTAGCACTGCCATTGTTGTTCGAAGAGCCGCCATGGCCATGTCTGCCTAGATCATGTGTTTCAAAACGATTATTGGGAGCAGCAAAGGGTGAACCAATCGAGGAACGCCGCTGCTGCCGAGGTCGACTTGGTGTGCGTGATGATCTTATGGAGGAAATGTGTGATTCGTCCATCGGAATAACCGGCTCCTTGCCACTGATTAACGAACGGCGTAATGCCCTTGGCTTTGGCTCTTGTGTTGATGGCCCAGCACTACCATTTTTATTCGAAGAGCCGGCATTTCCATGTTTGTCTAAATCATGTGCCTCGGAAGGATCAGTGTGAGCAGCAAAGGATGAGCCAATAGAGGAACGCCGCTGCTGTCGAGTTCGACTGTGTGTGTCAGATGATCTTATGGAAGAAATGACCAATTCATCCATCGGAATAGGCTCCGAGCCACTGATTGATGCACGCCGTACTGCCCTTGCCTTTTGTGGTGAAAGCCAAGCACTGTGATTGTTGCTCGAAGAGCCGCCATAACCATATCTGACTAGATCATCTGTCTCAGAAGGATTGGTGGGAGCAGCAAAGGGTGAACCAATAGAGGAACGCCGTCGTCGAGGTCGACTTCGTGTGTGTGATGATCTTGTAGAGGAGATTGCTGATTCATCTATCGGAACCAGCTCCAAGCCATTGATTGATGCACGCCGTACTGCCCTTGGCTTTTGTGGCGATGGCCTAGCACTACCATTTTTGATCGGAGAGCCGCCATTACCATGCCTGCCTAGATCATGTGATTCAGAAGGATTGGTGGGAGCAGCAAAGGATGAACAGACCGAGGAACGCCGCTGCTGTCGAGCTCTACTCGGTGTGAGTGATGATCTTTTGGAAGAGTCGGCCGGAAAGCACAACGATGCAGTCAGTGTAGTCTCATTGTCACCGGCTGAAATGCTTCCGTGACTGATGTTATTAGAGTATGGCAAAGATGTCGATGGAGGTATTGCTAATTCACCATGGGGAACAAACGCAACGTCGCCAGTGGACATGCGCCGTGTTGTTCTCCTTTTGGTTGACGATGGCACTTCTGCTTCATCCTGAGAATCCCACGACATCCATGTGGAACTAGTTTTTGCTGGGCTTTCATTGCGAGGGTTGCTGTGATTCGAGCCAAAACTTGAATTCGCAGCTGTTGTGTAAGTAGAGAACGAATCATCCGTTGGTGGCTTCCACCAAGAATCATCGTCAAGTTTGGAAGTATTCACTGGTTTCTGCCATTTCTTCGGCGTTACGGTGGGAGATTCCTTTACAGACGAGACGCCATGTAATGATGAACCTTTTTCCTTCATGTCCTCATTAACCGCTTTAGGAATATCTTCGCAGTAATACCATCGCTTCACATACTTGAGATGGCAGAATGCCTGTCGTTGCAACATTTCCGATGAATCTGTTGGCTTTTGACACAGTCTCTTCTTGACAAGTTGGGCTTCGTAAACGGAATTAACCCATCGGTTGCCTCCCCACTCCATCGCCAAGATATCACTTTGACTCCCTAGTTTTGTTTAGATAATAAAATAAACAGTGAGCTTTTTTTTTTCCCTTCTAAAATGATAGGTAGCTTTCGTTGTTGCGAATTCATGACTTACAGTATCCAACGGAGACGCTTTTGATTTCAGTGGTAGAGATTTCAAGCATCTTGTGTGCCACTGAACATTGATAGCACACAAAAATGCCAACAGACTCCCCCTTTCTATTACAATAAGTACTCGGTGACGACGACGTTGGTGACATGAAAATCACAGCCCATTCCGGATTCTGGACAGCACAATCACAACATGACTGATTCGCTTCCTGTTCTCGGAATTTATTCAAAGAGTGAAACAACTCTTTTTGGCTCTTTTCGGCAATGTTTTTCCTCTTCCTGAAGACTCTTTTCAACTTCATCCTCGAAAATGTCTATGAAAATAAAACTCGTTTGCTTCGGAAATTTTATGAGAGATGATAAGCACGATAAAGTTTCGATCTGTCAGTTGGCGTGCACGGTATATATATTTTTTAAAATATCTTTGATTTATCCGTTTCGCATCCCGGACAAAAAGAAGGGCTGAAGAACGGCGCAATCAATGATACCGGAAAAGAGAGATGAAAAGGTGTTTCGTTTTTTCTTCATATTTTATAAAAAGGGACTGAATTTAAAAGGTGAAAATACAACCTTCGTTGCTCAGCTTTTGATTGATTCCGAAGTCATGCTCAACCTTGTGGAGCAGTGAACGAAAAACAGATTTAAAAAGTAAATTCAAAGTCATTGTCGTTTCTCTATTTTGCATTGAGACCGCACGCACAATGATACCGGTATATGAAGAATAGTATTTGGCGGATCTGAAAGGTTACTGTACCAGGCTAGGAAACATATTATATTGCTAGCGCTGCTGTTGGGCGTCATCGTTGCCATTGCTACTATTTCAATACTGCTATGAGCATTTCATGTGTAGAACAAAAATGGCAGCATAGCTCGTTCCAAGAACAAATATTTACTGTCTGTTTCAGTCATTCATTCATTCAAAAACGCAAGGATTGGCCAAGGAAAGAATCGACGTTCTGGAGCACAATGCCGGCACCACATTGTTGGAAGGCTTGCTCTCGATCCTCCTCCAATGAAAAAGACGACATTTTCGATTTCCATACGGCCAGCTCCAAGCGTGACATAGCCTCACCTTTTTCATTCTGTCCGAATGAATCTAACAAGAGCGTCGGTCAACAAGCGATTGCGTCGCATCTTGTCCGCTTAGGCAGCAATCTCATCGGCTCGAGCCTTGCTTCCAGGAGGGATGACCCCAGCCAGGCTGCTGGTAGTTTTCAGTATGGCGCTCCATTGGACGCACCAACCAGACTCGGAGAACAGTCTGGAGCAAGTATTGAGGCAACAGGCAACAGGTCCCAACGGGAAAATACATAATCCACTGGTCGGTGTCTTGTGACCCCATCAAAATCAAAGCAATTTTCGTAGCAAGTTTTCAAGTCGAAGACGGGGGGTGGGTAGAATTCCAAAAGCACCAAGAGCAGATCGAGGCGAGGCGAAACAGACAACAAGAGGAGGTGAAAGGGGAGGGGCAGTTCCAATGCTAAAGCAAGAGGCATCGCTTCGCGCAGTTGCTCGACGCTGGTGGTAGATGCGCAGTAGCATAGTTCGTGGATTAGAAACCCTTCGAAACGGTGAAACGCATAAAAAGATGCGGCAGAACCCTCAGATGCGACAGAACCCTCAGATGCGAACAATCTCATATTTGAACCTTCGGAGAAAAAAACCTTGCTTCCAAGTTGAATTCACCAAATTCTGCAAAGATGCACATGCCCATGGAGTTCATAGTAGCAGGGATTGTGAATCTTTGAATGGAAAAGCAATCCTTTTAAAAGCTCCCGCTCCGATCGTTTTCAACCCCGGTAAATTCTGCAAGAAGTCATGGGGCAACTTTTTGCAACCTTCAAATGAGAAATTGCCAATCGTTTCAGTTGTGGGGGGCAGATTAATGTCTGTCACCTCTTGGCAAAGTCGAAAGGCGCGGTCTCCGACTTTTGTCAATCTTGGGGGAAGGGTATGGCCACTCGCAAGACACTGTCATTCTTGCAGCAATCATCTGCCAGCTCTGTCAATGCTGGATTGAACCTCGCTGCGTAGATATTATCGTTATCCCTTTGCATCTTTTGTGTTTGCTTCTTGCCCTTGTTGCTTGCTTGGTCAGCTGCGCTGATCGTTCGAACGTTTGGTTATTGACAACGATAATGCATATACCCGTACCCACCATATTCTATGTGCGGGAGATTGAAGATTTTATTGATGTGATGTGTCATTTGCGGACGAACACCAGACGAAACAAGAAAGGGGAGGGGTACCGGTAGATTTTAAGGACGCTGCTTTTTTGAAGATAGATTGATTATGCCTCGCATACCGTACAATATGATACTACTGTGATACAGAAGCTCTCTCCCCCCTAGTTATTTCCCCCGACTACATCCATTTGACCCATGTGACCAACGCAGAGCGCAACATTCAATCTGGTACCCATGACAGATGAGTTCAAAGTGACAGCACTATACCCACAGTCAACACTACGTAACCAACAAATGCACAAATGAAGCAACGATGAATACTGACCAAAGTCTCAAGATTGTCGGACTGCTGACGTTCCTTGTCGTGCTGACGACAACATTCCACAATATGCATGTAAGCTGGTATTCTCAACTTCGCTTAATTATTCATTCTAATGATGTTCAATAACGTTCCATTGCCTCACGCTTAATTTTTCTTTTGCACACCGCCATTTACTATAGGTGGCATCAGACTCGATAAAAGCTTCAGAAACTTTGCTACAACAATTCTTGGATTCTTCCAGCAGTCGATTCGGTCAGGGAACGAGCTACTACCAAACACTCCCATCACAATCACAGGCCATTTGTTTTGTCACTGCCAGTTACGCGTTGAACGAAACCGTCATGGATCCATTGCCCGACATGACAAGCTACAAATGGCCTTTTAAGTTTTTCCTCTTTACCAACTTGAAGGAAACGCAATGGGAAACTCCTGGATGGGAAAAGGTGGTGACAGATTTTACCTATCGTCGTCGGATCACCCACTCTCGATATGGCAAGTTCTTGTCGTGGAAGTATCCCCGGATAACGAAGCTGTGCCGGGCGATCTTTTACATCGATTCGACCATTGAACCTACAAAGAACATCTCGCTATGGGAGGAGGCTGCCAGTCGAATGGAGGCGAATGATGGTCCTGGCTTTATGCAATACCCACACCCCAAGAATCGGTCCGGTCTTCCAGCCGAATTCCGTGCCATTCGCCGGTCTCGAAAGGATACCTATCTCAATGTCAACAAATCCTGGACTTGGATGGAGAATGATCCCAGCTGGACGCCAAAGATGAGGATCTTTCTCAATACTTGTCTCGGGTACAATCCAAAATCCAAGACCTTTCAAAAGGTATCCCAGTCCTTTTGGGACCGCTATTCGCTCGAATTGGATTCCTGGAGGGACCAACCACTTTGGTCCTTCAATCTCAATCGACATAAGGTGATACCTCTCAACTTTCCTGATACCTTTCACGAAATATTCAAGCAGGCCAACATGTCTGTCTATGGTCACAATGGACATACCTACCGAAAGGATTCGGAGGTGAATGTGCAGTTCTGATTCTTTTTTAATTTTTTAGACTCGGACTTGGAAAAATTATTTTGCTGACGATTGGTCCCTATACTCCAACTGCATACTCCGTCGAAAAAAAGAGTACGAGCGTCATGGAAATGGTGCCAAGAATATGATGTTGACTTTAGGGCAAACTGTTGGAATGGATTTGGCCTGAGCAATGATTCTTGTTGTCGGGAACGTGTAGACCAAGAAGCAAGGATATACCTATGCATGCCGCTTCGTGCCCTTGCCTTATTCTGCTGAACAACCAGGATGAAAAAGTTTTTATTGGTCTGGCTACCGGTACTGTTGCTGAGACAGAAATACACTGGACCAAGTCGTGAAGAGAATACGTAGATAGTTGAAACTTTGCAACAGTTTACCATTTTAATTCTATCTCTCTGTATCCCTATTCCGGGGTCTATACATGCTGATTGGCCAGAAAAGTTTCCCTGCGGGACAATTACAAACACTTGAGAGGACACCGTAAAGCTGAAGAGAGCGCAGCTAAGAGTGGAATGCCATATTTCATTATCTGGCATCAGCCATTAGTATACTCTTGTATATGACGATTGGTTCTTCTGCATATTGCATACTGCATACTACATACTCCGTCGAATAGTACAAACAACATTAATGACATTTGTTTGGCAAAATGATGTCGACTTTAGGGCAAGAACTGTTGCAAGGTATTTGGCTTGAACGATGCTTGCTGTCGGGAACAGCAATCTCAATCGAGTGCAGCATTTTTGAATATGTAGCAGGAACTAAGTTGGCTCAGCATGGGGGACCAAGAAAGATATACCTACCCATATTGCCTGCCACCAACTGCCAATAACGCCTTTTCTCTCCGAGCAATGATCGGGACAAAATAGTATGTCTAGCTACAGTTAGTAGCTACTAGTAACTGAAATAAGATCTCGCAAGGAGATAGTTGCAACTCCATACCATTTTGTCTCTGTATCCCTATTCCGGAGTCGACACGCTGGTTTCAGATTGGCCATCAAAGATTCCACATTACTACAGTGCTTATATTCTGCTGTGGAAAAACTGAGACCGCGCCAAAAGTCAACCCGCGTACACGTGTACGAGCCCAAAAGTAAAAACGTACCTGTACAGTAAAAACGTACCGGTAAAAGCACTGATTTAGCCCTCTTGCTCGGAGTTCACATTATTTTTATAAAAGAATAAAAGTAGCATTGCGGAACAATAAAATAAGTTTGATAGATATCTCTCTTTGGTCGTTTACCATGGATTCTGGATTACGTCGCAGCAGCCGTGAGTCCAGGCCAAGAAAGCTCCTCGGACAGGAAACCGATGGTCAGCTTGGCATGAACCAACCTGGCTTAAATCATATCCGGACATCGGAAGAGAGAATTCAGAGTGCAGAAGCCATCGAAGGCCTCAGGATTTTCAACGAGCATCTCCGTGGAAAGGGATGGGACTTCGGGCATAGTGACAAGTTGGATTTCATTGAAGTCTACTACGACACAAGGGCATCTATCCAAAATGCAGTGGAAGGTGTCAGCAAGTTCTACAGCTATGACGCAATCTGGCGCAAATGGATATCTGATAAAGAATTTCGGCGCATGCACAGTTGTCGAAAAGGGAGTTGTCGACGCACCATCTCCGAACAGGGAGTTCCCGACGCACCATCGCCGGGCTACGACAACCTTGGCGAACCGACCCTTGGAGTTCCTGCTGCAGCAGGAAGATCGACCGAGAGCACCAGGGAATCGGGAGCGAAAGAAACCCGTGCTACTCCCGGCATGAAGAAGAAGCGTGGACGCCCTTCTGGTAGCTCCAAGCAGCAGAAGCAGCAGCAATCTAAGAAACGCCAAAAGAAGAGAGAGCCGTGTTCAAGCCCTCGACCTCAGACAAGAAGCAGTCCTGTCGCCCAGCAAAATCAAGCAAACTCTGGAGCAAAGACTGAAACTCCACCTACTGCCAGTTCATCGACCGGTGCCCTCCAATTGCCGAACCGATCGGTAGTCACTCCTCCGTTGGGTCGTGCAGACCTTCTTGATGATTACTCCCATCTCGCTGACGAAAACGCCGAACTCAAAAGGCGATTGGAAGGAAAAGATGCACGAATCGACCAACTCGAAAGGGAATTGGAAGACGCACTAGATCTTGCAGCAGCCCAAGCAGTTCAAGTTGAAGACCTCAACCACTTAGGTGAAAAGACTGCAAAGGAAAAGGTTGCTCTGAAAAAGGAACTGGATCAGATGAGAATGAATCAAGTTCGTTAGATCTTTGACAGGGCCCCCTGACATGATTAATAGAGTCGATAGTAATCTTTTGAATTCTATTAGTAACTACAAGTACTTGTCTGTATACTCCACCGAGTGGGTCGTGATGAATGCGCTAGCCTAGCTACATTACGTGTACTAGCGACTGAAATAAGATCCTCTTACCAAGCTCTGAATCGAAACATTGTTACTAGGTTGTCACTTTAGTTGCGGCCCAAAGCGGTTGCTTCGCTCGAAAGGCATACCGGAGTCATTGAGTTTTGGGACGGATCCAACTTTCAGCTATCGCGTCGGCTATCGCGGTGGAACGCGCTATATAATTTTTGAATGGCCGAAAAGAGTAATGTGGGTTTCAAGTTTTTCATGGTACCCATGCGCGTGCCGGGAAAAATACTATACCCGGACTCTTGTAGGTTTAAAAGTTGGCATGCGAGTGAGTCAGTCCGAGTTCAAAGTTAAAACGAACAGCATTGCCAAGTTTATCGATCGTTTCCACTCATATATCTCCACCATGGAGAAGAGCACGGCAAATTCAAGCATGGGACAGTCCAACTCTACCATCAGCGGCTTGTGGAAACAATCAAGTCCACCAGATGATGTTGATGATTCCACAGAACCAAGTTCATCTAGCAATGATTCTGCACCAAATTATAGATTGCGCCGCAGCAGTCGGAAGCAAAAGCAAAGACGGTTTATGTTGAACCAGACGCTGGTCGACCGCGGCAAGGCTCTCGAATTGGAAATCGATGGTCAGTGTGGCATGGACCAGCCTGGCAGAAAATATTTCCGAGATGAGGATGATGAGATTCAGAGTGCAGAAGCCAGTGAAGGTACAGAGGTTTTCTGGAAGTATCTCAAACCGATGGGATGGCGCTATGCCAATAGCGACAGGCTGGAATTCGATTTCGTGTTCCTTGCAAAAGGAAAGTCTGCCAAAAGCGCCGAGGAAGGCATCAGCAAGTTCTATGGCTACGACGCAATCTGGCGCAAATGGAAATCTGATGAAGATTTTCGGCGCATGCACGGTTTCGTTGGAGACGTAAATCTTGCAGTCAAGCAGGGATCTGATGCAGCACCATCTCCGACCTACAATAGGCTAGGCGAACCGACCCCTGGAGTTCCTGTTGCAGCAGGAAGAGCGGCTCAGACTATTCTCCGCAAGCAGAAGAAGCGTGGACGCCCTTCTGTGATCTCGAAGCCGAAGCAGCGGTCCAAGAAACGCCAAAAGAAGAGAGAATCATGCACAAACCCTCGACCTCGGACAAGAAGCAGTCCAGTCGCCCAAGCTCAAGCAAAGTCTGGAGCAAAGACACAAACCCCATCTGCTGCAAATTCATCGACTGGTGCCCTCCGATTGCATGACCGATCACTCGTCACTCCTCCGTTGGGTCGTTCGGACGTTGTTGTCCCTCTGCGACGACCCAACCTTGATGGCATAGCTGATGTCTCGGATCTCTTTGAGGAAATCGCCGAACTCAAAAGGCGATTGGGAGAAATTCAAACTGAAAAAGATGCAGTCGAAAGGAAATTGGAAGTCGCTCAAAATCAAAAAGAAGACGCTCAAGATCTTGCAGATGCCCGAGACATTCAAGTTGAAGACCTTCAGAAACGAGTCAACCAGTTAGGTGAAAATTATGCAAAGGAAAAGGTTGCTCGCAAAAAGGAAAGGCTTGCTCACAAAAAGGAACTGGAAGCATTGGAGCTGGAAAATCAAGAGAAACTGGATCAGATCAGAATGCAGCATGCTATGGAGGTAGGCCTCTCGTCTTCAGGGTTGGCTGAAGATAATATCTAGGAATAGATCCTCCAGAGGACCCTCCAAAATGAACAATTTCCATGGGGCTTGAATTGTATTAGGATCTTCATTCATTTACTTGTATCTTTGTTCGATTTCAATAGTAGCATCATGACCACCTGCCGTTTTCAGATTCAGAGTGATATACAGTATACGAGTATACCGGTAGCGGTATAGTGACGAGTGATGATGCCTTTTCTCCCTTGCTTCTGTCCGTCGCCATGGACACTCTGGAAAACAGTGGTTCTTTTTAGAAACTTTGAGTACCCAGTTAGTGGACGGAAAGTGTTGGTATCGTCGTATGTCGAATCCAAAAGTAAGTACAGCCAGATCTGTAGCCGCCAGACGCTATAAGATAAAAGTAAGCTCTACCACGTCCTTTACAAATCTATTGTCTCAGATAAAGATAGCAACAGCAACAGCATGAGAGGTGACAACACTACTACTGCAGAAGTCAGCTTTCCAAGCTTCTCCCAATAACAAAATGCCAGTGTAGTCTCGTCCTATTGACACAACGAGCTATAAGCATGCAATCGGCGATATTATATCTCCCTCTCAAATGCTTTCATGTGGGTTATTGCAACCTCCGTCTTCTTGCAACCAATATTCCAATTTTTCAATTTTATAAATCCACCATAGGTATATCCCGGCCGCATGGTGTATTGTGACTCAAGGGTTAAGTCGTTTGTAAAAGAAAGATCGGCACGATTCATAGCATGTCATGGTGACAGTGGTCGCTGGCACAAAATGCAAGACTCGAGCTCCAGCTCCTCGAAACAAGCCCTGTGTTCCTTCTCGTTATGGAATACTTATTATTGAGAAAGCACGCTGAAAATTTTCCGTTTGATGGATTACTTAGACCAAGACAATCGACAAATTTGTCGCAACATATCAGAATGTGTCTATCAAACAGGATTCCAATTTTTCGAGACCTGAAGACTTGACACACTTTTGATGACCACACTTGCACTACTGTTACCCAATCAGCTGCTGCCATCTCAACCATGGGCAACATATTCAGTCCATCCCAACCACAAACAAGCTTATCGGCATCTAGTCCTAAGTCTTCAGTTAGCCCCGGGGACGATAAGGACACCAGCGCACCAAACAAGGGGGAGGCGGGGCCAGAGGACGCCGAGAGCCAACAAGAAGTGCACCCAAGTCAACAGAATGATGCCACACCACCACGTCCTGCCACCAGATCTATACCAAAACCTCGTCATAGCGGTCGGAAGAGGCACAAACCCACTTATCTGCTCATTAGCCAACGAGAACTAGCTAGCAAGAAATATGCCGAAGAATCGTCGAACCAAGCTGATCGAAATTTCGTCAAGGACGACGACTTTAAGGCTCGAAGAGATGAAGAACACCAAGGACATGAGATCTTTCACGACTTTTTGAAGCCTTCTGGATGGAGGCACACAAAAACCGCAAGTTTGAAATCAGGGTTTGTCTTCCTAGCTCAAGGGAGCTCGGCCGAAACGGCTGAAGAAGGAGAAACCAAATTCTATAGCTACCAGGATATCTGCCGGAAATGGAAGTCAGACAAAGCGTTCAGAGAGATGTATGAAGATGCCGGTTCCGAAGACGAAGCGGATACTACCCAGACATCTTCGAATCGCGACAGATTGGGGAAGCCAACCCCTAAAGAAGTCCCTATTGCTGCTGGAACGCCGACTAAGATTACGGAAGAAAGGAGGACTGCAGAAGAAACGCGTGGTGTAACCCCAAAAAGAAAAGTGAGGTCCAAACGGGGCTACTCCCCGTCTCCTACGAAACGCCCAAGGACGACACGATCTGCTTCCAAAACAACAAGATCTTCCTCTAGATATTGAATTGCCCGCCACGAACTTCAACACAAAATGACACTACTCCTATGGCGCAGAAGCAGCAACTACCGTAGTACCGAACGAAGGCCCATTCTTTGTGACTGTTATGGTACATGCGCTGGGAAGGGCATGGGCGTGGCCATTCGTCCACCCGCCGGAGGTGCGTCAATAGTTTCGCATCAGCTAAGCAGTGGAATGATGAAGTTGCACCAATAATGCAGAGCAAGCAAGCAAGCCCCCTTGAAATCAACCAGAAAGATGATCGAAGCTACAATATTGTAAGGGAACGCAATGAAGGCAATGCAACACAAAGTCAAACAGGGAAAAGCAAAATGTTTATGATATGGTAATTCTAAACCGTTATTTTAAACTAGGACTATAGATACAATGCGTTTCATGTAATAAATATCATTCTATATAAAATGTGCAACGATGCACTAGAAAAATGTACAACTCCAACTGCATCCATGATGGTAGCAGCACAGCACTGTGATCGGGATTCTCGTCTGCTGCTTACAATCGCTTGACAGATGGTTTCTGGGTTTGCTTCGTAATCGTTGTTGTTGGTGTCTGTTCATGGACTGTTCCATAGACACCAGACATGCAATTCCACTTGGCAAAGAAATTCTTCAAGGTACTTCGGCGTTTGCCACTGGCGGTAGTCGCTTGAGATCCTTGGGTGACTGTTCCAGATTGCACGGAATTTTGATCCATCTTGCTCTTGGATTGTGGGGTGGCACTCCTGTTGTTGGAAGAGGACATGGTGGAAGACAAACGGACACCGGTAAAGTCATCCATGCCAACTGGAACGGCTTCGACCATGACTTCGGATTCCTTGTCCACCATATTATCATTGCAATAAAGGGTATTGGTCTTGCACTTTTGATAGCTAGAATCGCAGGCATTGTTCTCTTCCAATTCCTTCTTTTCGTCTTCTGGGACGTAGCTGGTGGAGAGTGGCTCATGCACCTCGGTGGTAAGTGAGCTCTCTTCCTTGGCTTCGAGTTCCAACTGAAGCTCTTTGGTTTCATCGTCCAAATCTTGTGATTCGGCAGCTTGTTCCAAAGCCTTGGAGAGCGAAACGGCATCCATATCTTCCGAACCTTCTTGCTTCACCATTGTCAAGTCTCCCAACAATGGATTCTGCTCGGGAGTAGCATTCCATTCTTGATGTTCCGTCAAAAGACTAATGGCTTGAGAATGATCACATTCTGGGGCCACTTGCGAAAGTGGTACGGACTCGTCGTCTCCTGCTGCCGAACCATCTTCTGGTTCTTCTGGTGGTTCGTTGCTTGGTTCTTGTTCTTGCTGTTCTGGAATCGAGGTTTCTCCAATCTGTTCTTCTTGTTGAAGTGGTTCTTCTGGTTTCTCTAGAGCAGCATCCTCGTTTGCTTCATCAACAGCCACATCAGCATTTGCTTCATCAACATTGTCATCTTCTTGCAAGACTGGTGGGGATGGTGGGACCAATCGATTGACTTCTGGAGTCACTGCCGGCGTAGTACCAATAGTCATGTCCGCCGTTGGTTCCGTCCCAATGGAATTCTCCGCAAATGCCGATTGAATGGACCTGGTCGGGGTATCCACAAAACTATTGTTCCCCGACATCAAGCGTAGTTCCTCGTCTTCATCATTCCAGTAAGATTGCTGCTGCTGCTGCTGCTGTTGTTGCTGCTGTCCAAACGAAGAAGACGATAGACGTTTTTGCCGACGGGTTTGCTTCTTGAGAACTTCTTCAATCTTTTCCTTTTTGAGTTGATCAACTGTCATTTTGAAATCTTCTTGAATCTCCATCAATTGTTCTGCCGTGGTTTGATAGTCTTGCTTGACTTCCGTCAATTCGAGGGTGGTAGTTTGGTAATGTTGTTTGACATGAGACAATTCGGAGGAGATTTGGCGAATGAGCATTTCGTATTCGGCGATCTGTTCTTGCAAGGTCGAATTGGTCTTGGCCAATTGATCTTTTTCCGACTGTAGCTGCAGGACCTGTTCGGCATGTTCGTCATGCACAATGTTGGCCATGACAGGATTCTCAATGTTGCGTGCTTGTGTGGCATAACGCAAGGTATTGACCGTTTCTTCGCAATGATAATCCGTGGGAGAACAGCAGGCAATCATGATGGTCCGAGCATTGCCACCGAGGGAATTTTGCAAAATCCGAGTCAACTTGGATTCCCGGTAGGGAGGATGCCGTTTGTGGGCGGAACGGGTTTCCGTGAGCGCGGAAATGACCAATCCGAGAACGTACAATCCCATGTTGATGTTAATTCCTTCCTTGGCCCTCCATCCGGTATTTTCCGTCTTGGAAAGGCGTTCGCTTCCGGCCAAATCTACCAATGTGAGTCGAGACTGGAAGGTGACATCGTAACTGTTGGTTCCCGTGACGGTCAAAATGCAAATGGCATGAGATCGCGAGGAAACTTCATTGAGTTTGGTGGATGCCACAACCCGCTTGGCATTGGCGAGTCTCATGAGTTCAATGACTTGTTCGGCATTGGTGACAGCGACCGAAGTCTTGCCTTGGACAAAGACTTGGCCGTCCGTGTCTTCTCGAATTTGGAGGCCACCTTGACTACCAGAGCTGTTTGGAGACAATGGGAGACCTTCTTGTTGGGCCAATCGTTCTCGTTCCTTTTGTTGTTGGAGGGCGGAACTATGAGACAACTTGGAGGTCTTCGTGCTCAACAAATCCCGGAGTTCTTCATTATAAATTTCAAGATAACTCAGTTCGACCGTGGCATCGCCCATGCACTGTTCTTCCACTTGTTGAAAGAGATCGTGACAGGCTCGTTGAATGACACCGGCTTCTGGATCCAATACATCACTTCCCGTAACTGCAAAAGTACTATTGCTGGCAGTATTTGACTGGGGCTTGGACGCCATGGTTCCCATCGTATAGGTCTTTCCACTTCCGGATTGTCCATAGGCCAAGATGGTACAATGAAAACCTCGAAACAAGTCTTGAGAGATGGCCTTGTAGGCACCCGATCGTTTGTAGACATCTTCTTGCGAGTCCTGTTCTTCCAAGACACCGTCTAGCGCAAAGCACTTGACGAGTTCGCGATTGTTGGAGGCTTTGGCGAGAGTGGGCGCCAGTTCCACCCGCACCACTTCTTCATCATTTTCTTTGGCACCATTCAAGACGGAATCAATCGTACGAACCTTGTGAACGACCTTGTGAGCGCCTCGTTTGGTTTCGTGAGGGACAATGGGCCTCAAACGCACCACCACCGAGACATTGTTCGTGTTGCTGGCGCTATTACTATTGGCACTAGCAAAGGTGCTCGAACTGCTTTGTGTTGTGAGTGTGCTGGTCTGTCGTTCTGTCATTTTGTTCATTCTTTCTTTCGCTTTTGTTGGTTTGGCGATTGGTATTCTCGCTGCTGCTGTTGTTATTCGTGGCGCTGTTGATGACTTTGAAGCTACAACTGGCTTGCGGAATGAGGGTGACTTTGACTTTGACTTCATCCGCTGCTGCTTTGGATGCTTCGTTTGTGAGTCTTGTTGTTGTTTCGTTTTTGCATGTGTTTGTGCTTGCGATGGTTTTGAATTCAAACCTTGAAACGAGACTCTCTTGTTATTATTTTTATTAAGGCTGCGGGAGTTGGATGGATTGGGTGGAATGGATGGACGATTTGTCACTTGGTTCAACTCCTTCTTCTTCTTGTGTTCGGTTGTCCTTACTTGGTTCAACTCCTCAGATTCGTCGTCTTGCGCGTGGTGATGATGAGAATGATTCTCCTGTTGTTTCTGTTTGAATTGCTTCCAAGACTCCTGGTACCGGCTGGCAATGTTGGTGCTACGTGAGCGAGTTGGCATCTTTTGATACGAAAGTAGACGTTGGTGATTTGAATTGGATGTGGCGCCCATTGACAGATAGCGGTGCGAGAGCATTCCAACCATGCACATATTTATTCAACGGAAGGGAGTGTCTTGGTTGTTAACTGAGACCATGTCGCATGAGGCCAGGCGTTGAGCGGCAAATCAGCCTTGTCTCCGTACCACATGTCTACAGGATGTGAAGCTGGTACTTTGTTTGCGCAGAGTGACTGAGTGAGTCGAGAGCGGGTGCGATTTGGAGAGCTATTTTAGTGTTTACATTCCTCATCGTCATAATCACCCATCACCCGTCACCCACACCATAACGGACATCATCACCCATCGTGGAAAAATGAGGATTCTCACAAACTTCGAGATGCATGACGCCATTTCAGTATCCTATGATCCTATTGGAGAAATAGCGTTTTCATCTTTTTGGGGTGCGAGTGAAACAGGATTGATGGAGTTATGACGAGCTGAAAACGTCAATTTTTGGCCTGAATGTCACTACTTTCCAGAAACGAATCTCGACATGATAATCGTACTGATGAAGAGCGATAATGGGAGATGCATATTTGCCTTGGATTGAAGCTTGCACAGATGCACTTTTGGCGTTGATAGATGGAGAATTGGCGGAGATATCGGAGTCGGTGCCGTACAAGAAGTCGATGCGAAACAGAATTTTTTTGGGACCTTCATTTCCGCCGTCACCGTATTGTTACGATTCACATTGCGTTATGTTCTTGTATCGACTGAGTCGATTTCTCATTCGAGTGAGTCAGTCACATCAGATCAGAATAATATAGGTACCGCAGGTACTACTACTTCGATGCGAGGCGATCCATCTATCATCCATCCATCATCGAATCATCGAATCATGCATCATCAATAATCATCGTGTGCCAAGCTTTGGACGAGACAATCAATTATCAAGAACGGAATCAATTCCCTGTTTTTGATCTCGCAGAAGACCAGCTACGGTCAAGATGATGATGGTGCTTCATTTCAAGGCATCATTTAGGAATCGTCCAAGAGAGGCTCTGGGATGCATCGATACGATGGTTGGAGGAAAGCGCGACGGAAACATACATTGAAGACTACTTATTTATGGACAATATTGCTCTATGAAATGTATGATTCTACCCTTTTAAGTCGTGGGGAACGATCCTGCCTTTCTTTTACTGTGGCATTTATCCCAAGGCCTTGCTGGCAATGGCAGTCAAACAGATCATGATTTTGGGATTGATTACATCTTCTGCAGACACTTGCCAGGAACCGTCGCCGGGCTTTTGAGTTACGGCGCCACAACACTTGTGCGATTCCGTGTCATAGACTTTGAATTGCAATGGACCAACGTCACGTCCACGAACCCTATAGTCCACATGATCTTGGCCGGCTTCTTGAATGTCATAATTTTCCAAAAAGTAATTCTGTCGTTTCACAACGGCATGCTCATATACCTTTTGGCCCTTGATCTTGATCCGGTATGGCTTTTGCTTGGGATGCTTAGGCGTGGCGGTGAGCAATTTGTAATTGAAATGCATTCCACATTTCTCAGTCAAAATGACAGCAATGATCTCTTCTGTGTTTTCATCTTGCAGAATGGCACGGCCACCAAACCCATCCAAGCTGCCTTCGACTATCCAATCATCTCCGAGACCTTCAATGGCCAAGGCTGTACCCTCCTCATCCTCCTCGTCCTCATCCCGTGGTGTCGTGGTTTCACGAATTTGAAACTTATGATTGCTCTTGTCCGGATAGGCGGAATTCAATTCTTCCCACTCTTCTGGGCTGAAGTCGCTGTTGGATAGGCGAGTTGGTTTCGACCTGGTTTTGGATGGCATGATGTTTGTTGAATTTTAGTTGCTTTTGGTGACTACCGTATTTTTTAAAGTTCTTTTGGATGACGATGTGCAAGAACGTTTTATGGTACTTGTACAGAATTTGTGAGCGATCTGTATATGTACAGTAGTATTTGTAAGCAAGCAAACAGACACCAGACACGACTTGAGACATTTCGGTTTTCCACGATAAAAAAGAATTTTCTGATCAGAATCATCACCAGATTTGCCGAGTTTCCGATCAACAATTCTGTAGAGAAAAATTGAATTACCGCAGCACAAATGGGTGAATTCAATATCAGTCGATAAATTGGGCAGCATGCATTGCCTTGGCTCATTATTGACAACAACTTTTGACGGTCGAAGCCGTTCGGCCTTCGTCCGTCTGTAACATATTGTAGTCAAAGAGATCGAACAGTGTGGCTGCGGTCTACGTACCGGTATACGTTGGAGAAACCAACCAATCAATAATGCAGTCAAAATCCAAGGATAATCCAAACTATGCTTCCAGAGGAAAAGGAAGAGCGGCACTTGCTGTGGCCATTGGTGACTTGCACCGTGTTATTGTGGCGGAGATGAGACTGCTGTACCAGGTGATTTCAAGTAGAAGGACAGGCAGCCAGTGGTCTTCTGTTCAAAATACCTAGTATTGATATCAAGTACTACTAGGACTGTAGTGACGGACTCCGCCGAGTCGTGATTTGCTGTAGCAATGGGGACACTCACCCTCAAAAGCAGACAAAATGCGATTTGCTGTTTATTGTACACTATAGGGTAGCATTACAACTAGACATGATTGTAAAGAAGTATTCTACTAAAATACAAGAAAATAGACTTGCACTCCATTGACTGCGGGAGAAACGAGTCTACTTGTTGCTGGTGATGCTGAGCACCAAAGAGCTTCATCATTCAGCAACTGTCGTAAGTGAAGAGAAATTTTCTTCTCAATCTGATCCAGAGGGGTAATTGCAAAGACCCATAGCACTTGTCCTTTTACCCAGCCAATCGAGCCCGGAGCTCTTCAATTTCGTTGTCCTTCTTAGCCATTTCGGCTTGGTGATGCGCAGTCATTTTGTCTACCTGTGCCTTGACCTCCTTGTTGAGCATTTCCCTGACATTTTTATGGAAGGCTTCCAATTGCTTTCCGGCATCGATTGATTGCTGCTCCATATCGGTTAGTTCTTCCAGAAGATGCTTGTTCGTTTGTTGAAGTTCGTCATTCAGTACTTCAAGTTGCTCATTCTGTTCTTGCCAGGCCGCTGCACCGTCATCGTCCTCATCATTGTCCATCTCCAAACGCAACCACGCAAATTCAAGAGTTGGAATTTTAGTGCCAACAAGTAGCTCAATGTAGTTGACACACTTTAAAGTGGACATCTTGGAGAACTTTAGCCAGTCCGTGATGATGACATCCCCATAATGGGTTTTCCAGTCTTCGCCTTCGAGCATAGCTTTGACGCGTTTGTTGCGTTCAAGGCCCCCGCGCTTGAGAAACAAACAACCTCGATGCACAGCTTCCTTGATCATGGAGCGATTTGGGACTTTGCTGGCATCGTTGACCATGAAAATGTTCGCTGCCAAGAGTGTGCAGTCGAAGGATCTGGCGAATAGTCCAAGTTTACTGTGGCTGTTGAAAGAATAACAAAGAAGTTAGACAAAACTAAAAGCAAATAAAACATACTTGGACATGAGTTTTAGAATGCAGAATCGGTACACTTACAGTGCAAACCAAAGTGGCTGCAGTTGGTCCCAAGTCTTGGATTTCTCTGCAAGAAGCCGGTGCTTTTGCGCGCTCTCTGTTTCCTCTTGTTCTACATCCTTCAAAGACGTGCCGCGACCATTGCCGGACTCCTTGGGGGGCTCTTGATTTGAGATATCTGTCAACTTCTTTGTGACCTCGTGAAGTTGCTGCTCCAATGAAGTTGCCTCCTCCACAAGCTCTTGGTCGGAAAGAGCGAAGCAATGCTCTCCTGCATAAGAAGCATCATGTTTTGATATCTTCACCAGCCCAATATTTGGAACATTTACAGGAAAGTGCTCGTTTTCAAGTCCTCCTGCTTCGACCCCTGCAGCTGTTGAAGCCAATTGAAGGAAATGATATTTGTCTACTATCTCGAATATCTTTGTTGTCATTGTTTTATCGTCAATGGTGAGTCGAGGGTTTGTTTGCACAAGAGCCAATATCAATCTCAAAAACAATCAACTTACCATCTTGCTTTGCTGTCAATGCGAATGAATGGTTGCGCAATTGATAAAAAAGAGTTTGCTGTGAGGAGAACAATGACAACAAATCCATTTGCGAATAGTAAAGCGTTTGATGCCAGCGCCATCCCCCATGTCCACCGCAAGCTGTTGGACTGGCAAATATGATGGGAGAATGCTCGGTTCTTTCTCACTGTCAATGACGAAGACGAGATCGAACCCTCGACGGAAGAAACAAGCGGGAGCTAATTTACTTCATTCCACCTTCCTGGCTGCTGTTGGCAGTGTTTGAAACGAAGCCAGCTCTGGAGGCTCGTTCTCGATTCGGCGGTGGCTTGGCATTTTAAATTCTATCGATGCAAATGTGCGGTGGTTTGGGACGTACCTGTGCTCGAGTCGTCGTCGTCGTCGTCGTTGTTGCAGTCTTGTTCCGTGATGGACAAATTTGTGGATGAAACGGTTGGAATAATAAAAATATTCGATTTTTCGAAATCAGAAAAAATGGCTCTGTAGGACAGCGCCGGCCAAGCTACGTCTGTAGACGTACACGTACTGTACCGCAAGGTATTCTACTGAAAATTGCCTTCAACCAATTCATGCAATTTGATTGGTGATTGCTTGATGGCTACTGTGCCGCATGCGGGCATTGATGAACTGTAACCTTCCCACTTTTTCTAGAGTAAAAACAATCGGGATTCTACTATTCTTATTACTACCGTACTATGCAGCAACTTCTAAACTATCTTTCTCTTAGATTTCTTTTCGCTTTCTAAAATCTTATTTGTCATGGATTTTGCTGCTTTCACATGATCACAAAATGCCTTCTTGTTAGTAAGCCAAGTCCAGCAGATAAGGCAGGAAATCGATTCAAGGTAGGACCTACAGTGCTGCCATTCCACATAAAGTCTATCAAACGTTCCTCCTGGTCAAACCAATGAAGCCCTTTGCTTGTAGCAGTATTGTGGCTGCACCATATCCTCGTGTTGGAACATATAAGCATTGACATTGTCATCGTCGTTGTTATTGTACGGAAGCTTTCAAGCCATCGAATATATCTCCAGGCCAGTACATCCTCTTATATAGGGAACAATTCCATATGATCACCATGACTTGATATCGACGGTAGTAGTAGCGCAGTCGAAGAATCCATGACATTGTGCAACCAACTTGAATGATAAAACATCTTAAAATCGAAGAAGCGGAGTGCGTGGCCTTCAGCCAATCGTGTTCAAGCAAGGAAATAGCTTTGAAATCTACAAAAGGGATGAGCGCACCATCGCATACTGCGGCTTTGAACTTGAAGTCGGACCCACTAGGCAAGACGGAAGTGCCATCTCCAGCCATGGAGCCGAGAACTGCAGCTTCTGTCGCTTTAGCTCGTGCTTCAAGAACGGTTCAAATCTTGGTGTAGAGAGGGTCCGGAGGGAGACCCGCAAAAGATGCGGTCGCATAGTCAAAGGAATCCTTGAGACGCTTCGACTAGATTGGTCCAATCGTGCCGCCAGATCTTGGAATGCCAGCAAATCTTGTCCCTCAAAATCAGAAAATTTACTCAATTGCATGACGGTAAAAATTCCTTTGAACTCAGTCACCATCGCAGCTGTTGCAGGATCTTCGTTCCATACAATAATAGCGATGATCGACACATTGCAATCGGTGAATTTGTTGCTCGTCGGAGGAAGTTGAGCTGTTGTTGTGTTGTTCAATGGAATGGCAGTATCATTTGGGTTCTTTGAAGTCCCTGTCCTTGTCCAAGATCATTACGTCAGACCTTGAGGTAAGCATTCGGCGCAGTACCACAACCGA
Organism: Cylindrotheca closterium; assembly: GCA_933822405.4. Lineage (NCBI taxonomy): Eukaryota > Bacillariophyta > Bacillariophyceae > Bacillariales > Bacillariaceae > Cylindrotheca > Cylindrotheca closterium. Next base: position 57,851 of record CAKOGP040001870.1, on the reverse strand, counting down.
ATAAAACATTCGGATGCTTCGTATATCTCTTGACCTTTTCAAGCGCTTCGTCCATGATATATGCTTGACAGGACAAATCATGATGCACAGACTCATCATGACGCAGATGAAACTTGCAACTGTCCAGAGCAAGATGCAGGTCAATTCAGCAAATACGACTGGGGCGCATATGTTCTTGAGAGTAAGCTTTACAAGACTAATCATGGTGCAGAGCAGCCAAGCTGGAAAGTGCCGAGGTCATCACCGTTCCAAAAGAGTATTTCGGAATGGCAGGTGCTGGCGACCATGGCACAATCATGCCACCATCACAGTTGGAATCGTTATCAGCTTGAGGATTCCTTGGCCCATAAATGCAAAGAAGGGTGTGATACAAAAATACCAAGGCTTCTTCGAAAGCTCTCATGATCAAGTCTTATTGTGGAAAAAATATGGGCACCAAATATTGAGAAGCTCCGAGTATGACCCCAAGTCTGTGCAAGTAGTAGTAGCTCTGAGCACCAATTCTCGTGACGCCTGCTGCAAGGGTGGTGGTTTGGTTTGCGATGACACTGTGGACTGCTGGTGCAACTCGACTGATGAGTGGTTGAGCAATGACAGGCATAGCGGCGGCGAGCATGACAATCAGAGTCAATGCTAGTGACACGATGATGCTGTTGTTGTTGTTGTTGTTGTTGTTGTTGTTGATGTTGCGAATGAAAGAGGAGAACATCGTTGCGATAAGATTATTTGCTGGTAAGGAAGATATCACACACAAAAACTTGATGCTTTGTTTGTATGAGCATATTCGAGTGATTTGCAAGACTGATAAAGCAAGGTCTTATTGGAAGAAACCGCTGGAATAAGTTTGAGCATCGTTTGCGAAAGAAGAGGCGTCAGACGCAAACCAACACCCCAAACTCAAACCAAACTCAAACCAAACTCAAATCACGACTTAATGTGCTGAATGAAGCAAACAAAGGCCGGCTGTGTTCATGTATTATCCCTCGGTCATAATATAGGGTTGTGGCGCCTCCATCATGGGATGGACGCAAGATATTCCACCGCCATTATTGTCACCTCGTGATCTGAATGATCTCAAATCTCCACGAAAATCATTTCATCGTCTGGCCTGCGCACGGTACTGTACCATTCGTGACTTCGCTTTTATTCAGTCACTACCGTTTTAGTTCTTCATTATATTTTCAAATTTATGTTGTGTCAATTGTTATAATAACTGTCACTTATTTCATTTCAAGTGCTCTGATCACACACTACAGCATATTACCGCCGCCTCTTATCAACGCCGCAATAAGAGATCAATAACCCAAGCTCCGAACTGATTATGGCAACCTTTCCGATGCCTCCAAACAATAATGTCTTTGTTGTCACAGCCGCAACCACCTACGGCCAAGTTCCTAGGAATGTCCGGTTTGTCCGCGTCGATGGATCCGTTCGCGTCCTTCCTGACAGTATCTTCCAGTATTGCGAGTCATTGAAAGAAGTAAGCTTTGAAGAAGGTACTCATACTATTGGAAAAAGCGCCTTTCGTCATTGCGTGTTATTGACCAAAGTCAAACTTCCCTCTACATTGCGAGCGATTCTAGGCGGGGCATTCAGTGACTGTTTTGGCTTAACTTCGATTGATTTGCCTTTGCGCCTTCACGTCATTGGAGAATGCGCTTTTGGGTTTGCAAATTTACGCCATCTCAAAATACCTGCTACAGTGGAAACCATTGGAGATGGAGCATTCCGAGAGTGTAGACTTTTGGAATCCATCATTCTACCACCAAGGTTGGAGGTGATCGCGTCCAATCTTTTCCACGGGTGCAGTAACCTGAAAGATATTGAGATTCCAAGAACAGTAAAGCTAATTCAGGCATGGGCCTTCGCGTATTGTTCAGCTTTGAAGAAATTGGATTTATTTCGCTGCACCCAATGCTTGGCGATTGGAAGCTTTGCCTTTCGCTCATGTTCGGCGCTGTCATGGATAACCCTTCCGCCCAATCTCAAAGGTGATTTCCCGGGAATCCATGGCTGCTCGGAACTAAGACATCTACGCGTACCACCGCATGTCACTTCCATTGGAAAAGGTACCTTCAATCCATTGCTAGGGTGCACATCCTTCATGTCACTGGAATTTCCGGAAGGATTGGAATCAATCGGACTGCGTGGCTGCGATGATGGATTCGAAACAGGGGTAAGTATGACCGCATGTCAATCCCTGGTGAATATGTATCTGCCTCCATTACAGCAGGTGCCCAATGAAGTCTTTGATGATGAAGTGATTCCTGAAGGATTTCAGCTTGCGAAAGTTGCAACCAACTGGAGAGATCTCGTGACCAAACTAAAACAACGATTTAACGATCGCCCTCTTCACAGAGTATGCTACTTTCACAGCTACCATCTCATAGAAGACACGATTCAACGAATCAAGGATATTCTGATTGACAACCCAAGCGCCTGCGTCCAAACGGATGGCTTTGGGATGACTCCATTGCACATCCTGGTACTGGCTCAAAAGCCAAGACTGGAACTTTTTCAAGAATGCTTCACTTCGGCAGATCTAACCCTGCTGTCGGCTAAAGATCGGTTTGGATCAACTGTACTGGACTATCTTTTCAATAATACTTCCAACGATGGTTTGAAGGTGACTGGAGCGTTGATGAAAAAAGTTGTGGAACAAAGAGTTGCATACCTTGGTCTAGATCGATGGAAGGAAGAGCTATTGGACCTAGCAGAAAGGATTGCAAGCGCTGATCGCCCTTGGAGGATTAGGAATTTTGTCAATTTTCTGTTGCATAGGCTTCAACATTTTGAATTCCTGGAGGTGCTTTCGTTGCTGGAAATGGTTCTTTGGAGAATCAAATTGAGCGAGAGCGAAAATACATTGGATCAAGCAAACACCGATCGAGAAAGCTGTCGAGTCCAATCTGGCATTGCCATTGTGATGGAGAATGTACTCCCCTTTCTCCCGACCGAATGCAGACAAAGTGAGTACGGTTCTGATGACGGTGAAACCCCCGATGCCGAGAATAGCGATATCGATGGAGACAACGATACCTACTACAACGAGGATGCAGTCTAGTGGTAGTGACTACTAAATATAATCTGTACCAGTGGTACTGACTACTAAATATAATCACGCATTCCATATATAATACAATTTATACTTCCATGATAACCACATCATGTCATAAATAAATTTTATGCAGCACAAAATAGTACAGTAGGACGACTACTCTATGAGTTGTCACAGCAATATCGGAGACCAGCCTCGAGAATGGTGGTTACATATTCACTGTCGGCACCACCGGTTCCATTGTAAAAGTGTGAAAAGTGTCCCAATGCCGAATAGAATACTGGCGCCTTTTGTTCGCCAATATTCCGGTACCAAGCCAAAGGATGTCGTTCTCCCATTAGGCCGCCATCAGTGGTGCTTTCGTCCAATGACGCAACGACTGTAATGCTTGGATCATCGTAAACATTCTTGGTAAAGTTGAAGAATTCGTCCGTGTGCATGAATTCAGAAGGAACTGAGACAAGGTTTGGCCCAAGATCGTTCTTGAAGTTCATTGAGACCTTTCCTTTTTGTACTGGTGGGTGATTCTTGAAGTGTGACCCAAAGATGGTGTGAAAAATCTCGGACGTTGGTTCCATGACGGTAGCCCCGGACGCATCCTTTCCATTGAGAAACGCAGCAATGGCAGCGTGAACTCCAACGACACCCTTTCCTTGCTCAATATGCTTCATGAGCGCTTCCGTCTTGTCGAAGATTTGACCAGAGTTGTTCAAAAAGACGACGAGGTCATATGCTGATAGCTTTTCTTCCGATTCCAAAAAGTCCTTGTCGTCCGTGACGACACCCTTCCATCCAAATTCCTGAAGTTTGCAAAGGACCCATGATGCCATGGCAGGAGTAGAATCATGAACATAGTCTTCCATCTTTGTAAAGATGAGAGCCTTCCTTGCCTCTGTGCTCCTGCCTTCCAGCGAGACATGTGGAGCTGATGTGCGCTCATCTAGGACGTCAGACGGAACGCTGCGGGATGGAATTAATTCCTGTATGAAGGGGGAAAAAGAGAAGTGTAATAAGATTTAATTTGATAAAAACTTGGGACAACAACCAAATCAGAACAATTCTTACCAGTCGAATAATCCATGACATTGTGCAACCAACTTGAATGATAAAACATCTTAAAATCGAAGAAGCGGAGTGCGTGGCCTTCAGCCAATCGTGTTCAAGCAAGGAAATAGCTTTGAAATCTACAAAAGGGATGAGCGCACCATCGCATACTGCGGCTTTGAACTTGAAGTCGGACCCACTAGGCGAGACGGAAGTGCCATCTCAAGCAATGAAGCCGAGAACTGCAGCTTCTGTCGCTTTAGCTCGTGCTTCAAGAACGGTTCAAATCTTGGTGTAGAGAAGGTCCGGAGGGAGACTCGCAGAAGATGCGGTCGCATAGTCAAAGGAATCCTTGAGACGCTTCGACTAGATTGGTCCAATCGTGCCGCCAGATCTTGGAATGCCAGCAAATCTTGTCCCTCAAAATCAGAAAATTTACTCAATTGCATTACGGTACAAATTCCTTTGAGCTCAGTCGCCATCGCAGCTGTTGCAGGATCTTCGTTCCATACAATAATAGCGATGATCGACACATTGCAATCGCTGAATTTGTTGCTCGTCGGAGGAAGTTGAGCTGTTGTTGTGTTGTTCACTGGAATATAAAAAATTCGGATGCTTCGTATATCTCTTGACCTTTTCAAGCGCTTCGTCGATGATACATGCTTGACAGGACGAATCATGTTGCCGCAAGAGAGAATAAAGCATAACTCGGTTGCAGATGTCTCTTCGACCTAATCTTATCCACATGAATAAACGCTGCAATCATGTATGGCTCTCAACCCAAGAACTTCAAGACTGCAGAAGAGAATTCATGTGGACTATCAAGGTAACATGCATGTCCGCCATCAAGCTCCAGTGATCTTGCTCCGACATAATCCTCCAACCTCGTAGATATGTCCCTTCCCCCACGATCTTTACTTCCAAAAATCGCCAATACATCGAAGTGTTCGAGTCGTGACAAACGCGCCAGCTGATCCTCAGTGGCTGCGGATACGGCAAAACAAGCCACTGGAATCCATTTCTGGACGTACTTGGGCAAATCAGGAAGTCTACCGTTCGACATCCAATCTACAATGCCCATCCCGGAGGCAGAAGGTGTTATCAACGTGACAGGCAAATTTATTTGAGCTTCTTCCTTCATGGCGGATAGCATTCCTGCTATATCTCGGTGACCTGCCTCAATTGAGAGATCCATAGCTGACACTGACACATGCGGATTACTGCACAGAGTCTCAAAAATTCCAGACGACTTCCAGTCCTCCTTTGTGAAACGGGCGCCGTGAAGCAAAACCAAATGATGACTTTGGTCCGGAGAGAAATTGGAAGCGCAATGATAGTACGGCACATGGCGGGTCTCGCCGTACACTGAGTAAATAATATCGCCCATCTCTATGTTTATGGGAGCACTTTCAGGTTTTATTTTTGTCCCACTCTTCAACTTTAAATTCTGATGCAAAAGTACCAAGAGTCCCAAACAAATGCAGATGGACACGAATAAAACAAACTCTTGCGATTTCCATCGCTTGTTGCTATGCGCTTGGCGAGTAATACGTGACATATGCTTGTATTGAAGTGGTGCTCAAACCCATGTTCTGCATAATAATAAGTTTCAAGTTACGGAATATTTACCACAAGACACCGGCACGGCTAGTCTGACCTCTGCCTCCCACATCTGGTGAACCAAATTGGAGTGGAAGGACAGACACATAAAATAATTCACGAATTTTCACGAGTTCAAATACTTCTGGCATGTCATTATAAGTCATTATATACTGTATGATACAATAGTTACTATTTGTAGTCAGAAGTCAGCAGCTGAATTGCAGCTTTTTTAAAACACTTGAAGACAAAGTAAAAGAGCTGTCGGCTCTACTAGATACGATTTGACTGTACAATATACTACATCTAATATGATTTTGGTGCTGGTACCGGTACGCTGATCCCTCCTTCTTTCATTGCTGCCAAAACATCAATGTGTGGAGGTGCTTTCGTTGCTGCAAATGGTTCTTTGGAGAATCAAATTGAGCGAGAGCGAAAATACATCGGATCAAGCAAACACCGATCGAGAGAGCTGTCGAGTCCAATCTGGCATTGCCTGTGTGATGGAGAATGTGCTCCCCTTTCTCCCGACCGAATTCAGAGAATAGCGATGGAGACAGCGATACCTACTACAACGAGGATGCAGTCTAGTGGTAGTGACTACTAAATATAATCCATACATACTAGTGGTAGTGACTACTAAATATAATCACGCATTCCATGTATAATACAATTTATACTTCCATGATAACCACATCATGTCATAAATAAAATTTTATGCAGCACAAAATAGTACAGTAGGACGACTACTCTATGAGTTGTCACAGCAATATCGGAGACCAGCCTCGAGAATGGTGGTTACATATTCACTGTCGGCACCACCGGTTCCATTGTAAAAGTGTGAAAAGTGTCCCAATGCCGAATAGAATACTGGCGCCTTTTGTTCGCCAATATTCCGGTACCAAGCCAAAGGATGTCGTTCTCCCATTAGGCCGCCATCAGTGGTGCTTTCGTCCAATGACGCAACGACTGTAATGCTTGGATCATCGTAAACATTCTTGGTAAAGTTGAAGAATTCGTCCGTGTGCATGAATTCAGAAGGAACTGAGACAAGGTTTGGCCCAAGATCGTTCTTGAAGTTCATTGAGACCTTTCCTTTTTGTACTGGTGGGTGATTCTTGAAGTGTGACCCAAAGATGGTGTGAAAAATCTCGGACGTTGGTTCCATGACGGTAGCCCCGGACGCATCCTTTCCATTGAGAAACGCAGCAATGGCAGCGTGAACTCCAACGACACCCTTTCCTTGCTCAATATGCTTCATGAGCGCTTCCGTCTTGTCGAAGATTTGACCAGAGTTGTTCAAAAAGACGACGAGGTCATATGCTGATAGCTTTTCTTCCGATTCCAAAAAGTCCTTGTCGTCCGTGACGACACCCTTCCATCCAAATTCCTGAAGTTTGCAAAGGACCCATGATGCCATGGCAGGAGTAGAATCATGAACATAGTCTTCCATCTTTGTAAAGATGAGAGCCTTCCTTGCCTCTGTGCTCCTGCCTTCCAGCGAGACATGTGGAGCTGATGTGCGCTCATCTAAGACGTCAGACGGAACGCTGCGGGATGGAATTCCTGTATAAAAAGGGGAAAAAAGAGAAGTGTAAGATTTAATTTGATAAAAACTTGGGACAATAACAACAAATCAGAACAATTCTTACCTGGAAAGTTGTAGAATTTAATGTCTGCATTTTTGGTATGCACGGGATTAGCTTCGTCTCTTCCATTGATGTAATATCCAACGAATTCTGCCAATCGAAGTCCTTGGCGACGGCACTTTCGTTTGTCTTCAAGATTTCTTGGCTTCTTGGCAATGATCGACCCATAATGATTGGTGTCGAGGAAACCGGTGTAGTCCGTAATTCCAAAACAAGAGAATCCAAAGTTCATGAGGACTGTCTGCATTGCCATGGCGGCAAGTTCACCACCCCCTCCATGTCCTCCTTGAGAAGTAAAGGCAGTAGCGATCTTTCCGTCGGTCGATCCCCAACCTCCAGCCTGCGAGAATTCGTCCCAGAATTGCTTCATGCGATAAGAGATCCCACCCAAGTTTGTGGGAGTACCGCAAGCAATACCATCCGCCCAGTAGACATCGTTAAAAGTAGCAAACGGATGCGAGATATCTCGCTTGGTTTCCGGCTTTTCCCAAGTGGCAGCGGCTCCAGGAACGACGCGGACTCGGACGTCCATCTTGTCGAGAAGCTTGACTCCTTCAGCAATAAGGTCAGCGATCATGGCAGTAGATCCTGAGGAAGTATCGTAGAGAACTAGAATACGGCCATTTCGATGCTTTCGACTGACGCCACTGCTAGTATCATTATGACGAGAGATGGCCAAAGCTTTTTGGCTCACATCCAGTTCGACGGTCTCACTCATGCCATCCATCAAAGGTACAAGCGTTTGAAAATGAGGCGTGTTGAAGTGAGCATCAAGATGAGCTTGGGATTCCCATTCTTCGACAATGATGAAACGATTTTGTTTTTCTGTGCTGCGAACAAAGTCGTAAGAGATGCATCCATCTTCTTTCCATGTCTCGGAAGCCAGCTCCTTGGCCATTTCGAGCCACTTCTGTTGCTTCTCAGCAGGGACGTCCTTGACGACGGTCACGTGGATGTGGATTTGGTTTGACATGTTATCTGGCTTGCACATTTCTTTCTGTTGAAAATTATGATGATGGATGACGACTCATTTTTTTATTCCCATCTGATGTGGGGTCCAGGTACGTAGTCAGTATCTTTTGGGGGATTCAAACGCTCCTGCTAACGCGCGCATAATTTTAACGCTCTTCTTTCGTGGTTGCTAAAGTTCCCAATAGAGAACTTCCCTTTTATCAACGAAATTCAGAACACCGACCTCTCAAGGAGGTACAACGCACGGTGCGAGCTCTTCGTCACTTGCTGCCTGCTACACACAGTAGAAACGTATGTGAAACGAAACCGAACTTAGAGACCGTCAGTGACCCAAAAGCCAAAAAAGGGAGTAGGTTTCTATCAAAAGGAAAAAACGCCCCAACACCGACCTCTCACGGGATTTGGTTAAACGTGTTTTTCTGGTACATGTTTTACGTGAAAAGAACTCGAACGTGGCCGTCAGTGCCACCGGTGTGAATGATTGGCTGGTGGCTGTGCACTGACGAGCGTAAGTGCCAAGAGACACGTCAGCGGTCCCGTGTTAGCTTGTCTTCTCCTACGGAGAGTGCTAACCGATTCTACGACGAATTTGTGGCTGTGCGTAAAACGAGCTTTGATCGGAATTCAACCTCTCGAGCACGTCAGGTTTCTGGAAACCGAACGCTTTTGAAAACCGCAAATTTTTCTCTCACAATTTCACAAAACACGAAAAGTACAAACACTCAAACTAAACGAAATAATGAAGACGCAAACCCTGAACCTCACACAACCAAAGGTCACTCCTGGTTCTATCGATGAAGACAATGTCTACCGAAATCGATTTGCTCGTCCCGGTAAGCCACTTGAATCTAATATCATCATTGAAAGTGGCGCCCTGAATAAGCTCAAGACCCGTGGAAGAGAGTACGTTCCCGAACTGTGTCACGAAGCCAAGAACTATCTCTTGGTTGACGAGATCGTCGACTCAGTCTACGGCGATAAGGTCCTTCAAGGTTTCCGCGATGCCGGATTGGAAGTCTACAAGATCGTCACTCCCGCCGACGCCGTCGATGAGAGCGGAAACCCCAGTGCTGAACGCCACAAGACACTCGCTGTGTTCTCGAACTGCGTGAATGAGATTCTGGACTCCGGTATCTCCAAGCACTCCTGCATAATTTCCTTGGGTGGCGGCGTGACAAATAATCTAGCAGGATATATTGCTTCGTCGCTGTACAGAGGAGTAACGCTTGTTCATTTCTGCACGAGTATGATGTCTATGACCGATGCAGCCATTGATTTCAAGCAAGCCGTGAACCACCAGCTCGGAAAGAACCTGCTTGGATCGTACTATCCAGCTGCCAATATTGTGATTGACCCTGAAGTCTTGGAGACTTTGTCCAAGCGACACATTCTGAATGGAATCTCCGAGGCCCTCAAGCATGCCCTCTGTCAGTCGAGAAAGGTGACCGAGGCCATTGTCAATCCATTGGACGAGGACCTCCACCAAGCTCTTCGCAACTCTGACTTCCTCGAGATGGTCTGCCGCGATTGCATTGACCACAAGGTTCCCACTTTGACCCACTACAACGAGTCAGACTTTAACGAGATGGTCCCTCAATACGGGCATGCCATTGCCCATGCCGTTGAGCATTTGTCCTTTCACTCTAAGGGTGTGAGCCCTTTGTTGCACGGTGAGGCCGTCGCCATTGGAATGTGCGTGACTGCCGAGGTCAGCCGTATTCTTGGAGTCTGTGATGAGAGCACAGTTGACGAGCACTACAGCTACGTCTCAAGAGCTGGTCTTCCTGTTTACGTCCCTGATGGAATCGGAATCGAGGCCATCCAAAACAAGCTGTGCTATGATAAGCACTACGTCAAGAAGCCCACCATGGGTCTGTTGGCCGAGATTGGAAAGATGCACTGTAATCGTGACGGTTCATTTTCTGTTGAGGTTGATAACGAGGTCATCAACCAAGCTTTGGTGAACCACATGAAGCGAAGAGACAATGCTGACAGATGTACTGACTTGTACACTATCGAAGCCAGCGACACACTCAAGTCCGGCCACCCATCATCAGCTGGATTCACCGTCTCATCCGATGGTTCCGATTCTAATCCAGCCTCCGATCGCTCGCACAGTCGCAGTGCTTCCTTGGACAGTGAAAGCAACCGATCATATGGTCCTGCCACTACATTCGATTGGGATCCAATGACTGCAAAGTCTTTTGGAACTCGACAACAAGGGATCAGTAACTGCTACTGCAATCCATGGGAGTGCAGTTGTTGAACATTGACTTATTGATTCTATCTTACGAAAGATGGCACCAAATAGAATGCAAACTTCATATTAGTAAAACTTATTTTACAACTTCCTACTACCTTTTGGAATATTAGTCAACTAGAAAGTGGCTAGGTTGTATTGGAGTATGTTTATCGTCTTTGTGTGGTGTTCCTCGCCTACTGGAAGGTAGTGAATAACATCGAAGTCAACCCGCTTCTAGAGCACAACCATGGATTTTTTTGCCACTCGTTATTCGCTGAATGTAGCACGATGTGCTAAGTGCCAGTGCATACATGAGTAGGTATCCTGGTTATTGGCATGCATGTCTGCTGCCTGTTGCTATTGAACTATCCGACTCATTCATTCATTCGACTTCGTGAGTCATCATCATGGTTTTGAAAAGCGGTTCGTCATCAGTCGTCATAGACTGTAACCTAGTTGTGGGACTCAAAACGTATCATTGAGTGTAGCAAACGCTCGTGCATTTACTTTCAACACCTGCCTACTACAGTCGTACAAGAACAACATAACTGTTACAATACCTGTCGCCTCCTCGCCAACGCTGGATGCCACGTGCAAGCTTCCCGTTTAGGACGGGGCATTTTTCTCCCGTACAAATGTACAGGCATTTACCCTTTAATAGCGCTCAAAATCTTCCTTCCGGTACAGGATGGGTGTAAAACGACCTTCCGATCCTGTACGTTTGTCTACATTTTTGGGATACCAGCTCCCGATTGTTCTCAAATCGAAAAAGAATTTGTGGCTGTGAGTGAAAAGCGGACCTCTTAGTCCAGGGTCGAGCTCGTTGCAGAAGAATTCGAGCTCGCCACGACTTCGGATGCGCGTTTCACCTCTTCACAATTTTTTCCCTTCCTCCTCACAATTCCAGAAAACACAGAAACCAAACAACTAAACAAAAGTTGAACGAACCAAACAAATAAACAAACTACAACACAATGAAGACGCAAACCATGAACCTCACACAACCAAAGGTCACTCCTGGTACTATGGAAAACAACTCCATGAAGACGAAAACCCTGAACCTCGCACAACCAAAGGTCACTCCTGGTTCTATCGATGAAGACAATGTCTACAGAAATCGATTTGCTCGTCCCGGTAAGCCACTTGAATCTAATATCATCATTGAAAGTGGCGCTCTGCGAAATCTCGAAACGCGTGGAAGGGAAATCATCCCCGAGCTGTGTCACGAAGCCAAGAACTACCTCGTCGTGGACGAGATCGTCGACTCAGTCTACGGCGATAAGGTCCTCCAAGGCTTCCGCGATGCCGGATTGGATGTCTACAAGATCGTCACTCCCGCCGACGCCGTCGACGAGAGCGGAAACCCCAGTGCTGAACGCCACAAGACACTCGCTGTGTTCTCGAACTGCGTGAACGAAATCCTTGAGTCCGGCATCTCCAAGAACTCCTGCATAATTTCCTTGGGTGGCGGCGTGACAAATAATTTATGCGGCTTCATTGCTTCTTCGCTGTACAGAGGAGTAACGCTTGTTCATTTGACCACGTCAATGATGGGGATGACCGATGCAGCCATTGATTTCAAGCAAGCCGTGAACCACCAGCTCGGAAAGAACCTGCTTGGATCGTACTATCCAGCTGCCAATATTGTGATTGATCCCGAAGTCTTGGAAACTTTGTCCAAGCGACACATTCTGAATGGAATCTCCGAGGCCCTCAAGCACGCCCTCTGTCAGTCGAGAAAGGTGACCGAGGCCATTGTCAATCCATTGGACGAGGACCTCCACCAAGCTCTTCGCAACTCTGACTTCCTCGAGATGGTCTGCCGCGATTGCATTGACCACAAGGTTCCCACTTTGACCCACTACAACGAGTCAGACTTTAACGAGATGGTCCCTCAATACGGGCATGCCATTGCCCATGCCGTTGAGCATTTGTCCTTTCACTCTAAGGGTGTGAGCCCTTTGTTGCACGGTGAGGCCGTCGCCATTGGAATGTGCGTGACTGCCGAGGTCAGCCGTATTCTTGGAGTCTGTGATGAGAGCACAGTTGACGAGCACTACAGCTACGTCTCAAGAGCTGGTCTTCCTGTTTACGTCCCTGATGGAATCGGAATCGAGGCCATCCAAAACAAGCTGTGCTATGATAAGCACTACGTCAAGAAGCCCACCATGGGTCTGTTGGCCGAGATTGGAAAGATGCACTGTAATCGTGACGGTTCATTTTCTGTTGAGGTTGATAACGAGGTCATCAACCAAGCTTTGGTGAACCACATGAAGCGAAGAGACAATGCTGACAGATGTACTGACTTGTACACTATCGAAGCCAGCGACACACTCAAGTCCGGCCACCCATCATCAGCTGGATTCACCGTCTCATCCGATGGTTCCGATTCTAATCCAGCCTCCGATCGCTCGCACAGTCGCAGTGCTTCCTTGGACAGTGAAAGCAACCGATCATATGGTCCTGCCACTACATTCGATTGGGATCCAATGACTGCAAAGTCTTTTGGAACTCGACAACAAGGGATCAGTAACTGCTACTGCAATCCATGGGAGTGCAGTTGTTGAACATTGACTTATTGATTCTATCTTACGAAAGATGGCACCAAATAGAATGCAAACTTCATATTAGTAAAACTTATTTTACAACTTCCTACTACCTTTTGGAATATTAGTCAACTAGAAAGTTGCTCGTTTGTATTGGAGTTCCGTTTACCGGTGGCTAGTGAATAACATTCAAATTAAGATACTGGCTTGGTTGTACTGAGTACTGTAGGTTTGTGGACTTTTTGTGGTCTTCCTCGCCTACCGATACCAGGTGGTAGGAAGTCGAGGACCCGCTCTAGGAGAACTAGTGTGGGTTTCTTTTCCACTGAGGATGTCTTGCTCTTCGCTGAATGTAGCTGAATGTGGGAAGTGTTAGTACACCTGCTAATATCACATCAGTAGGTATCCTAGGCTATTATTGGCTTGTCTGTTGTCTGTTGACTGTTGCCTGTTGCTATCCGATTGCTATCGATCTCCACTAGCACTGTTGCCTGCTGCTATCCTCGAACTATCCGATTGCTATCGAACTATCCGATTGCTATTGAACTATCCGACTCTCCATTCATATAAGCAACTTGGTGAGTCGTCACACCAAGGGGTTTGTCATCAACAGTATCGTCACTGACAGACTAAATGAGCCTACAGTAGTTGTGGGACTCAAAAGTATCAGCAAACGCTCGTTCATTTCTCATCGAGAATTTTGACCTGCCCAATACTGTACCGGCAGGCTCACCAATGATGGATGTCACGTGCAAAAGCTTCTCGTCCAAAGCTGCAGTTTTCTGTACCAGGTACCAGGTACCAGGTACAGCACAATACAGTACACTCTGTAATTGCGCCTGAATATCTTCCGATGTGCGTAAAACGACCTTCCGATCCTGTGTGCGTTTGTCTACATTTTTGGGATACCAGCTCCCGATTGTTCTCAAATCGAGAGAGAATTTGTGGCTGTGAGCTTTTGAGTCAAACCTCCTCGTGGTCTTCGGTTCGTTTCAGTTCTTGTCAGTTTGTCGGAACTTTGGAATTCTTGTTTCCAAAGAACTCCAATTTTTGTCAGTGCGAGGTCTCGACTTTGTTATTCTTGTCAGTTTGTCGGAACTTTCAATGAAAATGCATCTCTTGCCCTTCGCAATTTCTTTTTGTGACAGTGCGTGGAAAGATGATGGTTTCAGATTGGGATGTATTTTATCGGTGGATGTGAACGCGACCAACCAATTTGTGTCGTCGTCAAGACCACTTTTTCGTCGACTGGTCGTCAATCATACAATGCATATTCATACATTACTACTATGCACTCTTAAAACTTCAATGTGATAAGCCATGTTTGAATAGAATAGTCCTATAGCAATTGTTTTTTAGTCATTGTATTTATACAGCGACAAAGCCACCATCGACAAGTAGATCTGCTCCCATAGTGTAGGACGACGCATCGGATGCCAAATACAAGACAGCACCTGCCAGCTCTTCTGGTTTTCCCAATCGCTTCATGGGTACAGTTGCTTCTACAGAGGCCAATTTCTCTTTTTCCTCTGTAAACTTGGCATTCATTTCCGTCATGAAGATACCAGGAGAAACACTGTTGACAGTAAGATTTCGTGAGTCTTTCTTTCCGGCCATGTCAGCAGCCAACGATTTGGTAAACAGAAGCATGGCTCCCTTGGTCAAGCAGTACAAAGAATTGTCTCCATTTCCGACATGACCAATCATGCTGGAGACGTTAATGATCCGACCAGCTGGGGACTTTTTCAACAGCGGCAAGGTTTCCTTTGACATGTTCATCGGGCCTTCAATGTTGACCTTGTTGATACTTCCCCATGAATCAGGAGAATACTGTTCTTCAAAAGGAGCTTCTGGTAAGTTAATTCCAGCATTGTTGACCAAAATATCAAGTTTTCCAACTTTGGACTTGATTTCTTCGACAATGGCACAGGTATCTTTGACGTCGGAGGTATCTCCTGCAGCCGCAAACACTCGGCCCTCGTCTTCCACCAGCTTGGCAATTTCGTCGACAGCCTGTTGGGTAGATTTTAGTTTCCTCCCATTGATGAATACTGTGCAACCAGCTTGAAGGAGGGTTTCCGCAATCGACCTACCAAGGCCTCCTGTGGATCCCGTCACAAGAGCAACCTTTCCATCCAGTCCGAGAAAGGACGACAGATATTCTTCTGATGATCGTCTGACCATGCTGAGAGGTTGCTGCCGAAGAGCAGATTGGCATTTTGGCTGTGGGACGACAAATGCCTGAGTTGCAGCGACACCGAGGAACGCCAGGATGGTGACCAATAAACTTCGTGACATCTTCTTTCTTGTTGCTGTTGCTGTTGCTGTTGCTGTGTTGTGAGATAGATTTGGTTGATGTTTCAACAATCAGTCAGATTGAGGGAGTTGATCTTTGTGTGATACAGTACTTTTCGTCGTTGCCTATCGGCATGTACGCTATCGACGATAGGTCGTTTGATGTACCGCGAATGAATCAGACCGGCGCTTGTGTTCTACTCTCTTCCATTTTTGTTGTTGACGTTTCGAGATTTGTTTGCCGTGTCAGTGATGACGAGTGTCGACGATGATGTGTAAAAATATGTGAAATCCTTAAATAAATTTATATAACTTTCTATGTGAATGCGACCAAAAGATTTCTTTGGCCCACTTTTTGGGGCTGTCGATCAGCTACCCTATCACGAAGCATGCATGCCTACAACTGCTACGTAATGAGCCATGTTCAAATGGAATACAATAGTAATTGTTTCAAAAAATGAATGCAAGGTGCAATGAACTTATACAGCGACAAAGCCACCATCGACAAGTACATCCGCTCCCATAGTATAGGAAGCAGCATCGGATGCCAAATACAAGACAGCTCCCGCCAACTCTTCTGGTCTTCCCAAACGCTGCATGGGCACAGTTGCTTCCACAGTGGCCAGTTTATCCTTTTCCTCTGTAAACTTGGCATTCATATCCGTCATGAAGATTCCAGGAGAAACACTATTCACTGTAAGATTTTGCGAGTCTTCCTTGCCGGCCATGTCTGCCGCCAAAGATCTTGTATGAGCTAGCATGGCTCCCTTGGTCATGGTATACAAGGAGTTCTCCCCATTTCCGACATGAGCAATCATACTGGAGACATTAATGATTCGTCCAGCGGGGGATAGTTTCAGCAGAGGCAAGGCTTCTCTAGACATGTTCATTGGGCCTTGAATGTTGACCTTGTTGATCTTGTCCCATTCTTCCGGAGAATATTGTTCTTCAAAAGTCCCTTCTGCCAAGTTAATTCCAGCATTATTGACCAAAACATCAAGACTTCCAACTTTGGACTTGATTTCTTCGACAATGGCAGTGGCAGCTTCAATGTCGGAGGTATCACCAGTGGCCGCAAAGACTCGGTTCTTCTCACCAGGAACCAGCTTGGCAATTTCATCGACTGCCGCTTGAGTCCTTTCTTGATTTCTTCCATTAATAAATACGGTACATCCAGCCTGCAGGAGGACTTCGGCCATGGACCGACCAAGACCCGCTGTGGAGCCCGTCACGAGAGCAACCTTTCGTTCAAGTCCGAGGAATTTTGATAGAAATGCGGATGATGCTTTGTTTACAGTTGTCATGATGATGAATTAAAAAGTAGGTACGAATATTATGATTTTCTTTAAGTCTGCTGCTGTCCCTTATCTTATTGCCGTCAATCAGAATAGGACTAGTGGGACTGAAGTTACAATAGAAGTCGTTTGGTGTAGCGTGAATGAATGAATGAATGAATGAATGGATGAATGAATCAGACCGGCGCTTCTGGTTGACCTTCCATTTTTGACGTTTTCACATTTTTCGTTTTTGGTTTGATGAGTCGCTATGACATGGATGACATGGGTGGACGATGCGAGGCGAAGTAGAACACACGAGGTCCTGTTTATTGACAGATTTATCGACAAAAGTATCAATAAATGATGAACGACGCCGGCCAGACAGGCGCTTCAATTACTGCTACCAAAGAAAGAACGAAAATATACCGGGTGGTCGGATCTCACGAAATTCGCATCAAAGCATCAAATTTGAGAGTGAATTGTGTGACACACAAGAAATACAATTGCAAATACAAACGAAGAAATAGCAACAATGAAAGTCTTAGACACACCAAAAACGGCAGATCTTAGAAATGATAGCTTCATCAACAAGCTTGCGATCGTCGCTAGTATGAGCGGCCTGCTCTTTGGATATGATACGGTAGGTCACACAATCACATATATGTTATGCTCGTCGTTACGGTAGAATCGTGGACAAATTGGGGCTTCTGAGCTGGACTCAAACTTCTGATCTGATTTGATCTGATCCAAGCTAAGCCAAGCTAAAGCTGTTGATCTCTGCTGCTAATGCGGCTTGAATACTCAATCAATCTACCCTGAGACATCCACATTGATACTGGAAGAATGATTGATTCATTCATCCATTCCCCTTTTTTTGTGCCGACTGACTCGTGTTGGTTGGAATGATCAATCTCGTGCTTGTGATTATGTTTTGTTCCGTTTCCTTCATTCGCTCTCCCTTATTCTGACACATCACTGTCATTACCATTGCTTCTGTCAGGGTGTCGTATCTGGAGCCATTGTGTACATGAGAGTCCAAATGGACCTGTCACCGTTTCAGGTGGAAGTTGTGGTATCATCCACCATCTTGGCAGCCGCCTTTTCTTCCTTTTGGGGACATCACATCATGGACAAGTATGGCCGAAAATTCACTCTCATGGTAGCATCATCGATTTTCATCGTTGGGAGTATCATTATGGGTGCCTCCTTTGGTCCCTACCATAAGGGTCTTACAATGATGGTGATTGGAAGGATTACAGTCGGCATCGCCATTGGATTGGCATCTGAGGCTGGTCCACTTTATATTTCTGAATGTGCTCCACCACCGCTGAGAGGAAAGTTGACAACGTTATTCAATATTGCCGTGGTGGGAGGTCAAGTCTTTGCTGCCATCCTTTGTGGTGCACTGAGTTATTTGCCATGGAGTTACAACTGGAGACTCATGCTTGCCTTTGGAGCTTTCCCTGCTCTTGGTCAATTACTCGGCTTTCTTTCCTTGCCAATCAGTCCAGCATGGTTGGTATTGCAAGGAAAGGAGGAAGAAGCTGAAATCGTTCTGCGGCAAATTCGAATGATTCCCGTCCAGCAAAACGAAGATGGCGAGATTATTCCTGATCCTGTCCAAAAGGAACTCAAAGAGATTGTTGACGAGTTTGAAGAATCCAAAAAGAAGCAACATGTCAGCTTGTTTCGACTGTGGACCGCGTATCCCAGTATTCGCCGGGCCATGATTCTTGGATGCAGTCTTTGGGCGGTAAGTTTCTATTGTCGTTGTCGATATTTTCAATATTGAAGATTTAATAATCAATGAATCGTCCATTTACTCACACGTGTTTTTTTAATTGCAATACTGTAGGTCTCACAACTTGCCGGCATCAACACAATCATGTACTACGGTGCCAGTATTGTCCGAAAGGCCGGACTTGGTGGCGATCGTTCCTTTGATATCTGGATCACAGTGCCTCTCTACTTTATGCAGCTTGTTGGTATCATTATCTGTTACAACATTATTGATCGCTGGGGCCGAAGACCTACGCTTTTGTTCAGTATGACCTTGGTTCTGATTGGCCTCCTAACGATCGGAACGGGATTTGCAACCGACAATGGCATTCTCACCATTATTGGAATGGTATGCTACCTCTTTGCCTTTGGTGTCGGTCTATCAACAATGCCGTACACCATGAATGCTGAAATCTATCCAACCGAATACCGTGGAGTGTGTGTGGCACAGTCGACGGGTGTCTTTTGGGCGACGAATTTCGTTGTTAGTTTGACCTTTTTGACGCTGGCCCGAGTGTTGGGCAATGCCGGGGTCTTTTTCTTGTACGCTGGCATTGTCTTTGTCAGTGAAATTTATTTCTACTTTGTGGTTCCCGAAACCAGCGGGCTGTCCTTGCATGAAATTCAAGCCATCTTTGAACAAAAGCCGGAAGAAAGTGTCGGCCTCTCTGATACGAGTACGGACGGTATTGAAACGACAGAGTACGGAAGTACCGATGTATCACCGGATGTGTCATCGTCACCAGCAGAAAGGAAACTTCCTATGTTTGTATAAAGCAAGACCAGGCGGTCGTTGGGGGAATGGTGCCATTACGGCCTGATCTTCCGTTTTATACATCATTAGTATTTGTTTCCATATAATATATATATCTTTACTTGTCTGTAGGGATTAAAAAGGCTAAAGGCTGGGAGTCGTTCATTCGTATCATAACAATTTAGATTAGAGGCTAGATACTATCCTACCATACGTATTAGTTCATGAAGGCTAAACAAAGAGTACATGTGGCAAACCATATTATCTATTTGCAACAAATTTTACATTCGCAACATGAAAAAGACATTGTATCGACCTCATTATACGGGGAAGGAACGCATTATATGATTCGCGAATCGTTGACGTCTAATTTGGTCGTCGAAGCTGCTCTGCCCTGCGGTTTCGATTCATTTTTAAAACATTTCTTTGGCGCACACACACTCGACGGTATTCGGTTGATTGATGTCGGCTTTCATGGTGTATGGCATTGTTGTTGATAAACACCGAAGGGAAGAAGGTAGCATATCATTCCACTAATGGCGAGAATGACATTGTCGATTGCAAATCCCGTTCCAAAAGTTAGGATGCCAATCAGAACCAAGGTTAAGCTGAACATTAAGGAGTGATTTTTCGGCCCCTGCGAGTCGCATAAAGTAGAAATCAAATAAAAGGAATGACCAACGCCAAGTACCAAAGGCCAAGATTGTGTAGATCGCGGCAAGTTGCAACACCTTTTACAAAAACAGTAATTATGATAGTATCACATATTGATATTCATTCAATACGGACGGCAGAACCATTATTAGTGTACGGTAATATACTGTATCTAGTTTTTATAATAGCACCTTGCATCTGTGCCATTATTACTCATTTCTCGTAGTATCCGACACAGCTCGATGGTAGCACATCTGTGCAATCCAGTAGGCAAGGCTACATCATGCGGTTCATTGAAGCTCAGGAATGGCGGAGGTGGTGTCAGGTAATCTTTAACATTCGTCGGTAGGATGCCACGAAGATGTTTGAATGTTATGATCGACTCCATTCGTCGTAATCTGAAATCAAGGGTAAGGTGCACAAAATCCGAGTTTCCTACTATATATTTAGCTTTGCACATATAAAAGTGTCTCTGCAACCTGCAACGCTATGTTGCGAAATAAATGGCAGGTATTCCATAAAATAGGTGATGAATATTTGAAAATCGTCGTATTTTTCATACTACCCCTACGATGACGGCACATTTCCGCTTGGAATAACCAAAGATCGAGCATAGGGCTAAAATCCTCGAAAGAATGCGCGTCGAACCGTCTAAATGGCGTTAGATTGCGACGTCTTTAAAAAATGACCATTTTTTAAATTGCTATGGTGATATTTTTTAGAATCGGGGTCATATATATTGAACACCGGTCAGAATTTGATTTCGGCACTTTTCCGAGAAGCCTGCAGTAGAATGTGCGCGTACCGGTACCGCTACCTCGTACCGATGTGCTTACTGCTTACTGGTAAAAGACATGGCATTTGTACCAAAGACCACGTAGATTTTTATACTTTCATCCTTGTACAGTATTCAGAATCGATCGTTACCAGCCATCATGCCGGAGAAAGAAGAGCCGTCCTCATCGGGAAGCTACAAGTCGCGATCGTCCTCTCGAAGATCTTCGAGTAGAAGATCGAAAACAACAAGAAAAGCAGTCGAAGATCGTTCCGAATCATCACATGCCTCTGATTTGTTGGAGAAGGGCGAAAGACGTACTCGATCTTCCACACGATCGAAAACAACAAGAGAAGCAGATGAAGATCCTGCTAAATCATCCCATTTAGAGTCCAGCCAGAGAAGCAGAAGATCACGAAAGAGTGATGGAAAGAAGAAACGAAGCGCTGCAAAGGCATCGAGGCCTGGTGCGATTTCAGAAATCGCTGCCAGCAGTTCTGGCAATCGTAGTAGAAACAAGGAACGAAGCTCTACACGAGCATACAAGGATGGTGTCGTTCCCGAGAACGACCGCAGTATCGCTGCTGATCGAAAGAAGGACCGAACAAGGTCTTCTAACCGATCATCCAACAAACCCGGAGCTCGTCCCGAAGATCGAATGACCCACCGCGAGAAAAGAAAAGAAGAAAAGGCTGTCAGCTCCTCCACTAAACAGCTGCCGGCGCCCGCTGCAGCCAAAGGCAACTCTGAGGAAGCTGATATTTTGTTTGAAGCGGTGGCTGTGGATGAAAATAACTCAGAAAGTCAAGATGCTGTTCATAAATTGACTCGCGAGTTTGAGCAAAGGGAAAAGAAACGTCAACAAGAAATGGAAGCTTTGAACCAGCGACTGGAAGCTGAGAGTGCACAACGAGAAGCAAACGAAGAAGCGCAACGAGAAGCACAACGAAAAGAGAAGAAGAAGCAAACAATGCGGATCGTTATTGGTGTATCTTGTTGCATTCTTGTTCTCGTTGCCGTCGGAGTTGCTGCTTACTTTGCTCTCAACAAAGATGAAGCAACCGTGACGCAGATATTTGTGACTCAGATATACAATCCACCCACTCAAGAAGAGTGTCGCGCGATCGCAAGGAATGAAACCATTGTTGTTGGACAAGAAGCCGAATTGGAACAGACAATTCTTGACATGGCCTTTGATGTCACTATGGATTCGGGTTGCGAAATTACTACCCCTCAGGTGGACATTATCTTGATGGCCATTCAAGAAAAACTTCTTCCACCCTTGGCCGGATGCTCCAGTGAGACTGCCAGTCGCCGTGGGCTGGTAGCTGATAACGAGCAGCCAGAACTTGCCAATGGGGAAAATCGTTATGTGATTTTGAATGCATTCGTCACGGGTCGAATCGATCCGGATGTAATCTGTGGTGACAGCAGTCAAGATGAGTCGAAACTCTTTCATCGGATCTCAACGAATGTGAATCTCATTTTGAAAGGACCTGTTGAAAGGTCGGATCTTGTCCTTTTGGCTTTTGACCAAGTCGATGAGGTATTGAAAAACGGAGGACACGATGATGATAACTTGAAGGATCCATTCGGTTTGGACGAATCATTCTCCACAGTACGATTGGTCAAAATTGAAGATCAATATGTATCATCGGCTCCATCAACTGCTCTAACGCCGGTTCCATCTTTTAGTCCCAGTCGAACGACCTCTCAAGACCAAAGCTTATCACCATCAAGAGTCACACCTGTGCCATCAACGAGGCCTACCTTTGCTCCAGTAGTTGTTTCAACGCTTCCGCCAACTGCAACTGTAATAATCCAAACTGTAGAGCCATCAAATAGACCCACATTGGCTCCAGTTGCAAGACCCTCCGATACGCCAAGTCTACGTCCTTCCATCACAACCTCTTCATCACCAACATTGGCTCCAGTGGTGGGTCCAACTCTTTCGCCCTCGAGCGCACCTTCGACAGTACCATCGAAAATGCCAAGTTTGTCTCCAACAGCTCTTCCAAGTGAAGTTTCATCTGCCGGTCCTTCGTGGGTGCCATCGGTAGTGCCATCTTTGAATCCATCAACCGAGCCGAGCATGTCTCAATCTTTGAATCCATCAACCGAGCCGAGCATGTCTCAATCTTTGAATCCATCAACCCAGCCGAGCATGTCTCAATCTTTGAATCCATCCATGCAACCAAGTATGGTTTCATCTGCCATTCCATCGATGAAGCCAAGTATGGTTCCATCTGCTACTCCTTCAATCCAACTCTCGCAATCTCAAAGATGCTTTCAAAGCAGCACTGAACTCAGTAGTGAAGTCAACAACTGGTTTGGTACCCCATTGCAAAAGTCAACAGTCGAAAACACATATGGCCTCATTGGAGACTGGTGTTTTGGTGCAGGTGTGACCAGTATGCATCAACTATTCAAGGATCGCTCTGCTTTCAATGAAGACATTTCGAACTGGGACGTTTCTTCTGTGACAAGCATGAGTTCCATGTTCTGGCGAGCTTCATCCTTCAATCAAGACTTGTCAAGTTGGGATGTTTCTTCTGTGGCATATATGGTTTACATGTTCCGAGAAACACCCTTCAATCAAGACATATCATCCTGGGATGTTTCTTCTGTTAGAAATATGAATGCCATGTTCTGGCAAGCATCTGATTTCAATCAAGACTTGTCATCCTGGAATGTTTCTTCTCTGCAAAATATGGGTTGGATGTTCGGTTATGCATCATCCTTCAATCAGAATCTTTGTGCGTGGGGACCGCGCTTGCGGCCGAACCAGGACCTGTTTCGGGTCACTTTTTCTGGCGCCACCAGCTGCCCAACACAATCCAATCCAAGCTTGTCGGCGAATCCACCAGGGCCATTTTGCCACTTTTGCTAAATAAGTGAACCCCCCAAATTTTCGATTGCAATCAGGCTGTTCTCTAGTGGACTCTATAATGAAATCGGGATAGACATAGAAATATGTTGAATGTCAGCCTCACCACCTGACCTGGTGACATGAAAGGCATTTTGCAACAGGGAAGGTGGAAGGAGGAAGGAGAGGCAACATTGAACCATCCATGCATGCAGTGGCAAAAAGCAAGATTTTAGAAAGCGAGAAGAAATCTTAAAGAAAGGTAGCAGAAAAAAGTAGTTTCGAAGTTGCTGTAGCGGTACCATTTCAAGACTTCATTCTTGACTATATGCCGGTACTATTTTATATCTGTACTGTAGAATCCCGATATATGTCTGCTTCTCCCACCAGTTGCAGACCCTACCCTGTACATTTATATACTGTAGGTTGTGATCAGAACACTTGAAATGAAATAAATGACAACAACACAACAAATTTGAAATAAAACGGCGGTAGTGACTGAAACGAAGTCACGAGTGGTACAGTACGTGTACTGTGCGCAGGCCAGGCGCAGACGATGAAATGTTTTTCGTTTTTCGATTTCAGATTTGAGGAGATTTGAGATGATTCAGATCTCGTAGCTCGAGGTGACAATGTAATGGCGGTGGAATATCTTGGCGTCCATCCCATGATGGAGGCGCCACTACCCTATATTATGACCAAGGGATAATACATGAACGCAGCCGGCCTTCATTTGCTTCATTTAGCACATTAAGTCGTGATTTGAAATTGGTTTGAGTTTGGGGTGTTGGTTTGCATCTAACGCATCTTCTTACTGAAACAATGCCCAAAATTATTCAAGCGGTTTCTTCCAAGACCGTGCTGCAATTTTGCAAAGCACTCGGATATGCTCATAAAAACAAAGCGTCAAGCTTTTGTGTGTGATACCTTCCTTACCAGCAAATAATCTTGTCGCAACGATGTTCTCCTTTTTCAGTGTTCTCCTTTTTCATTTGAACATCAACAACAGCAACAACAACAACATAGCGTCACTAGCATTGACTCTGATTGTCATGCTCACCGCCGCCATGCCTGTCATTGCTCAATCACTCATCAGTCGAGTTCCTCGGAAGAACCGTTGAGTTTGGCGTCATGATCTTCGCTGCCAGCCTCCCATTCTAGTTCGTTTTCATTTTCAAGCTCGCCTCCACTCGGAACCCTTTCATCGTTGGATTCGCAGCATACGGAGCTTTTCAACGGCACGATGCCATACAGGTATCACTTGCATGGCACTGTCTACG
Organism: Cylindrotheca closterium; assembly: GCA_933822405.4. NCBI lineage: Eukaryota > Bacillariophyta > Bacillariophyceae > Bacillariales > Bacillariaceae > Cylindrotheca > Cylindrotheca closterium. The sequence continues at coordinate 33,061 of CAKOGP040001870.1, read as the reverse complement.
GCACCCCGCCGCGAACTACTTCTCCTTTTTGGTTCTTGAGGATCCATATACTTGCGTTCATCTCATTCATCGCTTTTCGCTTTTTCTGCTTAACCCAGAGATGCCAGTTTTTGGCACTCATCCTCCTGATACCAAAGCCGGAAGAAAGTGTCGCCCACTCTGATTTGAGTACGGACGGTATTGAAATGACAGAGTACGGAAGTACCGATGTGTCACCATGCGTCACCGGAAAAGGAAACTTCCAATGGTTGCATAAAGTCAAGACCAGGCCGGTGTTGGAATGGCGTCATTAGGATCTTCCGCTTTATACCTTAGTATCCGTTGCTATATATTAAATGCCTGTATGCATAAGGCTGGGAGTCGTTCATTCGTATCTCGTATCATAATAATAATGAGGGGCCAGAAATCGTCCTTGGACCAGTCCATGCAGGCAAAAATTAAAACGTTCTCAATCGATTAGCAAATTTACTAGTTACAATGCATTGCGGAAAATAATGTCTTGGGCGCAAGGAGTACCTTCGACTTGCTCTGGTTCGTTGTTGCTCATCATTTTGGGTTTCTTCTCTTCTAGCTTTTGCTTTCTCAAATGCCTCATTGACAGCTTCGCCTCATATTTGGCCAGCTTCTTGTCCAGAGGAGACAATGTCCCATCCAAATTTTAAAGAAAGAATCCGGTAGAAACGACCCAAAATGCGTTGGATAATTTCATCCTTCTCCTCGTGGTTGGCTTGCGGGTACGGATCATTACTCTTTCTCAGGAGTGTTCTGCATGTTGTTGTTGTTGTTGCACGATATTTTTGCAGCAAAGAGGTTTTCTTCCAAAGATGACAGAATCGAATTTCTTCATTGCGCTTCCCGCCATCGTGGGTTCCGAGTGTTGCACTCCAGATTCTTGTGCTCTTTTTTCATCCATGATGTTGCCATTCTGACATATGCGGGGCGTTTGCCATTTTTGACTAATATGGAAATGACTAGAGTCGAACGATTCCAACAAAAGACGAACTCACTTAGCTTCTTTGCTATCGCACCATTCTCACTTTCAACTTACCGTCTTACTACTGTCGCGCAAATTAACGCGCAGTTGCCTTTGTTTCACATCCGCATCCGCACCCAAACTGCACAATTCGGAAAGCAAAGCAGATCAACAAGATGAAGACTCCTGAATCCGTTTTGAAGAAGCAAGCCACTCAAAAGAAGCTTGCTGATGCTGCTGCCGCCGCCGCTGCTGCCGCCGAAAAGAAGGCTGCGGAAGACGCCAAGAAGTTCGTCGCCAACGCTGAAAAGTACGACGCGGAATACGCCAAAGCCCAAAGGGAAGCCATTGACAACCGCCGCAAGGCCAAGGTCGACGGTGGATTCTTTGTCCCCGCCCAGCCCAAGGTCGCCCTTGTCATCCGTATCCGCGGTACCATCGGTGTCTCCCCCAAGGCGAAGAAGGTCATGCAACTATTCCGTCTTCGTCAATTGCACAATGCTTCCTTTGTTCGTCTGAACGAAGCTACCATTCGCATGTTGCGATTGATCGAACCTTACGTCACTTACGGTTACCCCACCAGAGAGACCATCCAAAAGCTCATCTGGAAGCGTGGATTCGGAAAGATCAACAAGCAACGCATCCCCATTGGTGACAACAAGGTTATTGGAGAGGGACTTGGAAGTGTCGGTATCGAGTGCGCTGCTGACTTGATCAACGAGCTTTACACTGTTGGACCCAACTTTAAGGCCGCCAACAACTTCTTGTGGCCTTTCAAGCTATCCAACCCCAGTGGAGGATTCTCTTCCAAGACCAAGCTTCTTCACTTTTTGGAAGGAGGAGAAGCTGGTGCTCGTGGAGAAGAAATCAACAAGCTTGTCAAGAAGATGATCTAAGAAGCTTTAGAAAAGAAAAAAAGAAAATCATTATCCCCTAATCCAACACTGAAAAGGTTCCGACCCCTTCCTCACTTCGGTGAGGTATGGGGCGGTCAAAAGCTTTGCTACTTTTTCTATTCTGTACCATTAGTTCTTTTATTCTTTTTATACAACTACAGTACAGCAGTACCTTTTTCCTTTCTATTGATTCGCATTTTGTCAACTTCCTATTCATAGATGTTTCTGTATCCATTACAAACAGTCAACAATAAACCAACCAATTTCATACCGTAGGTATCATGAATTGCATGCGATAGACGACATGACTACTGTGAATCATCTATTGCATCTCGCCTTTTGTTTCAGCTGATGCAAAATGCATGATACCGTGCGGCCAGGCCGAACTTTGGAATGGGAGGGAAGGATACCACTATCATACCGACATACATATATAGGTGGGTCCGATCATCACCAGCCACTTCAACAGACAACAGACCTACAGCACTCCACAGCATTTTATGCCATGTTAGAAAGGCTAAACAAGTACCAATAAGCCGTCTACATTTTTGTGCTGCGGCGATGAGTTATCGATGATCTGCTTGAGGATGCACCATAGTAGTACAAAAAACAAAATGTTGAAGCGTAGAACCACAACAATCAGGATACCATAGCTTCTCTATCACTCCTTGGGAGGTGGGAAGTTGCGAAACGGCCTTCAAAGTCGTGCATATCAACTCTCAAAACGAAACCGTGTTTTTTCAACACAGCCGAACCTCGAAACGGAAACCATGACAATAGACATGGTTCGATCTACACGCCGTTTCTTATTCTGCCATCTTGTTTGCGACAGTATCCAGCAGACCATTCTCGCAATTTTGCAATCACTGCACAATTCACACCATTTCATTCATTCGACTTTCGAAATCAATCAAACAAACAAACATTTCAACCATGTTGACCAAGAAGTTCATCTTTTACTGCCATTGCTGCCTTTTCTGTTGGGTTTCAAACTTCAGCCAGAGAACTTTGCTTTCAAAGTAACCGTGGTTCCTGTTGTTACTCTCGATGAAGACATTCCATCGCCGACGAAGACAATTTCGCCGAACTGTTGAGCTTTGAGATTCATCCTCAAGCCATTATTATTTATTGGTCTCGTCGAAACTGTATCTGCTGAATGCCAACAACAACTTCATAAGGTTTACGAGCCAGTTGCAATCGATCTATTAAACACTGCATCTGATGAGCTCGCACGAGCCTATGAGACATACCAACCAATTGCATCATGGGAACTATTTGACGAAACCGCTCGCCCACTTTGGTTGGATCTATCTCTACTGGATTCCAGCAACTGTACCATGGATCTGTCACTGAAGATGTTTCGGTTCCCTGCTCTCTTTTCGACTATGAACGAATGAATCGAGGCTATTGTCGTGAGCAATCACGATGCTACTATTAGCAATCAGTCTTTTGCTACTGCCAACCAAGCTTCTCCTGCAGCACCAACTATGGTGACAACGCCTCATCATGCCACCCAGCAACTTCACTAACATGACAAACACCAAAGGACATGTTGCTAAAATCCAAGGTTCTCATGTGCCATTGAGTATTGACCCAATCTCAGCAATATTGGCGAGATCATAATCGTGGATATGGGAACCATCGCGCTCTGTTCTTTCACTACCACTATGATTCCAAAACGAACATGACTTCACCTATTATGAATTCCGAGAAGAATTCGACCACTTTTGCACTAGATCAAAACAAAAGGACTTCGGTTACCTTGGATTCCAAGAAGAACATGACCGCTTTCACTCTGGATCAAAAGAACTGGACCTCATGTTTCACTTTGGATTCCAAGTGGTGCTGATGGTGCTGATGGTGGAACTAATAATGATTCCACCACCATCACCACCATCACCACCACAAGTAGCAGCAGCAGCAGCAGCAATTCTTCCGAATACGAGTCCTACTACAGGACTACTATACGAAAGAACTGACTCATAAGTTTGTCAAAAAAGGTGCCTCTTTCGTCTAGGCTATACGGTCATGCAGAAGTTTTTGTCAGGTCAGTGCCCGAGAATCTCATTGAAATGTGCCACATTCTTTGGACCTTGGGGTATGCCATTGCCGAGTTTGGACCTTGGGGTATGCCATTGCCGAGAGCATTATTATCTACAACATCCAACATGAAATCATGAAACAGTTTTTATAAAATGAACTGAACGAAACAGTGTAAAAAGACACAAAATAATCGTAAGCTGATATAAAGGATAAACATAAATTTGAAAATAAAGGAAAAAAAGGCTAGCATTGCGAATCGAGACCAACAACAAAGTCATCGCACTGTCGCTAATATTCGATAGGGTCAAGAAGTATCCTTTTTCGCTCGGAACCTCCTACGATTTTGGTAGCCGGATCTTCTAAAGTAGCCATCGTTGTCATGCTGACACATGCAAAAATGTAGTAATAATCCTTAGGCTGTGCATCCCTGAGCTCCTGTCTGTCTCGTGCATTACCTGTCCACTACTGTATGGTTCAGCACACCCTTGAGGATCGCGATGCGATTGCGATATGATAATGATTCATTGGAATTATTTTTCGATTCATTCGAACAACGGTATTTTTTTGGTAGGCATCTTTAGAAATATAGCAGTAGGAAACTACGCATCACGGCATGCCAGCGCAACGTTTGAATCTAAATTCGTCAACACCAACGTTCATCCTCATGTTTTGCAGACAAGTTCAAGCACACAAAGGAAAGGCTTTTCTGTTGTACACATCTTGCTTTTGTGGTGTCAGTCGATAGTTGTTGTGATCGACTTACTAAACATCTGTTTAATTCAAATCAATCGCAATCATGGATCCTCCTGGACATACTGTGTTCTTGCATTTGCAAGAACTCAATCGATCTGAATTGCAAGCGCAAGCCAAACTTTATGGAATCAAGGCCAATCAAAAGAGTGAAGTGTTGCGACAACAATTGCAAGAAATCCTGGCTGCGAGAGGTAACGTGAATTCTCCAGCACCATCCGTGGCAGTGTTGGAGGAAGCAGAAGAGGAAGAAGCAAGGGACGACGAAGATGCCCAAAAGAAGGACGATGAGGAGCAGGAGGAGAACGAAGAGAACGAGCCGGTTGACGTGAAGGAAGATACGGAAGAAGAAGCAATGGCGCCCACAGTCGAAGAGAAAGGCGAAGACGAAGAAGAAGTGGAGCAGCCTACCAATACTACCATCGAGGAGGCAGATGAGAAGAAAGAGGAAGCCCGAGTCGATGACGACGTGGTTGCCATGAAGACAGAAGATGTGGAAGAAGCCGTGGCTCCCACAGTCGAAGAGGAAGAAGAACTTTTGGAGCAGCCTACTAGCAGCACAGACATCGAGGTAAACGAGAACGAAGACCAAATCGAAGTGGCGGTAGCCCAACAAGAAAAGGACCACGAAGAATCGACTACCGTCAACGAGATGGAATCCAAACACGGATCATCAGCTTGGGTGGAAGCAGAAGATGACAAAGAAGAAGAGGAAGAAGAAAATACAGTCGAGGACGCAAAAAAAGAATTGCCTCAATCTGACAATGTCGAGCAGGAAGAAACGGAAAATGAGGAGTCAAATGCTGCCCCTCCATTGCTAGTGATTGTGGATCTTGGCAGTGACGAAATGGCAGACTTGGCCGATGAATCCATTGTATCACCAACCGCTGCCGCAAAGGAAATGTTCCGTAGCAAGATTCCAAGTGGTCCTTCATCGTCGTCGGGTAGAGGAAAGGCCTTGGAAGAACGATTAATGCTACGAGCAAGAACTATACCAGCAAACTTGGAAGACAGATATCATGATAGTTATGAAATTGTCTATACTCGTTTCTATGCATCTAAGACACGCGTTGTTTCGGGAAAGAAGAAAATTCGCGCATCAGAGACGCAGTTTGGGCGTCAAGCTGCTGCACTAGTTTCAATTCAAAACTTCTTTGGCGTGCTGGAGCTGACCATCAAGCACTCGAAGTTTTTTTCCAAAGTTCTGTGGGCATTTTTTATAAACGTCTCGCAGTTTCCTCAAGGTCTTCCTCCCTCTCGTCCAATCATGGCTTTCAACTTGGAGGTCGTACATTTCGTTCGTTCGTTCGTTCGTTCGTTCGTTTTGTTCATTACTCATTGCTCAAAAGGCTGTTCCTTCGAAGCCTTCCGTTCCGCAACAGAGTTTTCTTGTGGGTGTCCTTCCAAAGGTACTTGGAGCTCTTCCTCTCGATCATTCGAAGAAGGCAGGCTTTGCTTCCAACTTGGCGTTCGTCTGGTCGTTCTCTTCGTCGTTCTTTTCAGCCTTTCGTTTTTCGACATGGTTGCCTTGAGCTGGGTACCTGCTTTTTTCTAGACTCTGCAGCACAAAGCCGCTCAGACTTCTTTTATAGATGCCTTGGGATCTTTGCTTCCAAGCTTACAATTGTCTAGTCGTTGCGGAAATTGCTAATATGGAAGGGTCCTCTCGAGGATTACTCCTCAATTCTCTTCATCAAAGCACTCAGAAAAGCCTTGTGCATGAGCTGTATTCATTCTCATCTGGTTGAGTTCTTCTTCCATTTCCTCGCAATGCTGCTCCAATGCATCCACTTCTTCCACTTTCTTTTTGTGAGCAAGCTTCTCCTTTGCTTTCTCCCGTCGTAACACGTTGACTTCGCTCTGCAGGTCTTCGATTTCAATACTTTGGGCGTCCTTTTGATTTTGAAGGATCGCCAATCGCCTTTTGAGTTCGGCATTTTCGTCTTTGAGTTCGGCATTTTCGTCTTGAAGTTCTTTGAATTCAGGTTTCGACTGGTGATTTTCTTCTGTTTGGTTGGTACCATCAGATCGAGTGGGCAACAGAACTGGGTCGGATTGATGGCCCTTTTGTTCTTCTTCTTGTTTGATTGGGCTGTCAGTTGCAGCATTGGTGGACTCGACTTGATCCTGGTCGACTGGGGACTTGTTCTTTGCTACAGAAGGGTCTTGTATCATGTGATTGGGTGGACAGTCTTCATTGTTCACAACACTGATTTCGAGACGGGACTTCTTGGTGGAGGTGGAAATGTCCGGGTGGCGGGCAACATTACCAGCCTTCTTTTCTGTTGGCACTGGTGGCGACACGCTGTTTGGATTTTCTACGATTCGAACTGAATCATCATCATCATCATTGTCATCGCCGCCATCGTTGTTGGCAATCGTCGCATTTGATTTGCGATCTTCGTTCTCCTTGTTATCTTCACGAGCTTGTCTTCGAAATGGATGCTTCGAGCCATCCGTCTCATTTGCATTGTCTACATTGACTTCTGCGTAATTTCGTTTCGTTCCATGAAGAGCTCGATTCTTGCGATGGCCTCGTTGAAGTGATGAGTCATTGCCAGCTTCCAACAGTGTAGTATCTGCAGTAGTATCTGCATCTTGCTCCTTCTCTACAAATCGAAGGCAGTGTAAGTCATGTTGTTGTCAGTTTGAATCGGTAAATGCTTCAGTCAAGAGAAATCTCACCTTCGCTTAGATCGATGCCATGATCTAGACACCTTTTCTCAAGCGGCACTATTTTGCGGTTGTGGGTTTGTTGGACAGTTTCAACTAATGTCACCGCTCTGACAAATGCCTGTTCCTCACTGTATTTGAAGTACTTGTTGGTTCCGGCAACGTATTTGAAATATTTTTGGCCTGGGTTCTCTTCTTTCTGTTGCTGGAGGATTCGACGAGCTATGCTTCTCGCACCTCCTTTTTTCAAGCAGATTTTCCCTTCCGTGTTTCGAAGCCTTGCAAGGTGCAGCAAAAGCATTTCTTCGAACTTCAGTGTAGCGTAGTTCCTGCTGCCCACGATCACGCCCTGGTGGAAAACAAGATCGTCGGCGCAAGGAGTACCTTCGACTTGCTCTTGTTCTTTGTTCCTCATTTTGCGTTTCTTCTCTTTGAGCTTGCTTCTCATATATGCCATTGACATCTTCACCTCATTTTTGGCCAGCTTCTTGTCCAGAGGGGATAATTCCCCATCCACAAGTCTAAAGAAAGCATCTGGCAGAAATCGATCCAAAATGCCTTGAATGATTCCTTCCTTCCCCTCCTGGTTGGCTTCCCAATACGAATCATAATTCTTTTTCAAGAGTGTTCTAAATGTGTTTGTTGAAGGATATTTTTTCATCCAAGAGGTTTTGTTCCCAATGCCAAAAACGACAGAGTCGGATGTCTTCTTTGTGCTTCCCGCCATTGTCTGTTCCGAGTGTTGCACTCGAGTTTCTTGTGCTCTTTTTTCAGCTATTGTTGCCATTCTGACATACACGGGGGCCGTCTGTCATTTTTGACTAAAGGATAGTGATTATGGAAATGACTAGAGTCGAACGAGTCGAACAATAAACGAACTCACTTAGCTTCTTTGCCATTGCATCAATATTCTCACTTACCGTCTTACTACCGTCGCGCAAATAATGCGCAGTGCCTGTGTTAGAGCAGTCACTACCGTGACCCATCCCAGATTGACTCATAACCTACATCTGGGACACAAATCTGTGACCTTAAATCTGGGAAAATGATGTTCACTACCGTGAGGAAATTCCCAGATTTCGAATGAGAACTCTTCATGTCGCACTAGCATAAGTAAATTATCAGCCAGATTGGTCGTGAAAATAAATATATGATGGATGAAACGTTTTCTGCACGACAAATATATTTTTGAAATACCAGGCAAAGCGCGCAGCTGCAAAAACCTGCTAAATCTTGGAAGGGAAATATATTTTTGTTTTATGTTGTAGCAGATGTGTCGGGTATGTGGCAAAAGTGTCGTCATTGGTCAAGGATTTAAATTTTTTTATGTTCGCATTTGTGTCATTTTCCACCCTATTCGTGGTTTGATCAACGAGCTTTACACTGTTGGACCCAACTTTAAGGCCGCCAACAACTTCTTGTGGCCTTTCAAGCTATCCAACCCCAGTGGAGGATTCTCTTCCAAGACCAAGCTTCTTCACTTTTTGGAAGGAGGAGAAGCTGGTGCTCGTGGAGAAGAAATCAACAAGCTTGTCAAGAAGATGATCTAAGAAGCTTTAGAAAAGAAAAAAAGAAAATCATTATCCCCTAATCCAACACTGAAAAGGTTCCGACCCCTTCCTCACTTCGGTGAGGTATGGGGCGGTCAAAAGCTTTGCTACTTTTTCTATTCTGTACCATTAGTTCTTTTATTCTTTTTATACAACTACAGTACAGCAGTACCTTTTTCCTTTCTATTGATTCGCATTTTGTCAACTTCCTATTCATAGATGTTTCTGTATCCATTACAAACAGTCAACAATAAACCAACCAATTTCATACCGTAGGTATCATGAATTGCATGCGATAGACGACATGACTACTGTGAATCATCTATTGCATCTCGCCTTTTGTTTCAGCTGATGCAAAATGCATGATACCGTGCGGCCAGGCCGAACTTTGGAATGGGAGGGAAGGATACCACTATCATACCGACATACATATATAGGTGGGTCCGATCATCACCAGCCACTTCAACAGACAACAGACCTACAGCACTCCACAGCATTTTATGCCATGTTAGAAAGGCTAAACAAGTACCAATAAGCCGTCTACATTTTTGTGCTGCGGCGATGAGTTATCGATGATCTGCTTGAGGATGCACCATAGTAGTACAAAAAACAAAATGTTGAAGCGTAGAACCACAACAATCAGGATACCATAGCTTCTCTATCACTCCTTGGGAGGTGGGAAGTTGCGAAACGGCCTTCAAAGTCGTGCATATCAACTCTCAAAACGAAACCGTGTTTTTTCAACACAGCCGAACCTCGAAACGGAAACCATGACAATAGACATGGTTCGATCTACACGCCGTTTCTTATTCTGCCATCTTGTTTGCGACAGTATCCAGCAGACCATTCTCGCAATTTTGCAATCACTGCACAATTCACACCATTTCATTCATTCGACTTTCGAAATCAATCAAACAAACAAACATTTCAACCATGTTGACCAAGAAGTTCATCTTTTACTGCCATTGCTGCCTTTTCTGTTGGGTTTCAAACTTCAGCCAGAGAACTTTGCTTTCAAAGTAACCGTGGTTCCTGTTGTTACTCTCGATGAAGACATTCCATCGCCGACGAAGACAATTTCGCCGAACTGTTGAGCTTTGAGATTCATCCTCAAGCCATTATTATTTATTGGTCTCGTCGAAACTGTATCTGCTGAATGCCAACAACAACTTCATAAGGTTTACGAGCCAGTTGCAATCGATCTATTAAACACTGCATCTGATGAGCTCGCACGAGCCTATGAGACATACCAACCAATTGCATCATGGGAACTATTTGACGAAACCGCTCGCCCACTTTGGTTGGATCTATCTCTACTGGATTCCAGCAACTGTACCATGGATCTGTCACTGAAGATGTTTCGGTTCCCTGCTCTCTTTTCGACTATGAACGAATGAATCGAGGCTATTGTCGTGAGCAATCACGATGCTACTATTAGCAATCAGTCTTTTGCTACTGCCAACCAAGCTTCTCCTGCAGCACCAACTATGGTGACAACGCCTCATCATGCCACCCAGCAACTTCACTAACATGACAAACACCAAAGGACATGTTGCTAAAATCCAAGGTTCTCATGTGCCATTGAGTATTGACCCAATCTCAGCAATATTGGCGAGATCATAATCGTGGATATGGGAACCATCGCGCTCTGTTCTTTCACTACCACTATGATTCCAAAACGAACATGACTTCACCTATTATGAATTCCGAGAAGAATTCGACCACTTTTGCACTAGATCAAAACAAAAGGACTTCGGTTACCTTGGATTCCAAGAAGAACATGACCGCTTTCACTCTGGATCAAAAGAACTGGACCTCATGTTTCACTTTGGATTCCAAGTGGTGCTGATGGTGCTGATGGTGGAACTAATAATGATTCCACCACCATCACCACCATCACCACCACAAGTAGCAGCAGCAGCAGCAGCAATTCTTCCGAATACGAGTCCTACTACAGGACTACTATACGAAAGAACTGACTCATAAGTTTGTCAAAAAAGGTGCCTCTTTCGTCTAGGCTATACGGTCATGCAGAAGTTTTTGTCAGGTCAGTGCCCGAGAATCTCATTGAAATGTGCCACATTCTTTGGACCTTGGGGTATGCCATTGCCGAGTTTGGACCTTGGGGTATGCCATTGCCGAGAGCATTATTATCTACAACATCCAACATGAAATCATGAAACAGTTTTTATAAAATGAACTGAACGAAACAGTGTAAAAAGACACAAAATAATCGTAAGCTGATATAAAGGATAAACATAAATTTGAAAATAAAGGAAAAAAAGGCTAGCATTGCGAATCGAGACCAACAACAAAGTCATCGCACTGTCGCTAATATTCGATAGGGTCAAGAAGTATCCTTTTTCGCTCGGAACCTCCTACGATTTTGGTAGCCGGATCTGTTGAAGATGTATTTTGAGATATTTGGAGATTGGAGAATGAGGAACAGAAACACGAAACGAGGCATTAGACAATGGGTCATCTTGTGTAAGATTGAACAGTACCTGACAATAATGTGAGAAGTATTGACAAGATCAAAGCAAGATCAATACATAAGGAGAAGTGAGTTGAATGTAGTCATGGCAAGATACCAGATGCTGTGCATGACTGAGAAGCAAGACTAGAAAATAGAGTAAGGAATAATTTAGCTCACAATTGCAAGACCGAAAAAAAAAAAAAAGAGATGAAGAGGATCATCAAGCATGTATTGGATACGAAAGGACTTGGATTGAAAATTGCACCAGTGATTGGATCTAAAAGTTTACTATGGAACGTTGTTGCGTTTTCTGACAGTGATTATGCAGGAGACCCAGATTCGAGAAAATCAGTGAGTGGTTTTATTGTTTATCTATGTGGAGTTCCAATCTGTTGGAGAAGCAAAGCGCAACGAACAGTGACTTTGAGCAGCGCAGAAGCAGAGTGGATTGCCTTGAGTGAAGTGGCAAAAGAAGTATTATTTATTGCGCAGATCCTGGAAACCATGGGAGTGAAAGTCGAATATCCGATTGTTATTCGAGTTGATAATACCGCGGCAATTTTTATGGCGACAAATGTCACAACGAACCAGAGAACACGACACGTGGACATTCGCACAAAATTCGTAACACAATACACTGGACCGGATGGTATTTTGAAGATTCTATTTGTCAAAGGAACTGATAATGAATCTGACATCATGACAAAGAATGTAACTGGAAACCTACATGAGAAACACATCCCAAAGATGATGACAAATGTCGACGAAGGAACTACAAAATAGGAAGGGTGTTGAAGATGTATTTTGAGATATTTGGAGATTGGAGAATGCGTAGCAGAAACACGAAACGAGGCATTAGACAATGGGTCATCTTGTGTAAGATTGAACAGTGCCTGACAATAATGTGAGAAGTATTGACAAGATCAAAGCAAGATCAATACATAAGGAGAAGTGAGTTGAATGTAGTCATGGCAAGATACCAGATGCTGTGCATGACTGAGAAGCAAGACTAGAAAATAGAGTAAGGAATAATTTAGCTCACAATTGCAAGACCGAAAAAAAAAAAAAAGAGATGAAGAGGATCATCAAGCATGTATTGGATACGAAAGGACTTGGATTGAAAATTGCACCAGTGATTGGATCTAAAAGTTTACTATGGAACGTTGTTGCGTTTTCTGACAGTGATTATGCAGGAGACCCAGATTCGAGAAAATCAGTGAGTGGTTTTATTGTTTATCTATGTGGAGTTCCAATCTGTTGGAGAAGCAAAGCGCAACGAACAGTGACTTTGAGCAGCGCAGAAGCAGAGTGGATTGCCTTGAGTGAAGTGGCAAAAGAAGTATTATTTATTGCGCAGATCCTGGAAACCATGGGAGTGAAAGTCGAATATCCGATTGTTATTCGAGTTGATAATACCGCGGCAATTTTTATGGCGACAAATGTCACAACGAACCAGAGAACACGACACGTGGACATTCGCACAAAATTCGTAACACAATACACTGGACCGGATGGTATTTTGAAGATTCTATTTGTCAAAGGAACTGATAATGAATCTGACATCATGACAAAGAATGTAACTGGAAACCTACATGAGAAACACATCCCAAAGATGATGACAAATGTCGACGAAGGAACTACAAAATAGGAAGGGTGTTGAAGATGTATTTTGAGATATTTGGAGATTGGAGAATGCGTAGCAGAAACACGAAACGAGGCATTAGACAATGGGTCATCTTGTGTAAGATTGAACAGTGCCTGACAATAATGTGAGAAGTATTGACAAGATCAAAGCAAGATCAATACATAAGGAGAAGTGAGTTGAATGTAGTCATGGCAAGATACCAGATGCTGTGCATGACTGAGAAGCAAGACTAGAAAATAGAGTAAGGAATAATTTAGCTCACAATTGCAAGACCGAAAAAAAAAAAAAAGAGATGAAGAGGATCATCAAGCATGTATTGGATACGAAAGGACTTGGATTGAAAATTGCACCAGTGATTGGATCTAAAAGTTTACTATGGAACGTTGTTGCGTTTTCTGACAGTGATTATGCAGGAGACCCAGATTCGAGAAAATCAGTGAGTGGTTTTATTGTTTATCTATGTGGAGTTCCAATCTGTTGGAGAAGCAAAGCGCAACGAACAGTGACTTTGAGCAGCGCAGAAGCAGAGTGGATTGCCTTGAGTGAAGTGGCAAAAGAAGTATTATTTATTGCGCAGATCCTGGAAACCATGGGAGTGAAAGTCGAATATCCGATTGTTATTCGAGTTGATAATACCGCGGCAATTTTTATGGCGACAAATGTCACAACGAACCAGAGAACACGACACGTGGACATTCGCACAAAATTCGTAACACAATACACTGGACCGGATGGTATTTTGAAGATTCTATTTGTCAAAGGAACTGATAATGAATCTGACATCATGACAAAGAATGTAACTGGAAACCTACATGAGAAACACATCCCAAAGATGATGACAAATGTCGACGAAGGAACTACAAAATAGGAAGGGTGTTGAAGATGTATTTTGAGATATTTGGAGATTGGAGAATGCGTAGCAGAAACACGAAACGAGGCATTAGACAATGGGTCATCTTGTGTAAGATTGAACAGTGCCTGACAATAATGTGAGAAGTATTGACAAGATCAAAGCAAGATCAATACATAAGGAGAAGTGAGTTGAATGTAGTCATGGCAAGATACCAGATGCTGTGCATGACTGAGAAGCAAGACTAGAAAATAGAGTAAGGAATAATTTAGCTCACAATTGCAAGACCGAAAAAAAAAAAAAAGAGATGAAGAGGATCATCAAGCATGTATTGGATACGAAAGGACTTGGATTGAAAATTGCACCAGTGATTGGATCTAAAAGTTTACTATGGAACGTTGTTGCGTTTTCTGACAGTGATTATGCAGGAGACCCAGATTCGAGAAAATCAGTGAGTGGTTTTATTGTTTATCTATGTGGAGTTCCAATCTGTTGGAGAAGCAAAGCGCAACGAACAGTGACTTTGAGCAGCGCAGAAGCAGAGTGGATTGCCTTGAGTGAAGTGGCAAAAGAAGTATTATTTATTGCGCAGATCCTGGAAACCATGGGAGTGAAAGTCGAATATCCGATTGTTATTCGAGTTGATAATACCGCGGCAATTTTTATGGCGACAAATGTCACAACGAACCAGAGAACACGACACGTGGACATTCGCACAAAATTCGTAACACAATACACTGGACCGGATGGTATTTTGAAGATTCTATTTGTGAAAGGAACTGATAATGAATCCGACATCATGACAAAGAATGTAACTGGAAACCTACATGAGAAACACATCCCAAAGATGATGACAAATATCGACGAAGGAACTACAAAATAGGAAGGGTGTTGAAGATGTATTTTGAGATATTTGGAGATTGGAGAATGAGGAACAGAAACACGAAACGAGGCATTAGACAATGGGTCATCTTGTGTAAGATTGAACAGTACCTGACAATAATGTGAGAAGTATTGACAAGATCAAAGCAAGATCAATACATAAGGAGAAGTGAGTTGAATGTAGTCATGGCAAGATACCAGATGCTGTGCATGACTGAGAAGCAAGACTAGAAAATAGAGTAAGGAATAATTTAGCTCACAATTGCAAGACCGATAGATTTTTACTTCTAGGGAGATTCCAACACGGATCTTCTAAAGTAGCCATCGTTGTCATGCTGACACATGCAAAAATGTAGTAATAATCCTTAGGCTGTGCATCCCTGAGCTCCTGTCTGTCTCGTGCATTACCTGTCCACTACTGTTTGGTTCAGCACACCCTTGAGGATCGCGATGCGATTGCGATATGATAATGATTCATTGGAATTATTTTTCGATTCATTCGAACAACGGTATTTTTTTGGTAGGCATCTTTAGAAATATAGCAGTAGGAAACTACGCATCACGGCATGCCAGCGCAACGTTTGAATCTAAATTCGTCAACACCAACGTTCATCCTCATGTTTTGCAGACAAGTTCAAGCACACAAAGGAAAGGCTTTTCTGTTGTACACATCTTGCTTTTGTGGTGTCAGTCGATAGTTGTTGTGATCGACTTACTAAACATCTGTTTAATTCAAATCAATCGCAATCATGGATCCTCCTGGACATACTGTGTTCTTGCATTTGCAAGAACTCAATCGATCTGAATTGCAAGCGCAAGCCAAACTTTATGGAATCAAGGCCAATCAAAAGAGTGAAGTGTTGCGACAACAATTGCAAGAAATCCTGGCTGCGAGAGGTAACGTGAATTCTCCAGCACCATCCGTGGCAGTGTTGGAGGAAGCAGAAGAGGAAGAAGCAAGGGACGACGAAGATGCCCAAAAGAAGGACGATGAGGAGCAGGAGGAGAACGAAGAGAACGAGCCGGTTGACGTGAAGGAAGATACGGAAGAAGAAGCAATGGCGCCCACAGTCGAAGAGAAAGGCGAAGACGAAGAAGAAGTGGAGCAGCCTACCAATACTACCATCGAGGAGGCAGATGAGAAGAAAGAGGAAGCCCGAGTCGATGACGACGTGGTTGCCATGAAGACAGAAGATGTGGAAGAAGCCGTGGCTCCCACAGTCGAAGAGGAAGAAGAACTTTTGGAGCAGCCTACTAGCAGCACAGACATCGAGGTAAACGAGAACGAAGACCAAATCGAAGTGGCGGTAGCCCAACAAGAAAAGGACCACGAAGAATCGACTACCGTCAACGAGATGGAATCCAAACACGGATCATCAGCTTGGGTGGAAGCAGAAGATGACAAAGAAGAAGAGGAAGAAGAAAATACAGTCGAGGACGCAAAAAAAGAATTGCCTCAATCTGACAATGTCGAGCAGGAAGAAACGGAAAATGAGGAGTCAAATGCTGCCCCTCCATTGCTAGTGATTGTGGATCTTGGCAGTGACGAAATGGCAGACTTGGCCGATGAATCCATTGTATCACCAACCGCTGCCGCAAAGGAAATGTTCCGTAGCAAGATTCCAAGTGGTCCTTCATCGTCGTCGGGTAGAAGAAAGGCCTTGGAAGAACGATCCATTAATGCTACGAGCAAGAACTATACCAGCAAACTTGGAAGACCCACCACCTTGAAAAATGTCTCCATGATAATTCGCAACAAGAACTCGCCCATGCGTCGTCCATCCAGCAAGATTCCACGAAAACCTATCCTAGAAACCAAAACTTGTCCTCGTCCCCAAGCAATGCCACTCAGTCGACGAAATGAGATGCAACTCCAAAAGTTTGTCGAGCGTCAAAATCGTGGACGCAAGAACCGCGAAGAAAAACTCAAACGTGCCGAGTTTGCCAACTTGGTCCGATCTCCAGGCAAGGCATAAACTTGTGTGCCTTGAAATATACCATGCATACAAATATATATGTACTATAATGAATGAAAAGTGTAATTGCATAGTACCGGTACTATGATTTCAATCAAAGTTTGTTTGAACTGTTCGTTTTCGAATCCAAGAGAGTGATCAGCTCGCTGGATAGGACCTAGCACCAGCACCAATATACAATTCCTAAAGAGGAATAAAAAGCTTATATTGTAGAGTAGCACTAAGCTTTCCGCTATCAACAACGCCATCCTAGCGAAGCTACGGGAGCCCTAACGAGAATGCATCAAACGCCTCGAACATAAGGTATTTGCTCAGTTTTGATGGAGCCCGAACGCAAAATGATATTTTATGACCTATTTGGGGGGTCCCATAGCATTAAATGTTGTGAACGAGGAGCCCCTGGAGCCACGCGGAGCCCAACGACTAAAAATTTATATAACGCCAGAAAAGAAGCGTGATCGCATAGTTCGTCAAAATAGTGGCAATATGAACCAGATGAAAAGTTCGGTCCCACAAGGAAAGATACTGGTCATGCAAAAAGAAAAAAATGTGATGGTCCTGCACTGGCACCGGTATCACAGTATCTCTCAACAAGCCTTCACCTTGTTGAATCTTTCTCCTTCACACTACCAAAGATATCAGCAAGATGCGCCAAACAGTCGTCATTACGAGGAGGGACTGCTGGCGGAGCGAAGCGGACACCAACTTGAAAGTGCCTTGGGAATTGCCAATAGATCGGACAGCAGGCCAGCCAGTTGCATAGTTGTCATTACAGGACGCAACTTGGAACGAGACAGGGGCACCCAGGAGCGCCCTAAGGAAGAATCTCAAAACATCAACAACATCAAGTTTGTGATCGGTGATGTTTCTTCCATTGATTGCCAAAGTCGATAGATACCTCGGTGTCTGAGATTGGCCGAGTGAGCCAGATTGTTGACGTGGAACGATTACAAATGAAGATGATCTCGAACTTCGTTTTGCCATTCACGTGATGGATGCTTACAGGCTCACCCAAAAACTATTGCTCTCATGCAAAAAGGACAAGAGAGCGCAGGGAAACCAACCACCTCGAGTAATCTCAATGGCACCACCAGTGACATACCAGCTGCAGTGGATTTGGACAATCTTCGAGTGGAAAAGGAATGCAAAGGAATATTGACCTACAGTCAATCAAAGAGTATTTTAGAAGCCACGACAATGGGCATCGTCAAAGAATTGGAACCCAAGGGTGTCATGATGGTAAAGGTAGTATTTCCACCATTACGGGCATCGACCGACATGGCGCAAGCTGTCAGTAGCAAATCACTTCTGGGAGCCATGACATTGTTCTATCCAACGCTGAAATTGATGTTTTGCAAGGACAATGGGGAATCCGCGGCCAAAGCGGTCACCTACTTTATTTGGGGTGCTACTAGTACTAAGTCCGGACTTCTTGTTGGAAGGAGTCCACGGCAAGGAGGACTTTGATTCAAAGTGCATGGAAACCCGATTCACAGTACGACGGTAGGCACAGCAACCGACGTGAAAACCTTGGAGGCTGTGAAAGCTGCACTGCCAAACTAGTGACTTGTAGACTGTTTGGCTTGAAGTATTGCGAGTCAGTCCTTCAGCTTTTGTTCAGATTTGTCGATTATTGAGATTTGTCGACTATTGATTAATTCGACTAAACAACAATTATGCGAACCCGCAACAACAATGCGCAACACAATAACACAAAACAACAACGAGTCGTTGTTGAGTCCTTGCTTCCTTCTATTCAAGCGAGACCGTCGAGCCTTGTACCATTATGGACTTTATTGCGGACGAACCTCGTACAAACTACCCTGTTCAAGGAGCAGAAGAAATTGAAGTTGGTGGGGGCTCACTTTGAATCTATCTCTACTTCCATCCATCATGATGTGGAGGCATTCTTGGACTCCCTTCTCCAAGAAGACCGTCAACCACGTTTCATCAGGAGAGAACGTATCAGGATCACAAACTTGATGATGGACAACTTCGATCTCATGCCCTCACCCGTCCTTTCAAAGCTCACCAGTCGCCAAAAACAGAGTCTTTTGCAATTGTTTTTTCAAGTAAACAATGAAATTCTTGATGCACACATGGCATGGGCAAACTTTTGTTTCTCTAAACTAGACGAGGTATTCGGGGACAACTCTGAGGGTGAGTTGCCACGTGCAATAATGGATAGAAGTTTATTTGATGGCCATATAGCCGTGGTCCACATCTGGTTGTGTTCAATGCGCCGTCAATACCATGTAAAAACTGTGCGTGCTGGACCTTCTGGCTCTTCTTCAAGTCTGGAGACAAATAATGCTCGCCAGTTGATCCCTTTCTGGCTTCAACGCTTGAACTCATTCAGTGGTAGATTGGCCCGCGGTATGATCTTCGATTTGGCAGCACTCCCAACATTCGAATTCACGAACGATATCAATGTTGTCGTCGAATATTGTCTTCTCCCAACTGTCGCAAGTTTCGCTCCCATTGGGAATGTTAAGCTTGTTGCGCCCGGTTTCGAATACCGTGAACCACGTTCAAATAGACTGGTAGTGTATTCTTGGGACGATATTTCGGATCGCCAGAAGATGATCTTGTGGCTCGCTGACATCTTGGAACTGTCAGGAACTTCGTCGAGGGATCCTGGAGTCAAAATTCCTTCCCCATTTTTTCGACTTGCTTCGAAAGGGAGACCAAGATTGGATCGAGACGATCATCTCTCACAAATCCTGCTTGCCATTTCGTCTGAATTGGATTTCGATGACGTTGTCCGAGTTGTTACTGCCCTGGAAAATACCTACTACCGTTGCAACAGTGATCAAAAGGGTAGAATGGAAAAGCGCGGCTGTGGTATTTCCCTGAAAACAGTTCATGATTCCGTGGGATCCGTACATGGGGTTTACTACCATATTGTTGTAAAGTACTGCCCCGTACCTCCTCCTCGATTCTCCGTCACAGGAGAAAAAGTCGTACCTCAGTTTGCCGAAGCGAAGTCAAAAGACTGGGACGACGTGTAGTAAAATAAGTCATGGTGTGTGTGTTTGACACGGTAATGATCAAACGTCAACATGAGACTAGGAGAGCGCATACTGTTTTACGATACTTCCGTGATATCTCGTTCTATTGGCCTTTCTTTTTCCATACAGTACCGGTACACGTACTGTACTGTACTGTATCTTTCTGACATCTGACTGACTCAGTGACATCAACAGTGACATTTCAATTGACATTTGCGTTCACGAATGAATGTCATTCCCGTCTAAAGACCAATAGGATCACAACAAGAAGATCCACGATCCAAATGCGATGAAGGTACACGAATGATCAACTTTATTAGCGACCTCTCACTTCTCATCGCCACAATCAGAAGTCAGAAGCGCACCCAATCACTCACCACACAAAATACAGTATTCTTCAAACAGAAGTCAAATACATATAAATCAAACCAAACCAAATCAGAATAACCATGGCCATGAACGCACCCCCCTCCATTATGCAACCGCACGACCCCAACGACGACCCGTTTGGCGACCTCGCACCAGTAGACCCCAACGCTCCAAAGCTCGAGTTGCCAACCGAGTTTGGTTCTGGATTGAAGAATGTCAAAGAGGCGGCTATTGCTGGTGAAGACGCTGAAGACGCTACCGAAGCCACGCACGACGAGAGTGAAGACGACGATAATAAGGAAGAGGAACCATCAACTGATGAGGACAAGAACGAAGAAGACAAAGCAGCGGAGGAGTAAAGAGTGCAATCGTCAAGATTGTGTTGCTCGCTTGACTGATGATTCATAGGGATGGGTGACATCACTCAATCCATAGTACTACCAATACAGATGGGGAAATCGAAATTAATAATAACGGTACTGTTGCTAGCCTTTAGGCACGTCATCTTTTCTTCACCCGTACAAAATCAGTACTATCTCGTTCTTTACTCGTCGTAAAACGGCCAATTCCGAAAGCGATCCATAAGGCTAGTGCAGTCGCTTTCAGACGAGATCGCGATGCCTGCCAAGAATGACTTGGCTGTGGTTGGGAATGTAGGTATTCTCTAGGGCATTCGTCAGATCTGGCTTTTCTTCTTCTTCAATCATCTTGATAAAATATCATCATACTCCGGACATATTCTTTCCCAAGCCGCGGAAACTGGAGGGCATTAAAATCTACCATCCTGCAAACTCATTCCGTTGATCATAAACTTGGTCACTATGGTACTGTAACGACGCCAAATCACATGCCGAGTCCAAAAGTCCTTTCCAATACGGTGGTCCTTTCCGCTTATGTCTCAACAAATGAGGTGGTCGTACCGTTTTGCAGTCATTGGCGGCAATATCCGAACTACTGCGTGGTTTGCAGATTGAGATTCAATCAAGAGTAGAGCAACATCGATTGGAGCGTTGCGAATTGGGTAGTTTCCGCAGCGATCTTTGGTCTGTGCCTTGGATCCATTTTTGTGATGGGAGATTCGATCAAGAAGGACTTTTATTCGTTCCGAATTTGGAAAAACCGAGCACGCTAAAATGTGCAAGGGTGTTATTTCAAAGGAGTCCCTACTACTTTTGGAATTGCCACTTCTTTGGCTAATATCTTCCACCCAGCACCGAGATCATGGTCGTCACATGATAGGAAGACAAACTCTCTACCTTCAGATCCTCACGTTGCCTGTAGATTCGTACCATGTGGTGAGTGGGCCTGCTTGTAGGATAGCCTCATTCTTGGTTCGAGCGATGCGATCGATTGAGGATGACTGTCTCCAATAATTGAAATCATACTTCTTCTTGAACTAAACTGTTACCGAGGAAGTCGCAGAAGCGTTTGAAACGCCTTTTTACATGCATTATGACCACTTTAGGCCTGAAAGATGACGTGAACCGCGCCTCCAATACACAAGTGATAGATACGTATTATCATCCATTATCTTGCATCCGGCCTTCTCCTACCGGTATATAGTATGGTGGTGGCATCCTGATCATCATATCATCTGATATTGTTGCCAATCCTGATCTGGCTCAAACCTCGTTCTCTTGAGCTGCCAATGTCAATGTCTTGGCTATCTATCTTGACTATCTGTTCCAGTGAAAATGAATCAATATTCCATCTCACTCCAAGATGATGATCATAGCGACTCATCGCCATCATCATGTCTCTGATGTGTCATTTTGGTGCATTAGCCAATGAAAACGCTCGAAAGCACAAAAGATTCCAAGCAAAGAGAACCTAGGGTTAGGTCGAAGGTGTGCTCACCCCTAATCTGCCTGATCGTAACCATGATTCCTTTCCGCGCTTTCATTCATCGGCGGGAACAAAGACATTTTGAGAGCAACGCAATGCGCAACGTGACGAAGAAATACCAGATACCACGATTGGCCAATAAGGTTAATGTACATATAGAAATACGTCGCATGTTACATCTGACAGCAGCTTACCGCATCATTCGCAACGCGTTCCGGCAGTCGGTATTTATTCCCGAATACCGTGTTTATACGAGACTCTCAATCATTCTGAGGGAAACGTTCGGGGAGATTCTACCCTTTCGTACGGGAAAACCAATCCCAAATTTAATGGAGTGGAATCTAGAATCCTATATATTATTGAAGCTTCAAACAAAATGAGAACATGAATGCATTTTGGATCACTCCGAGTCAATATTGATTTTAAGATTCCGTGTCCAAGGGTGCTGAAACATTCTACCTCCGTATGCTTGCAATATAGGTCTTCCAGAATCCAAACTTTCAGTAATGTATTCGATTACCATTCCAGATCGAATGGTCTACTTTTTGTAGCCATATTCTGAAAATATTTTTCAACTTTTTAATTCCACCAAATTCCAACACTCGTCAAAATGTTCATCTCATCAAAGGTTCTAAAAATGATGCGAAAGTTTTTAGTAGGAGACTTACTTAATACTTAGTTATCATGCTCCGTCCATAATTCTATTAGCAACCGACCAAAAGTCCATGGAAAAATAGTTGGAAGTGCTGTCATTTGACAAACTGCCCTTCAATAGGCCAACTGATGTGGATGCAATGCACATATCAATCTAGATTGTAACCCAATTTCGCCGACGGTCGCGTTCCTACGAGCCTGAGTTGCAACCTTTGCCAATCCATGAATCCAATTTTCCAAGGAGTTCCAATCACCAATTGGAGTGACAACGATTGCAGATGTTGCAAATCAACTCTGGCCGCGCTGGGATTGAATTGCACATTATATCATCAATCTACCATGAGGTGATCGATGATTTGATGTGTCATAAACCTCACAATCGGCGCTTTCAGCGTCGTTTTCGTTGAAGTCCAGCGCCGTGACGATTCAACGCCTCGCGTATCCGGCATTCCATTCCATTTCAGTCATTCCATTTCATTGTTATTACATAAATGCCTATGTTGCCCTCTCGTTCCTTTCTTGAACCATCCTTCTTGTTGGTATCCGATCGTCCATCACAGAGCAATGTCCATTTTTAGGTGCACCTTTGTCGACAGCGTCAAAATGGAGAAAATAGTAACCACTCGCGGCAATCCCATCATCAACCATACCGTTGAAACTCGCGGGAGTAAGAGGTCAAAACATATACCAGATCAAAGTAAATTTATCTGCGATCTCCAATCGAACTCGAACCATGTGACTTTCGCAAGTCAATCCAATGAGGCGGCAGGTTCCAAAAGCGAGTGTTCATCATCTTGCGTTTGAGATCCGAAGCGATGATGAAGATACAGTATCGAATGACTCTTCATAAGTGGGCGTCAGTTATCCATTATAAACGGAATGGAAAGGCAAGAAGCCGTTTCAGTTGTGACACTCATGGTCGATGTGACGGTGGATTGTTTCACAATGATGATGATGATGATGTGCGTTGGTCATGACGGATGCCCCTTACAGCTAAGAAGAACTTTTAATGCGGGTCGGCATCATCACAAGGGTCCTGAACCAGTCTGCTTCGCTATGGATATAAGTTGTTTCTTTCCTAACCGACGACAGTCACGATACACGTTTCAACATGACATCTGAAAGAGATGTTCATTGCCAGGTGGCGAAGAAGAGATTGTGAACTCGTGATACGATCAGAAATCCATTCGCAACGTGGCGAGTCTGACGTGGAAAATACTTATCGCTCTCTCGCATTAGCGTCTCTAATTTCAATTGATTTTCATGGTCGAAAGTTTCAGATCCCTGCGAAGGCAGTGAGAATCCTTCAGAAAAAAGATGTCAGTTTGAACTGACGACTGGATCGCTTTTCTCTTTCGAACACGAAAGCCACTACCATCATAACTGAAGAAGGTTTCCATCAAGTTAATATACTGTATGTCGTACTGCTAGCACCACCACCACCATTCTGCTCATAGATCGTATCAAGAGAACTTCTTTCGTATCTCTTGTCTTCAAATATCATAACGAAACTTGCACATAAAACGCTTTCCTTCACTTCGAAAAGGAAAGACAACGAAACCACAGCATTTTCAACGTCCTTCAACGATACTGTATACCAACATGATGAGATTCCTTTCATTACAACTGCTGCTTCTGTCATCATTGCAATCGGTTGCTTCAGCATTTCATGTTCAGCATCCTAACATTCATAACAATGCAGCAGCAGCAGCAGCAGCTATCTCATCATCATCGTCACGGCACTTGTCATCAACGGCACCCACCACCACAGGTAGAAGATCGTTATCATCATCTTCTTCTTCTTCCAAACTTCACATGCTGCCACCAATGCCAAATCCAGCACTCTTTCTTCCACATGAAGTTCTTGAGACATCAAAGACTCTGATGCACATGTACCAGAATGCCTTGATTGACAATCCAATCACCACCAAAGCTCTCACCTCTGGAGTTCTAGCCACTGCTGGAGACCTCATTGCACAAGTCTCAGCCCATAAAACAACCGCCGTTGTTGAGGGTAATGATGACACAAAGCCTTCTTTCGATTACGATTTGGCTCGTGGTATCTGCTTCTTGGCCTTTGGTGCCGCCTATACGGGAATCTTTCAGCACTATTGGTTCGACTTTTTGGGTAATCACATTACCCAATGGGGCGAAACCTTGCACCTGTGGGGACCTTCACACGTTTCCATTCCCGTTCGTGCTCTCTATGAACTCAAGGAGTGGTGGGCCTACTTTGATGTCATGGCAGCCTTGGAGGATCCACCCTCCAATACTGCCGTAGCTACTGCCAAGCTTGCTGTCAATCAGTTCCTCATGATCCCAACGGTCTACATGCCACTCTTCTTTGCAGTGACGGGATCGCTTGCCAAATTGAACCTTGAGGAATCAACGGATCGAGCGAAGAACATGTACATTCCATTGTTGAAACGAAACTATTTCTATTGGCTTCCCGTACAGTTCTTTCAGTTCTTGGTGGTCCCACAGGACTTTCAGATCCTCTACATTTCGTGTGCCAGTCTGGTGTGGACGGTGATCCTTTCCTCACTTGCCACTGATCAACAGCAGCAGCAGCAGCAGCAGCAACCACAACAATTGCAGCAACAGCAGCAACAACAAATGGAACAACAACAACTACCGGCATCTACCATGGCGGTTACCGATTCCGTCACCTTGGAAGATCTCGAAGAAGCGCTGCTCCCAGAAGCCGCTCGCAACCTCTTGGAGAATCCCAACTTTGGGTCCACTACCATTGGTGGAGCCTTTGGATTACTCGCAAGTGCTGCCAATGATGGTTTGGTGGGAGGCTTTGTTTCCAATCTATTGGGAGCCACCATTGGATCTGGAGTCGCCGTGACCACAGCTGCGGGAGCCGTGATTGGCCTCCTCCTTTCGGCACAATCGTCCGACAAGGCTTCTGAATCCAATCCAGATTGGGAATTGCTGCCCGAGGAAGCCATGCGCAATCTTCCCGAATCTCAGTTGCGACAACAACAACAACAACAAAAGCAACCAGAGTCTTCAAAAGACAGCAGTGACTTTGGCAGTTCTCCAACACTCCAAGCCCAGGTGGATGCCGAGGGAGTCCGGTGAAGAACCAAGTACGCCGGTAAAAAGCTGCTATTCCAGCATACCCAAAAAAGTTAATGTATGTGTGATATCAATGTAGAATGTTTAAAAGGAAGAAACCCCTTGTATCATATTTTTAAAAAAAGATTATACATGATGATTCAATTTCTTTTTGCATTTACTACTCCTAGGCGGATTATAATACTTCTTCTTTTTATTTTCGTCATTACACTCTCTAGATACTGATTATTACTACTACTACTACTATATGCAGGAACGAAATACCGAGAAAGAATGGGCCTTTTCTCTAGTCTGGCATTTCACAAATATAAAAAATACTGTAGTTGCGTTGGACAATGAACGATCGTCCTCCTCGTCGCCATTATTGTCATCACTCGCTTCCTTTTAAAACTACTACTGCGTAGGCAATTAGAACTTGGTTGGTCCTATAGTCGTCCCAATTCCTGAATCATCAAAGATTACAGAAACGACGAAGTGGCAAGTGTGATCACTCCAATCACCACCATGGCTATTGATGTGGTTGTATTAATAGTTGCCGACGACGCTGGTCCAAATCGATCTTCATTGGAAACCTTCCAGCTATCAGGATCACGAATGATAGCCTTTAGTTCATCGTTGGCATATCCATCGACGTCTTCGTTAAAGACCGCATTGGAAAATCCAGGAGCGACCTTGATGACTCCCAACTCTCCCAACGATTCCGGTCGTGCGGATTCTCCCGTGGGATAACTTGCTTGTCCCGGGGCCGAGAATTTGGAATTTCCATACAAAAAGGCCAAGAGGGGTCGTGGATTATCAAAGTTGTCCAAACAGTACAAAAAGATTGGTTGTCCATCCGACGATGGTTCAAAGGCACCGGATTCGGACAACCAACTGTTGTAAAAGAGTAGTGCCGATTCTCCAAATCCAAAGGGAGTTCCACCATCGACACCATCGCCTGGCACTTCCAACTACAGTAGAAGTAGGAATAGAAATGGAACAACCAATTGGAAATGTGAGTATTATTAATAATGCAAACGATATAATAACAGCAACAGTACAAACAACAACAATAATATATGTAGTACATACCGAAACAGTGCCACCTTGGTTCGTATTGAATTTCTCTCCATCCCACGGATTGGTGGTCATGAACAATTTGAATCCAGGATCCATTTCCACAAAGGCGAATAGTCCCAGAGTCGCTGGAGACTGACTGTTGATGAGCCAAAAGTAAATATCTCCCGGAAGCAATTGCTCGCATTGATTTGGTTCCAACGTGGGCGGATCCGTCGGAATCAATTCACAGGCCTCGTAGATTTGTCGTTCTCCAATGGCGGGAAGTGGAAGTGGCGGATCCCACAAGAGATCGACCAATTCGGGGAAATCGACCAAAGGGTTGCGATTTCCTTGCCAGGTTCCGCAGGCTTTGTCATTGCGTGCCCGTTCGGCATCATCCGGTGGATCTGCCTTGTGCCATGTGATCATTTGACTGAGATAGGCCATGTCACGTTCGTGTTGAAAGGGACAATCGGTCAATCGTAGGTTGAGGGTATTGTCATCTCTTCCATCGTAACGAAGGTCCATGTACATGAGTGCCCGGGCAATGTCTCCCTGCACCTCTGGTGGAGGTGTGTAGATGCGATTGCAGGTACAAGTTCCTTCCGTTCCTCCTTCGGCAGGGTTGACACAGGTTTCTGCGGGTGTCAAAATGCCACATTCTCCAAAGTACTTGTCTCCACGGACCACGTTGGAAAGATAGGTAGTGGGCCTCAAATTGTGAAGATCATTCAAATCGATTCCATCCACTCCCACTCCTCGGTTGATGGGAAAGATTTGTTCCTTGGTCCATCCTCTGGATCCCGCAAACGGAACCGCATCGACGTCTTGTTGAGCATACAAGAGACGAACTTGTCCTGGAAAGGAACCTTGATCTAGGTCCATCAAAGCTGCCCAGGTATCGGCGACGCCCGGTTCGTTGACATTGGTTCCAGGCCAAATGCCCCGATGGGTATCGTGCAACAAATTTCCCAGATAGGTGCGCAAGCTGGCTCGGTCCGCACCCAGATCGAGGCCACCGTAATAGGCACCTTGCGCACATCCTCCGTACGACGATTGTGCCGAAGCGACGGAAACCACTGCAGCGAATGTGGTGGCTGCTGTGTATTTCATTTTCGTTTTATATTGTTGTGTGTGTGGATTGATGATTTGATTTGATTTGATTTGATGATTTGATTTGATGATTTGATTGATGATTGCTATAATAGATTGATCAATGATAGCTAGCGGCTGTTGTTGTTATTGTTATTGGCAGAGATGAAATTGGTATCAGTAATCACAGTACTGTGTAGTGATGGCGACACAACCTAGAAAACAACCCTCTCTTTTTCTGCGTCATATACTGCAAAGTCTTCAATTTTTTCACAATCCAACGGAAGCATGATGGTGCACTGCTATTAATTTTTTCGCAAGATTCGATTCGGGACTCCCTTTTTCTTTTTGAATTCCGATTTCCCCCAAATATAAAAAAGCTCAAAATTGAAAATGCCAGTCACAACATATAAAAAGAGGAACACTTTTTCTGTACCCTACAGTACTGTAGTTGGAAGTTCAATCTTGGTTCGATCGAAAGATGATGAGAAGAGAAGGATGGGAAAATGATGATTCGAGAAAACTGCTGTAGTACGGTAGCTACTGTACAGAATGCCATCGATCGGTGTAAGAAAGAAGTGAAAGGTAGCTAGTTAGCCAGCCCTGCCTGGCTACACCCAACTAGACTCACTCACTCGTTGGAACGCCAACAATCAAGAAGAAAATGTTTCCTTTTTCTCACTATTTTCTTGAATATAGAATTTTATAATTGATATATAATATTTTATAATGTACAGTTTTGTTCTTGCAAATTTCTTGCAAACAAAACGGTCTAACTGTTGATACAACCGAATGAAATGATGAAGCTGTCGTGACAGCTACATGCATGATCATGTCGTGAAAGCATTATATAGTGTCTTCTTGTTTGTTGGGAGACAATAGAGTATAGTCGTCGTCATCATCCTAGCATGACCATAATTCATCACGACAATTTACATCTCTTCGTTCTTTCCTGAGCGGCGTTGGACCTTCTTGTTCTTCTTCTTGACGACATGGTGAACAGCATTGTGGTTCTTGGTGGTGGTAGACGACTTGTCAACTCCCCAGGCATGTGGGAATCCTCGACCGTACAAGCCTGATTGATTGATTGTTTGATTGATGGGATATATATATAGAGAGAGAGAGAAGAGAAAAGAGGAGAGTGTCAGATAATGTTTTGATAATAGAAACAGTGAGCAACCATGCCATTCGTATGACATAAATAGGAATCCTTCGTGACGATGATGATGATGATGATGATCAGAACACCTCCAATGAATCTTGAAAGTGACCCATCCCATCAAAAAAGGCAATCAATCGATACGGTAGAAAACACAGCCACACGACGACCAACACCAGCCAAAGCAGGACAGCAACGAGAGTATCAGTTTACATACCTAGTCCGGCAACGTCTTGATCATAGTGCTTGGCTGGAGCCACTGTAGGGGCGGAGCGTCTTGCCTCACTTGGAGCGAGGAGAAGAAGAGCGACAAGAAAGATGGTGAAAAGAGTAATCTTGGAGTTCATGGTCGTGCTGCTGGTTGGAAAGGTTTGAGGGTGTAGTGAAAGGTTTCTAAGACTGATGCGTCGTTCTGCTTGTTTACAGGTATGCGGTGTAGTATGCTGCTGAACTGGCACGAAAGAGTCAGTCACTTGAGGTATGTGATGTTTCTGGTGTTCGGCACAAAACGCAAAGAACAATCGTAGTTCCAGAAGACTGCCGATTTTGGCCAGAAGAGCGAGGTCTGAAGCTGATGCGTCACAAGTAACAAAGGTCACAGACAAGTGACGAAATTTCATTGGTTCGGGGAGTGATGGATCTGACGCGCGTCTTGAAGTTGCAGTCTTCCCGCCATTTGATATCCGGGTGCTTTTCACCATTTGGATACCTTTCTCAACTTCGTCTGTCTGTCGCTAGCTAAAGATAGATAAATACCTGCACGCAACATGATCATCGTATCTACCTACATATATACATCAGGGACATCAATAATGAAGACAAGAATTCCAACAAACAAGTAGTAGGTGCCGATTGATCAGAATACATCAATCCACCTTCTTTGAAAGAAGAAGCGGAGTTGGATTTATGTTGCTACTGGCTGCCATAATATAATGCTTCCAAAATTGAGATTGATTCGATTCGGAGTGGTTTGCCTTTTCGATGATGATGATATACCGGTAGTATTATGGTATTAATAGTATCCATTATTGTATCGTCCAACGCATATGATCGTATTATGACATCCAACAAACCTTCATTTCCTATTTTGGGAAGACTATTATTTGCACAAACCGAAGGCATATATATGGCACTACATGATCCAAACTCACCACCAATGACTCGCGATGAGGCAATTTTTCGACCAAGACATTCAATTGTTGGAACTTGATGACACTGGTCACATCACGGTGAAGCGGATGGCCTGGTTTGACCGCGAAATAACATCAATCTATTGGAGACCATGCTATTCCTATATTCTTTGCTCGACGATTGCCTTTTTTTTTAAAAAGCTCACTGCTGCGATTTTGTCAAGAAGGCGGGCAAGCAAGCAAGTAATGGGGGAGTCCAAAACGACAGATCAATAATGGTTCTAACAGGAGTACAACGGACCGGAAAGTTAATCCTTGGCGACATGATTGCTTTGTTCTTTGCCAAAGGTTTTGGTTGGAATGTTACCTACAAGCAATTGGGACAAGAATGTCACCCATGAATTGGTGAACAATGCTTGCGATGCATACAGAACAGTTCACGTTGTGGACTTGAGCAGAGGGAAAGGAGCGTCTAGCTATCCACCTGGTTTCGTTCTGATTGTTTGTTCCGCAAACCAAGACCGGTGGCATGACGTATTATTTTAAGTCCTCAGCAACAACAACAAACTATGACGGAACTTGATGGAAGCTATTGCTTTCTTGATCCGGCAAGCGAATTGGAGCTCGAAAGAATGGCGGCGAAGATAAGATCCAAGGAAGGTGATAACCTGGTAGAGACCACACGAAAGAATCATACCAGTATGTTGGCGGTGTACCACGACTGTGCTTGGATGGTCCTGACAATGCAAATTATATTGTTGACAATGAGATAATGGCCTACTTTTCCATGGTGGAGGAAGTCACCAAGCTTTCTCGCGTAACTGATTCTCGAAAGAAAGGTGCCATTCTTGACAAGAAATTATATTCTGGGCTTCTGTGCCACATCATCCCAACAAACCAATTTCGGAACAGCTTCAAGATCAATATTTCATCGCAGTATGTGGCCCAGAATGTTTTGAACCAAGAGACGCAAAAGTCGGACGGTAGTTTGAAGAAAAAACTCTTTGACGATTTACTTTGTAATCCCAAAGCACGAAGCCTAGCAGGTTGGATCTGGGAGTCACAATTAGCAACGATAATTGCTGGCAGCTCATCAAGAAATAACGATTGCTGGCGCTGAACTTCCCTTCCACAACAAGACCAACCCACAACAAGTTTTGACCTTGCTCGATGTATTTACGGCCTCCATGGAATCGTTTGAATTTGATACCTTTGATACGTTCAAGAGTCGGGCTATTGAACTTGTGGTTGGCAAACAAAAACTTGGTCGCTTTTGCAAAGGCAAAAAGGGATACCTTATTTGAAGCGATGGATGCAATTCTGTTGATAAAGAAGGAACGGACGCTGACTATAGCGGGATTGGAAAATGGGGGTTCTTGCAGAAAAATCTAATTCCGAAGCGGATGGGTCATCATCTGCAATGATTCATTCATTTTGTGCGGACATGCAACGAAATAGGCATCGCACAACCAGATGTTACTAGTATTGCCGAACCGCAGATATGGTTTGTCCAACCAGAAGGCAGTCTGAAGTACAGTAGTAGATTCAAGAATCTTCAGCCCATTGTGATTCGGCAGAAGGCAAACGAAATCTCTTCCGCAGAGAGCAATGCTGCAGCCCAATGTGAGGACGACGAGGGAACCACTACAAAGAGAAGGAGATCCAGTGGTCGTGGTGGCAATATATAGTCCTAGCCCCCGATTCAACAAGTCGACAAACAAGGGTGAAAATTGGAATGCAAAGAAGGTAAAGGATCTGAAGCACTTTCTTGCCATCGTGCGGGTAGTCGGAGCTGCCGAGTCGATTGACGAACCTGGCTTTGGGGAGGTTTTCAAGAATGCTTTGGAGACGGATCCAAATGACATGGACCTAGAACCTATTCCCTGTGATCCAAAGCAGCGCTCGTGGAATGATACCATAACGATCATGAAACGATTGCATGGTTGCACCCATGACTCACTATTTGGTGTCATTGAACAGCATATCGAGGCAGATAAGCATGAGCTGATGAATATTTTTGCCCAAAGCAGAGCTTGATGTTGGAATGTGAGAGATCTGAAGCAAGAAAGACAAACAAACCGAATCAATCAATCAATCCAGTATGATCTTTATCTCAAGTCGATTGAATTAGCAAGAAATAATTGATAGTCAGCCAAGGTTGCTCTCGCTGTGCCTTATCCTATATCCTGTACTTACTGTAACGAATCATCGTCATCATAATAGGGTGAAGTTATTTACGATCCCAATCAAGAGTAAATGACGGAAAGTTGGACTAGAAAAGGCCCAATATTTCCGGAGGAGGACAGACGCTATTTCGACTACATTCTTTTCACTTTTGCATCTTATAAAATTTGTTTCAACGCCTGTCATTAACGCAATAATATTCAAAAGACTGTGTCGGAAAACGGATTAAGCTTCCTATATTGATTCATTCATTCATACAGCGACAGAAGAGAAACTATAATCTACTTGTCGTCAACAGCAAGACAAAGAGAAAGCCCCATTTGCTTCGTCATCAAAAGCAAATCTTGATTGTGGGTATCCCAAACGTATTTTTGAAAAAGAGACAAAACCTACTATTGTGACCTACTACTGTGACCTGTATATACACATACACATACACATATATATATAATATACTGTCAAAAGAAACAGTTCGTAATGGCAGAGAAAGAATCAGCCTTACCGAAGGGCAACAGTGAGAGCGTCGCGCCAAAGAAGAGTCGATTCAGAATATCACTTGGAAAGAAAAAGAAGAAGGCAGAAAATGGAGAGACTAGTACAGCAGTCACTACAGCAGCGGCGGCACAATCATCACCAAGGACTTCTCGGATCTCATCACTTTCCTCATCATTGTCTGCAATCATATCACCGCGACAATTCAATAAATTGCGTCCCACAGTAATAAGCCAAACATCATCATCTGGCAACAATCATGGATCCACCATAGCGGCTGCACCAT
>CAKOGP040001869.1:924281-1021476 GCA_933822405.4 Cylindrotheca closterium | reverse complement strand
AATTTTCAATGATCTTTTCTGCCAAATGGAACTCCTTTCTTAACCACTTGTCATAACGCTGTTTGAAGACCTTGGAAAAGCGCATGTCGGTGAGCTCGTCCAATGACAACTTTTCTCCAAGCAAACCTAACCCTTTTCCTTTTTTTCTTTACCCCCAAGATAGCCACCTGAACCCCCCAAATTTTCCTGATAGATCTATATACTTATATATACTATAAATTCATATACTTAGAAGGCAACAATACCTGGACAGCTAAATTGCAGTCAATTGAACAGGCAGATTGCAGGCGGAAGTGGATTGCTTACTTCTAACAGTGCCAAGGGGGAGGACGAGTGTCTTCTGCTTCAAGCATCACTTTGGAGTCTCTCCATGCAATGCAGTTTGGGTCTACCACACTGACCTGCAACTAACCAACATCTCAAGAATTTTTTAATGGGTCCTCTCAACTACCTTCAAAAGTACATGCTGTACCCTACAGAAGAGGTTCTAGTATGATCAGGGACATTCAATTTCTCAATGCCCTTCCTGATCTGGAGATCATCAATCATGCCCCTTGTCCTTTCCAGCAAGAAAACGAGCAAGAGTATAGGCCAGTCTTGACAAAGCCTTCAAGATCATTTGGAGCAGCGGTTACCTTTCCTCCTCCTTTGAAAGTACTACTAGCCAAGTAATACCCAGCACCCTGCTGAGCTGCATCAGTAGCAACATCATGGATCATCATACAATGTCAATATGTACAAAATAGAAGATATCTTTTGTAAAGTAGGAGTGTAGTAGTGTTTGCTTTGTTCCTTGTTGGGCTGGCTTGTAGCTATTTCTTTCTTCTTCATTAGCTATTTATTTGTTCATGCATTCAGTAGTACTAGTCAGCATCCTGAGGAGCCGTATCAGTAACAGCATAGTCCAGAATGATTATTCTCCAATAATGCAGTACCTACAGAATCTGAGAAGCCGCTTTGTAAGCCGTGTTTGATCAAACGAGTGCTGAGTCAATTCAAACATGGTGCAACACAATACATTTCAATACCAACCCACTTTTTAATCTACAGCTGTTAAAATGAATCGACTGATTTGAGTAAGACCTGTAGAATCAGTACTTAAGAACAGACATAGTCCAAATTTGTTTAATGCAATTTTGATAGTCTGATAGACCTTTTGCAGTATCAACAACATGTAAAATGTAAACCGATATCATCAAAGAGAGGTTTGGACACCATTTCATGCAAAGGAGGGAGAACAAAGTACCGTCATATTGCGGAATCCAGCCTTTATATCCTACCAAAGCGCCTTACCAAGATTGCAGGAGTTAGTTTGGATGTCTGCCCTAGCCAAAAGAGAGCAAGAAGCCAAATCAAAACTTTTCCTGGAAGCATTCAAATTGACACGGACACATGAAGCCATTGGCCTTTTGGTCCAGGACAACTGGATACCCAGCAAACTGCTTGTTACAGCAGTGAATGCAATGGCTTGTGTCATTTCACCTACTCATGATGACTTTGCTGAAGGATATATGAAGAAGCGCCTTCCAAAAATATTCTGTGATATCGAACAGTTTGGGGACTCCAACTAGTCTGGTGTTGCACTGTTCCAACATGGAAATGGCAAGCTGATATATTATTATATCCAAAATAGGGGAAAGAAGAAGGGAATAGTGAGACCCAACTTCCATGATGCAGATGTCCTTGATCTTGTTACCAAGTATTGCCGTGATGCAATGGAGTCATTGGGAAGATCATCAATAGGACGGGAGGCTCAGCCAAGGGGCCAGGAACTCCCAGAAACAACGACAATTGGTGGCACTTTATTTTATGTACAGTAACTATATTAGAGCTGGGTATGCTTGTAATTGCGTTTGTAGCTAGATTCGATCACATTCAAGGCAATTCCAGAAAGTCAAATAGAGATATTGGAATAGGAGAAAGAATCTCTCTACTCCAAGCCATCACCCAAAGTCAATACTAGGAGGTATTTTGAACCACTTTGAACTTGGTGCCACCGTGTCAGGGCACTGACTCGGCGACTGAGAAGGATTCCATCAACATTCACTGATGTAGAACTAGCATTCCAGCATCGTACCTTCACACCGGTAAAATTGCCAATAATCCTAGCAGAGCTGTCCCAAGTGGATGGCTGTGTCCGGCTGATTGTTACTGAGCTTTCTGACACATGTTCAGTATGAAGATTGTCCACTGCTTGACTTGCATACGGAATATGAAGATTGTCCACTGCTCGACTTGCATGCAGACGTTTAGGTATTTTCCACAACTAGTGTTCCGCAACTCATCTTTTCAGGTCACTGTGCATTTCAGCTGGTCAAAATCTTTCAATGAATCATATTCTTCTGTATTCATTGCAAATCATCTGAGGGAGTGGTGTATTGTTGGGTACCAATTTATTGGCATGGCGTCCAGGGGACTCCAAAAATGGGACATCAGATCTTGTCGGTGTGTTATGAGTGGTCATTTCAAAGGTCAAAGAGGCTAATTTGTCCATATCAGTTCATGTGAACAAGATGGTGGAAGCAAAAAGTAGAAGCAATCAAAGAATTTTTGTCAGCTTGTTTGGTTGGACGAATTGCAGACAGCATCAAAAAGGGGGGTGGTACAAACACAGTAGAATTGTACATGGTACATCGTTTTTGTAGAAGCTACTGAAATCAGGACAAGAATTTTAACAGCTATACGGTACGAGTATAAACCCAATTATGTCCGACCCCTTTTCTCACAGAAAAAGACCCAAGATGACGTCCGAGTAGTCTAGAAGCGATCAAGCCTTCCTGAGGTGTCTATTCTACAGGTTTTTGAATCTGTAGGAAAGCCTGTTCAAGAAGCATGAGATTGATGTATCATATGTGTCATTTCCGACTGACACAAAGTAATCTCTGACCCTAGGAATCCACGTACAATGCTACTGAAAATCATGAAAGGAAAAAAAAAACAATGTTAAAATGCTCCCACCAAAAGATTTTGCGCCTTCAATCCTGGACAAAATAGGACCCCTGTATTGGCATGCCATCCCACTGACATACATTGTATGAACAGGCCATTGGAACTGCACGGCAAAAATGCAAACATGACCCTCCTAGCATGTGGGCATCAAGGTTCGCTGAAGCTGAAGCCAAAAAAATCCAATCCAACATATTACAGTCCAATGCCTTCCCAAATAAGACACAACAATTCAAAAGAGGATGACCTACAACAACACAAGTGCTAGACAAACCACCACTATCTGTATTTGCCATTATATCTCCTGTGACTACCTCTACACAAGGCAGCTTCCATGCCATTTCTTCATTCCAACAAAACCGCCAACTACAAATGACAAAACGGAAGTCCAACAATCAACAACCATCTCCTCTCAAACAAGGATTCTGAGCTTTGTGGCCTTACTTCAATGGGTACAGCTGAAATGAAAGAAAAGCTTATGACCACAAAAGGTCTGGAAAAGCGTACATGCTAGCTGCAGGGGGTCACAAAACCCACAATGACTATTTTGTGGCTTCTACGCTACGAGTCAATGAGGGTGAAGTAAAGAAGTTGTAAGCAATCAAGAAGATGAGGCTGGAGCTGATTGAGTAGGCCAAGAGCGGAAGGGACATATGGGAGGTGGACAGGAACACCGAGATTACAAAGCTGCTGACAAAGACCAAACTTGAAAAACTCCTGCTGTGGAAAGGCATTGAAAGGAAAGACCAACCCAAACTAGCAACAGTAATACTTGGATTAGCTTGAAAGATCTAGAAAGCGTCATGATAACTAGTCTAGGAGCCCATCTCGGACAGGTTTTTTTTTCTTTCTAACAGAATTTCTGTTGCATGGTATTTACAATTGGATTTGACCAACATTAGTGATGGCCAAAAAAAAAAGTAGACAACTAAGGATATATTGGGTGATGTATGGAAAGCATTGAGAAGATAATCAAAGGAGTGTTTGCCTTCACTGTACTCCTCACAAGTTTGACCATTGAAATGGGCATTTTGTTTTCTCAATGGACCCCCGGGAGGCTACGAATTTGTAACACACCCCCGTTTTTTGGAAAAATGCCACGATTAGAAAAAATAAATAAAACTGCAAATGACCATGGCGCCACGTCCGGCATAATTCGTGCGGCTCATGCAAGATGGGGATCAACGGTCAAAATAGCATCCTTTGGAAGTCTTCCACTGTCAACTTTCATGTTATCATCTTCGTATTGGAGCAGCTGCATAGGCTCCATCGAGAAAACAACCTCTCATGAGAAAGTTTGTCAAAGAATGATTTCATTCCACATTGAACTGTGATCTTGTGGCACGCCCGATAGCTGTATCTTCAATGTCAAGAAGAACGTCTTTGGAACAAAGTTTTGTCAATCTAGCTTCATCTTCATCAGTCCACTCTCCAACAAGAGGCGGGTCCTTATCGCGCACTTCCAATCACTTCTGTCTTTTATCTCCAATGTCACCTCCAGGATCCGACCAAGAATCTCAATTGATGTATCTCTGCTCGCACATCTCTTTTTGAGCAAGGACCCAGCTAGAGCAGTCTTGTCAGTTGCGGAATGCTTTGCAGATAAAGGAATGGATGTGATCCCGGATGTTGATGGTCCAAATCGGCATGATTCGAAAAGTGCCCATCAGGACCGTGTCACACAAAAGGATCGCCTCCGAATTCAACTGATGGAACTCCGCTCTTCTCTGGCTTAATTCATCAACCATGCTAATCCAACCAAAGAAATTCTTGCCCAAAAGAAGGCATTGATGAGAACAATGAATTTGAAGAGAAGGAAGCAGCAGCGGCAGAACGGGCTTCCTCCGGATTTCACTGAAAATATTAAGAGTTCTGCTGCTTCTTACAAAAGAACAACCCATGGAACAAGAATACTGCGTTTGGTAGAAGCTGCTGGCCTAGATGTACACTGTGGAGCAGCAATGGACTTTCTGGCACCAGAGAAACAGAAGCAGGAGGACCAAGTTCCAAGCAGAAACATTGAAGAGGCCAGTCGCCCGTCTATCAAACCAAATGCTCTAACTTCCATGGATGTAAATTGCCGTATCGGATTCCAAGATTTTCCAACCCTCCTCTCCTACGCAATTGTTGTGTGCGGTGGTGATTTGGATCGTCTATTCAAAACATGTTCCAAACTCACTTGGCTTGAAGAGTGGTTGTTTTACTTTGAGTTCAAGTACGGTCGCACAACTGGTGGTAGCTGGCAAGACTATGAGAAGATGTACAAGACCTCACAGAAGCCCCTTGGAAAGATCCTGTTGAAAAAGTGGTCGCTTGAGCTTGGCACACGAGACCAGTGGCCCATGTATGCTAGCCATGAGGAAGACGTAACCTTTTGTGACAGAAAATGGAATGAGTACTTCAATCCAGCCACTGGAGAGAGAGAGAGAGAGAGAGAGAGAGTTGTGATGCATGATGCAACAGGTATTCCTTTACCTTGCCCATCAAAGTCAGAACTCCAACGAGCACTTTTCAGTGACTACTATGGTACAACGTGGGTCAAGGCAGGAGTCAGCCATCAACTTTGCGGGTGGATACGAGGAATGCCTCTAATGACTGGAAGAATCACAGATTCGCAGATGATTAAAGACTCAGAAATACTGGTGGTCCAACGGAAGTTTTCAGAGGCTGATACTTCTTCGAAGGAACCATTGAACAATATATTCGATAAAGGATTCGGAAACACGCTTGTTGCCAGCATGGAGGGTCAAACATGTACGCAACCTACGTACTCCAAAGGGGGTACCCAGTCCAGTGGAAAGGCTACTTTATATTCGGCTTGCGTGGCTGTGATACGATCTGGAAATGAGCGTGCTGTTCAACGCTGCAAGATGTCGTGGTTCCTGAAACTTGGCTATGCCTATCAACTGTTGGACATTGAATTGTTCTTGGTACATTTTCTACTTGCTAACAGACATAATTGGTTTATACCTGTACTTACTGTATTACTGTACTATCCTCTAGCAATAGCACCAACAATCGTAGAAAGGTCCCGCTTTATAAAAAAGAGAATCGTTTGAAACGAAGCAATCACCAACAATTGTTGAATAGACCCCCCTTTGTTTGATGATTCATTCAGTTTTGCACTGTT
Source organism: Cylindrotheca closterium (assembly GCA_933822405.4). Lineage (NCBI taxonomy): Eukaryota > Bacillariophyta > Bacillariophyceae > Bacillariales > Bacillariaceae > Cylindrotheca > Cylindrotheca closterium. The sequence goes on along the minus strand of CAKOGP040001869.1, from coordinate 1,015,400 downwards.
ATTCATTTCGCTTCTGGTCAATGATATTTAAAGTGTGACGCGTCACTCGTGGGCGAATATCAGCTCCCATTACAGCACTTAAATAAATAAGGTGTAATCATCTGATCAAAACACGAATTCATGGGGAAAAGAAGCCATACGTATTTTCTGAAAGGGCTCTTTCCTAGGTATTCCAGTAGAGTCCAAGCAGGTCGATGTTTGCTGAAAGAGCCTTGTATGTTCCCATCGTTTCTAAGCAAATGGTCCTTGATCACTTTTGACAGTGCCTCACAAATTTCCAAACCAAAAAAAAAAGGACCCACAACATTGAAGCAACATCACATTGAAAATCATCGTCGTCGTCGTCATCGTCATCATCATGAACTCACCACCACGAACTTTCAACGACTGCAATACTACTACTTCTACAAATGCAACACGACCAATTGGGGGATTATTTACCACAATGATCATGAGGAGCCCAGCAATGAGCTCCTTTCGATTGCCAGGTCTCGATGGCCTTCCTACCAATCTGGACCACGACCACATCATTGATCATACTGCTGGTGCTGCTCGTCCTTCCACCCAGCAGGAAAACGAACGAGTATTGGCCATCCTCGACGAAGCCATCAAGATCATTCGGAGTGGCAACGACGACCTTTTCTCTTCCTCCTCCATCTCCTTTGAAAGTACTACCAATACTACCAGTAGTCAACATCCTGCTGATCCGCGTCAGTGAGGACTCGTCGTACATCAGCAAACACTAAATAGAAGATAGCCTACCTTAAAAGAAGTGCTACTACTTTTGATGGCTTTCTCATCGTCACTGTGTACTAGTACTAGTGTAGCTATTTTTTTTCATTGTTTATTCATGCATTCATACATACATACCAACATCCTGTTGAGCCATGTCAGTAACAGCATGGCCCAGACAGCAACATGCACAATCGAAGATTCTGTCAGGTTGATTATTATTCTCCAATACGACAAGTGTTATTTTATTTGATATTGTTGACTGTACCGTAATCTGTAATGTACTGCACACAAGCGGTGTTTGATCGAACGAGTCAAACATGCCGCGACCTTTTTCACTCACATCACCGAGGAACAGAACCGAGGAGCGAGGACAGAAATGCGAATCATTTACTCATTCGAAAGGTATAGAACACATATCTACAGTACCTATAACGGGACATGAAAGATGTGGCTTTTGTACCTGTTTCTGATCACCACCAACAACAACAACAGCAGCATAGTACTAGGGAAAGTACTGTATGATGCTTCTTCTTCAATCAGAAGAATGATGATGATTCGTCAAGAAGAAGAAGCGGCCGTTCTTGTTCTTGTTCAAGCGGAAGAATACTATTTAGTCTCCACCGTGCCATTCCGACAGCTACTGACATAATGGAGTTGAATCAATCACCATCTCACATGATCTCTGGAGGACGAATCGGCACTACAACAGTACTAACCACAAGAAGCAGCATGCAGCTATTGACATCATGATCATGGTCAAGCCAGCGCTTCTTCGCATTCAGCAATGATGGAAGATTGATTCTTGTTGGAAAAGGACATCAGGAGGACAGTGCTACTGATTGATCGATCGATCAATCGATCGGCTCATTCATATTTCACAATGGGGTCAAAATATATATTGGCTGCGATTGGCTACAAGTTACAACCCTGGTGGTACTACCACCAAGAGCATCAAGTATCAAGTATCAAGTGTAGGTACCACAGGCGTCAAGCGTAGCAGTCTGCCGCAATCCTGATCGAAGGAGTCAAACATTTGTTTCGCGCCAATCGCTCAAATCAGTACATCTTCTACTGCATTGTACGAGGGGCGAGGCTGGCTCGAGCTTTCGCGGTGCGTGCGCAGGCCAAAGGGAGGGTGCAAGTTGGATGCAAGTCGTTTTGCATTATTTCATGATTGTTGCGTTGTCATTGTACAACGAAGCATACTATAACCACAACGATACATCATACTCCCAATCTAGGCTCTTCTCGTTGGACTTCTCTTGTATCTAATCACCGTCTTTCAATATCTTTTGTCGTTTGAACTACACTGAAAGAAGCCAGTCAAGTCAGTCAAGTCGATCAGTCAGTCAGTCAATCAATAATCGTCCTATACTACTAAACCCAATCTTATATATTCTTATTACCAAACACACAATCAGAAATGCCAGCGCCCAAGAACAAAAAGTCCTTGAAGCAAGGGAGCTTGTTTTCCTTCTTTTCCGCAGCTCCAGGTGGTGCCAAGAAGGCTACACCGAAAAAGCAGTCCACTCAAACCAAGAGCACGTCCAGCAAGGCAAACAACAACAACGACAACAACAGCAACAAGAAGGAAACCAAGAGCAAAAACACGAAGCCAAAAACCAAACCATCAAGTACGGACTCCGCGTCTCCAGTCGCCGTCTCTCCCAGCGATGCCCAACCACAATCACAAAAGTCCAATGCGGCTCGCCAAGCAACCTCGCCGCAAAAGAAAACCCGCAACACCTTGTGGCAACAAGTCCAAGTCGGACACACCCTTCTCGTTTTCTGGCCCAATGACAAGCAATATTACAAGGCGGTCGTCAAGTCTTGCCACGGAAAGTCTAGGTTTACTTTGGAATACGAGGATGGCGAAGTTGAGCAACTCGACTTGTCCACGGAACAATTCAAATTCTTGAGCAAAACTGTTCCATCGAACAAGAATAGTAACAGCAAAAAGCGGTTGCAAATTGATGATGATGATGACGATGAAGAAGAAATGGAATGGGACGATGAACAAGAGGAAGAGGAGGACGATGATGGATCCGTATACGAAGCCAAGGACCAAGAGGAAGATGATGACGAAGAGGAAGCGGATCAGTGGATGGTAACAGACAATGAAGACAACGATTACAATGATAATGAGGGGGAGGAGGAGCCACTAGCAGATCGGCCCAAGAAGAAGCGCAAGACGACGAAGGCAGCCTTGAAGGTGACGACTCATCGTACATCTTCTTCTTCTTCTCACACACCCACAAGCAAGGCCAGCATTGCTACCAAAACTCCTCCCAAGAGTGCTTCTTCGTCCTCTTCGTCTACCTTTTTCAAGCCGGGATCCCTGCAGCAGTTTGCCAATACAGTCTCGCCTTTGACGACTCATACTACTCCCACTCGACCAGCTATCGCGCCACGCAAACTGGCGTCGACCACTCCGCCAAAGTCATCGAGCAGTACTACTTCAAAAGCAGCAGGCAATAACACCAACAAAACCAAAGCCTTGCCCTTTCAAAAGGGCGTTGTCAATCCAAGAGGCGCCCATGTTCACAATCATTTGCAATTTGTACAAAATCCAAGGGACAGCATGAATCGAGGTCAAGATGATCCGGACTATGACCCTCGAACCCTCAAAGTGGACGAGAACGAATGGAATCGGGTCTACGATGGCAAAATGACCAATGCGGTCAAGCAATGGTGGGAGCTCAAGTCGAGGTACTTTGATACAGTCTTACTCTTCAAGACGGGTAAGTTATATTATATTGTTGTTGCTGTTGCTGTTGCTATTGTTATTGTTATTGTTGTTTATTTGATAAAACCAACTTTTGCTTTCCTCTTCACACTATCGTTCGATCTTCCTCCCCCTATTCTACTGTAGGCAAATTCTACGAAATGTTCCACATGGATGCGGACATTGGCGTCGAAGTCTGTGGGTTCATTTACATGAAGGGTCATGTGGCCCATTCGGGATTTCCCGAAATTTCCTATGGTCAAATGGCCGACAAGTTGGTACGAGCGGGATACAAGGTGGCCCGAGTGGAACAAACGGAAACTCCCGAAGCCTTGAAAGTCCGCAAGGCCAATACGCCCAAGGGGCAATCCAAACCACAAGTGGTGAATCGAGAAGTTTGTTCCATTTTGACTTTAGGTACTCGAACCTTTTGTTGTCTGGACGATGTCAATGCGCTGGCCAATTCAGAAACGAATGGATCTGGAGTGGGGCCATTGCTGGCCATTCAAGAAACACTACTGGAACAACAAGATGGTGAGAGTACCATGCAAGATAGTGAAGAAGATAATGATGATGAAGTCAAGCCAGTCTGTGAATATGGAATTACCTTGGTGGATGCCGTCAATGGAGCCGTCACCATTGGTCAATTTGCGGACGATGTATTGCGATCGAGAATGAGCACCCTCTTGACTTCCTTTGCGCCCAGTGAGATCTTGCTGTCCAAGCAAGCCTCTCCCACTCTCAAGTCGCAAATCAAGGTGTACCAGACCAACTCTAGGAATGGTACCCGAGTTGAAGTGATTGCGGATACGGAAAGTTTTCCTCAGTCGACTGCCTTGGAACACAAGCATCGTGCCATGTTGCAACGCAAGACGTCTCATATACATCCTTGGGATATAGAAGAAACCATGGCGGAGCTCCATCGTCGTGGATACTATCCTCGAGGATCCAAACATGACAAGCTGAATACTAGTCGGTGGCCAAAAATGTTGCAAGCGGCCATTGATGGTAAGGCACAACTATTGCTCCAAAGTTTTGGAGCCATTCTCTTTTATTTACAGCGCAACTTGATTGATCAAGAAATCTTGAGTATGGGAATTGTCAAGGCCTACCTTCCGCCACCATCGTCTTGCATTAATCAGCAAGATCAAACGGCAGAAGCCGTATTGCAACAACATGAAGAGGATGAACCTATGGCTAATACTGCTACTGCTGCCACATCCGCAACACCAGTTTCAATGTCTCAATCTCCAGGACAAGCGGCAGTTTCGCCTTTGGGCAGCATTGAACCAGTCCAAAATGCGGAAGGCAGCATCAAGAACATGTCTTTAGATGGAACCACTTTGCACAATTTGGAAATTCTGACCAATGCGGTGGATCACAAAGCGACAGGGTCCCTTTGGAGCAAGATCAACTACACCAAGACGCCACATGGTGCACGATTGCTGCGGGCATGGTTGCTGCGACCACTCTTTCAAAAGGGGGACATTGAGCGACGTGCAGATGCCGTTCAAGAATTGGTGGCGGGTGCTGGAGCTGTGGCCTTGAATGAAGCTCGTCAGAACATTTTGAGCAAGATTGGAGATTTGGATCGTCTGTTGAGTCGATTGCACAGTATGAGTGGCCCAACGGACCACAGCAACGAAAATGCAGAAGCCTATCATCCCGGTGAACGAGCTGTCTTGTACGAAAGTGCTACGTACAACAAGCGCAAAGTCGGCGACTTTTCCAAGCTGTTGAACGGTTTGCGACGAGCTTGTCAAATTCCAGAGCTCTTTGCGGATCTGGAGCTACAAGAAGGTGGTCAATTGAAGAAGATTGTGAGACAAACTTCGGATGGAGGTTTCTTCCCTTGTATGGTAGATGAAATCGACTGGTACTTTGACAACTTTGATTGTGAAAAGGCGGCCAAAGGTGATTTCGAACCAGCTCGAGGATGTGATCAGGCCTACGATGAAGCTTGCGATACCATCGAACGCATCAAGGCCGAACTCGACGATCACAAGCGAGAAATGTGTGCCGAGCTCAGACAGAATACAAAACATTACTGGAAGTACGTCAACGTCAAGCCGGATTCGAAAGACAAGTACTTGATTGAATTGCCAGCAGATGTCAACGTCCCGGGCGATTTTCAGGTCAAGGGAAAACGAGGAAAGGGTGCCAAGCAAATCAACAAGTACCGCACTAGCTTTGTAGCTGGCCTGGTGCACGAGTTGGAACGAGCCTTTGAAGTGCAAAAGGATCGGAAAGCGAAGGGAATGCAATTGATTTTTGCTCGATTCAACAAGCAACGCAGTCTCTGGGCAGCTGCAGCTCAGACCACCGCCATGCTGGATGCACTTGGTTCTTTGGCCAAGACGGCTGGAAAGGCTGGTTTCTGTCGACCAACCATTCTCGATTGCAGTCCGAATGAAGAACCTACTATCAATATTGTCCAAGGAAGACACCCCTGTGTGGAATCAAGCATCAACTCGGATGATTTCATTCCAAATGATCTTACTCTTGGACGCAAGAGTAATTCAGAAAGGCTATTGCTCTTAAGTGGTCCAAATATGGTACGTCTTGCATATGCTGATTCAACAAAAGTTTCTTCTCCGAATAAAGCTCATCAATAGACCCATCGTTTCTGCTCTTTAGGGAGGAAAAAGTACCTTGCTTCGACAAACTTGTTTGATTGCAATCCTCGCTCAGATTGGAAGTTTTGTCCCGGCGGAATCTTGTGAGCTCACCCCAATTGACTGCATTTTCACTCGATTGGGAGCCTCCGATCGAATCCTCTTGGGCCAGTCGACCTTCTTTGTCGAACTTGCCGAAACAGCTTCAGCCCTCCGTGGAGCAACTCGACGCAGCCTTGTCATTATGGACGAGCTAGGTCGCGGAACGTCCACCTTCGACGGTACCGCTATTGCAGGAGCAACAGTCAAGCACTTGGTGGAACGCAGTCAATGCTTGAGTTTGTTTGCGACCCATTACCACTCCCTACTCAATGAGTGGGAACATGAACCAAAGGTCCGACTCGGTCACATGGAATGCATGGTGGAAGATGGAGAAGAAGATGCTCCTGATGACAGTCGGGTCACCTTCTTGTACACACTTGGACCTGGAACTTGTCCCAAGTCCTTTGGTATCAACGTTGCTCGGCTTGCAGGTCTACCCCAACAAGTTCTCGTCAATGCCAAGCGGGTCAGTGAAGAGTTCGAAGCCGAAATGAACGATCGTCATCAAAAGAAACCTCGTATTAGCTCTGAAGCCGCCGTCGATTTCAAACAGAAGATTACAGATGCCATTCAGTCTCAAGATTGGGACAGTCTCCGAGCACTACAAAACGAATTGAAAGCCTCTGCATGAAGATTTCATACTGTAAAAGAGTAACTCTACTTTTTCCCTGTAGCCTTTCAAGATATCGTCGCGTTATAGATCGACATTGCTCATGCTGCAATTGATGATATATGAGTAAGAGGGAACCTGGAGGAGTCCGTCTCGGTCTTTGGTATGGTTATGCGCCATGACGAATTGTGTGACGAACTCGAAAAAGAAGATGATACTAAATTGACTCTCTATTTTCGTTTTTTCTTAGGATTGCCTCCTTTGCTTTCCGTCTTTTCTTTTGGCTTTGATTTTGGGTCGTCAAGGAGAGTGTTGAGTTCACCGCTCGCAAACTTCATGGCAACATTGGATATCTGACAAACGATGGTGCAAGCTGTTCCATAGGCTGCAAGTCCATTCCAATCAAAAAAGTAAGAAAAGAGCTGGCCTCCTGCTATTGTCAGTGCAATCAGTAGGGCAAGATGAAATATCCGAGTGGCATCAAAAGAGACTCGCATCACCAAATGCTTGTGTTTTGCATCCGCGGCACTGTGGGCTATTTGCAAAAGACAATGGCGATGCTTGGAATTTGATGTATTGTTCGACTACTCCGAACACGATTTGTGATAGTCAATGCAGCTGATTCTCATTTTCTATTTCATTCATTTGAATGGTTGTCTCGATTCTGCGATATCACAACGAGAAAATTAAATCTAATGCATTTTATATTAATAGCTTGAGAGCTGACTCTACAGTTGCAATGTTTTTTGCATCATTGCTTTGAATTCAGCCTTCTCTTCTTCGGTCATGGTGGCCATGGCTCGTCCAATTCCTTCAACAATGCCCATCGTTCCAATCTTGGCTGTGTTGCCTCCTTGCGTCATCACTTGGACAACTTCTTGCACCACGCACTCTTTGGTGTAGCTGATAACTTTCTGTTCAAGGAGTTGGTAGTTTTCACCCATCCATGTGAGCATTGCCTTGTCATCTTCCCATTTGGCCTCGGTCATACCCGGTGTTGCCAAAAACCACCGTTTGATCAAATCAGAAGCTTCAAGAGGAGTTGGTGTCTTCACGCCTCTCCCAACTTCTGCTGCTTCGATAATTTTCTTGCGCAAATCAAATTCAGCGAGCTTTCTTCGCAGTCTCCAGTAGAAGAAACCTCGAGAAGTTTCCCAATCAACCTGTTGGCGAATGACTCCAACTGCCTCCATTCTTCCAGGAGTGTCATGGAGTTCACAGAATTGCACCGATATTTGCTCATAAACAGGCAGCAAGGCACGTTCCCTGCTTGAAATCTCTGCTTGAGTTCCTTGGTGTTCGGCATCAGTCGATCCTTGTGCCAGCTTTGCGTCCAAGGCAATCAACTCTTCGTCAAGTCGATGCATTGTCTTGATGAGATCCTTTGTGCGATACTTGACGCTCGCAGCTCCGTTTGCTTCGAGCACACCACCACGGGCACTGCCAGAAGAAGCATACATTTCCATCACGGAAGCATTGATAGACGCATCAAGAACCACCCAGGCCCCACCTCTGATCTCGGCGAACGGAGGAATGAAGACGAAGACAGGTTGCTCATAGGCAACAAATGCATCAACAATCAACGAACCATACTTCAAGACCTCATCAAACATATCTCGCTGTCCTCCACTGAATCCACGCCAGTTGGCGAATACAATCAAAGGCAAATCCTCCGTTCGGAAGTCATTGATTGCTTGGGCAGTCTTGTAGGCACTGTTGGGGAACCACACGCACCCAGCTTCTTGGATGACAGCTTCGGACGCTTTCACATCAGCAGGATCAGCTGGCTTGATGTTCTCCGCAGTGCGGTTTTCAGTGATGACAACACCCATTGGAATTCCCCCGAGCCTGGCGCGTCCAATGACCACCGTCTTCGCCCATCCAGCGAGGGCTTCGGTGAAACTTCCTCTGTCAAAAAAACCACTTTTCCATACTCCAGTGTCGTCTTCTCCACCTGCGAGAAGCATTCTGGGATCATAAGGAGTTCCTGGGACTGGCACAAAGTCAATCTGTCGTTCGATTTCATCCACTCCTCGAATGTCTGTCACGGGTAGGAGTCCTCCCCTGCGGTGAGGCACATACGACAACCAATCGATGGCGGACTTCACAGCGCGCAAGTGGTCGGGCTCTGCCAAGTGGGAGACACCGTTCGAGTACATGATACCTGGACCTCCAAGTTGATCATTAGTCGAGTACACGTCGACGCCCATCAGTTTGTTCAGAGCTTGGTACCCAGTCAAGATGATAGGCGATGCAGAGGTCTTCTGAATCGTACGTTGACCAAGTCGAACAAGGTATGCACCAATTCCAACAGTTCGGCCAAGAACGATAGTGAGCGTGAAAATGTCCTTGTATGCGGCACTTGTCTCTCCGGCGATGAGACCCGAGCCTTTCAGATTTTCTACTCCCAGATCTGGCTCGGACCCGATGATATCCGTCACGCGGAACACGTCTTCACCATTAAAGGTTGCCGGTTCCACGAGTATATTCTTCTTTTCAGAAGTGAGAGCTGCGTAATCATCTTTCGTTACATAAAGGAAATCGAATCCATTTTCTGGCTTCGCATTTTCCTTGAAAGCAACCTTGAACTTTTGGCGCACTGATTCTGCTACTCCGATCCGAGCACCTGAGTTTGCTGCCACGTACAAACGGGGAATACGTTTCTCACGAGCATATTCGGATGCAAGTTTGAACACAACATCCTCGCGAGTACCGAAACTTCCTGCCTTGTGGGTAATGTCATTCGCAATCAATACAACTTGTCGACCCTGTGGGAAAAAATTAGTGTGTATCCATTCGTGGCAATTCAACGAACGATCGACTTACATTGGGGTATTCAACTGTTTTCAACACCATCAACCAAGCAACCATTCCGACATTATTGGCACCTGCCTGTCGGCTCACTTCTACCAACTCGAGGTCACCGCTGAGGTAGTCATCCATAGTCCAAGTATCTTGATCCATTGAAGTAGTTTTCTTCACAACGAGTTCTGTAGTGTACATCACCATCAAAGGTCGAGCAGAGCTTCGGATGCTACCTTCAACACCTCCTCTCTTCGAGGCATCAACCCACTCCTGTTCAACGGCTGCTTCGAACAACGCTGGAAGATCGTAGCAGTATAAGGTGTCTGATGAACGAAGAGCAGCCTTTCTCTGGTTGTCAAAAGGACGAGTGAGTGGATAGGGAGTGTTCACATTTAACCCTTCCCACGAACTGTCACCGGCACACGCCAAGCTCGCCTTGGTGCCTCCAATGAGCTTGAAGACTCGGTCGCTGCTTGATTCGTCAGCTGCTTCGACGTAAGTGTTCATGACATGGACGTATCCAGTCGGGTTGCTGGCCACCAATCGCAAAGAAATTGGAGGAGAATCGGGACTCAATGAGCAAAGAATCTTTGTCTCCACTTCGACAATGCCAAGTGCTGACACTCTGTCACCATGACGTTTCAAAATGTCGACGACAACTTGTTCCACCACCACAGGGTCAAGTACAACCTTCTCGAAGTCGCTGACAAGATTTACGAACAAGTGATTGTCAGCCTTGAGGTTCTCGGATTTCAAGTCCAGAGCATTGAGAGCATCAACCAGAATTCGTTCAAAACTCGATGACGAGAAATCAAGATTGAAGCTCAGTGCCCGAACGAACATTCTGGACGCCTTGTTGGCTTTCTTGTCTTTCACGAGGGCAGATTGCTTTGGAGCAGCTTCATACAAGTGGATGTGAGATGTTGTAGTATGTGTCGCTCCAAGGGTCTTGACACGGAAGTTTTCTGCAAGTCGGTGCATTTCCAGGTTGATTGCATGACTTGGATTGATATCTCTGATAGTAGTTTCTTCCTTGTACTCTGGAAAACGGTATGTGAATGCCCCAGGTGATGTATCTGCTTCTCCGTCTTCGTTCAACCGCTCGAAGATGACTGTCACACGTCGAACTTGAGCATTTTGATAGAGACCCTTGTGGTGAGACAATAGTGAATGACAACGCTCTGCGAGCGCATCGTTGGACTTTTCATCTCCAGAAGAAGCTGTGTTAGGTAGAATTAGATATAGAACATTCATCGGACCAGCAGTGGGAGATATCGGCATCGTAGGGAATTCGTTCAATACTGCTGTGATGTTCGATGCATTCGACAAATCATCAATGCTGTCAAAAATCTTGATGACTCCCGTTCTCTGTACGCTCGATGGAACTTTCTCAAAGTTCTCGGCTGTGATAACCCTGTTCTCAGAGTCACTTTCAGCAGAGTCACTTAGCTTGCTGAGTGAGGACGAACTGACCATACTGCTCAATTCAGTCATACTGCTGACAGAAGTCAGCTTGTGCAAAACTTTCTCAGGAGCTTTGTTGGTGAATGCAAACTTCACGATTCGTTGGTCGAATTTCTTCTCAGTTTCCTTCAAGGTGTATGTTCGATACAAACGGCGTGCGTAGAGTTCGAGCAAGCCAATTTCTTCCTTTGAAGCTAGGACTGTCTTCAGAATGGGAAAGAAAACATCTAACATTGGTGTCTGATCAGCAAGGAGTTCCTCTGCCTTGGTCGCATCAGAGACAGTAAGTGTCTTGGCTGCCTCAAGCACCTTCTGCTTTCGTTGTTCCAAACTTGGCATACTCTCTTGCATCAAAATTTTACGAGCCCGGAGAGCAACTTCGGCGTACAACTTGTTCTGGCCCATCATTCCAACCTCAGAAATAGCAGGAAGAGCATCAGGTAGACTCTCCGCTCCAGCGACAATCGAGACACGCTTTCCAATTGGTGCTGCATTTGTAGTTGTCAAATCCACTCTTGATCCATCATTAATGATCGAGATCACTCGATTGATAATGTACGAAGTTGTTTTCAGCTGCTCGTGTGCACGACAAATACTCAGAATGGTAGAGGCATCGTCTTTGTGAATCTTTCTGATATTGGTGACGGAGTCAGCGTATGATGGGCCTTCATAGAACCAACGCTCTATCGAAATCCAGCGTCGAAGGATGTCAATAAAGAACAACAGTGCTTTCTCAGCACCTGGAACGCCAGTGGCCTTGCTCTTGGTGTAAGGAAGCACAGTATCCTTCAGGGGAGTGGTCAACGCGACAAACGTTGATTTCTCAGCTGCTTCAGACAAAGAGTTTGCTTGAGAATTGATTAACGAGATCACTTCTTCTGCTGGAAATCTATATTCAGAAGAAAACGTCAGTTGCCACACCAAGAACAAGCAGGAATAAGCAATCGACAACTTACCGAAGCTGGACTCCACTGCCCTCCTGAACCAGATTTCTGAAATCAGCAATGATCTTGGTGATACTGTCAAACAACTTGGCGGGGATTCGACCACTCAATACAGATAGTTGCTCGTCGACTTCAAACATGGGAAGTGATGAATGAGTTACAGCAGTTGCCAGGTCCTCCATCGTGAGATCAACTTCATTTTTGTCAAGGACGTATCCGGATATCGCTCCTTCAAGGACATCAACTGCGGCTCGCATGACAAGATGCGGTCTAATTGCATTCGCTGGACGACTCGAGTTACCCCATCCTTCAACTCGCAACAAGCCATCAAATACTGTAACAGAAGCCACGTTTTCTGGATTGTCAAGTTCCAGTGTCGCGAGCAGATCACCTGCTGCCAACGATGCACCCTCGTTGCCCTGCCAGTGAACAATTCCAGCCTCTTCCACCTTCAAAGGCATGAACATTTTCATCACTTCGATTTCGGCATATGCTTCGCCCTTCTTAACGTGGGTACCATCTGCAACAAGCTTCTTAACCAATTTTCCTGCGACGTCTGTTCTCAGTGAAGTTGGATCGTAATCAGGAGAAAATGCAACGTTGGAACCGCCAACGTTGAGTCTCATTCCGGTGGCAACATCTCCTTTGTTTGTCAAGTAAGCGACATGACTGGTTCCTCCAATCTCGATCAAGTAACCGCCATCGCTCAATTTGCGTACATTGGTCATCACAAAGGCATCTACATTTCCATCCAACCCGATGCGGAAACTGCATTGTCCCTTTCGGGTGCAGAACAGCTTGTACTTGACGCCATTGAGAATCAGTTCCACGTGATGCTCCATCTTCAACAGATTTCGTGGAGGAAGTTGGCCTTTCTGTAGTAGCTCCGTGAATTGGTGCTCTCCCTCCATACAGCTGTCGTATGCTACAATGGTTGCTCCCATGGCAACATGAAGATGGCTTAAGGAGTCGTCCAAATTGACCATGGAACTTGCACGCTTCATCCCACCTTCGACAGCTCCAATTCCTTCGACGTTTTCCTTGATGATACCGTCAAGCCAAGCTGTATCGATTTGATTGTTAATGAAATCATCTAGTTCGATCAACCTCGAGATGTATCCAACAGTAGTGCTGATGTCACCACGAATGGAAAGTTCCTTCAACGCCAAAACCATGTTTCGACGGGCTTGTTCTCTGTCAGTGCCACTCGCAAAAAGATGGCCAAACTGTGAGTCTGCAAATTCGTGGATGGATCCGGAACTGTCCATACTGAAGTAACCCCAAACGTTTGGTGTAGATCTGAAGTTCAATTCTTGGATACCACCACTGGTTGGCTTGAATCCTGCTTCAGCATTTTCAGCAGTAATACGAACCGCAATACAATGGGCATGTGGCTGGACACGCTGGGCACTATCAAAATCAATTCTTGAGCTCTCGGCGTTTGGGTCATCTTCAAAGCGGGTTCGGCCATAGACTTCTCTGATTTCAGGGATATTGTCCAATGGAATACCCATGGCAACTTGGAGTTGGGCTGCCGGCAAGTTCACACGAGTGATCATTTCCGTGACAGGGTGCTCCACCTGAAGACGAGGGTTCAATTCCAAGAAGTAGAATTTGGAATCTGGTTCGGAGTAAAGGTATTCAACTGTTCCAGCGTTGGCATACCCGACAGCCTTTGCTAGAGCGACAGCAGCCTTTTCCATTTCAGCCCAGACTTCTGGGTTGGCGGCGACAGGAGGCCCCTCCTCAATAATTTTTTGGTGGCGACGTTGGACGGAACAATCTCGGCCGTTCAAGGCAACAGCATTTCCATATTCATCAGCCAGCAATTGGACTTCCAAGTGCCGCGATTTGGTGGAGAGCCTCATGATGAATATTGGACTTCCTGGGACTTCACCACATACTTGTCTGTAAGCATTTGGGACGTCTTCGATCTTTTCCACAAGTCGAATACCTTTTCCACCTCCTCCTTCCGACGCCTTGATCATTACTGGAAGTCCAATTTTCTGAGCGGCTTCAGTAGCAGCAGAAGCTGAAGCAATAGAAGCATCTTCGTAAGCCTTCTCAGGAAGAGTTCCGGTTTCTTTGTCATAACTTGCATTAACGTCTGATCCATTCCAATCGATGCATGACACTCCAGCTGATTGCGCAATGATCGTACTCCCAATCTTATCTCCCAGAGCGCGCATTGGAGGTCCAGCAGGACCAATAAACTTGATGGGAGGGTTACTCTTGGCCAGTGTGTCTGGTAGGATTGGATTCTCACTAGCATGTCCCCATCCAGCCCAAACAGCATTCACGCCATGAAGGCGTGCCAATTCCACAATCAGCGTGACATTTGCATAGTTGTGATTATTCGAACCCCCCGGAACATCGATAATCACATCTCCCATTCGAATATATTCGGCATTCGCTCTGCAAAGTGACAAAATTTATTGAAGCGATATCCATGAGATAACAAAAGCTCCCAAAATTGCTGACGTGAACGCCCACAAAATCTAATCTAATCTAATCAAATCTAATCTAATCAAATCTAATCAACGTACCGCAAATCTTCTGGAGTTGCCATGACAATAAACTTGATAGCTCTTTCATCTCCAAACACCTCGTATGCCCATTTTCTGATAGAACGAATAGCTTTGACAGCAGCTACACCGTTGTTGGCAATCAAGACTCGTTCAATTACAATGCCTTTGTTTCCTCCGAGTTGTTCCACAAACGATTGGACAGTTGGAAACCGACGATGGGAATTATCATTAATGCTTAACCGAGACAATCGCTTCTTCAGCGGTTGTGCTGGACTGAGTGGAGTTCCCACTTCTGCCATGATGAGATTTATCTGCAAATGATATGGACGGTGGGAGGGATGATGAGACTATCGTGATGATTTCATACCGTGATTTCAACTACGTCATAAGAAGATATCTACGTAAAATCCACGCGGAACGAATTGACCAATGACAATCGTCCAACCACAGCTCATTTTTTGAAAAACAAAAAGGCGATGATACAGTAGATAGATGCATGATGGATCCTTCAACTCACCGTCCGAGAAACACAAAACTACAGTAGTGCGCAAGAACAGCTCTATCCAATAGAATATTAATGGAAGAGACTTTCGATAGATTATAAAGAGCCGATTGAAAGTTGTTTGGATCTGTTTTGAAAGGGTGAGAGGTTCCCTTTTGGTATCCTTCAGGAAATTCCCGTCGACAATTTGGCGGCGGTGTCACAAAGACGTGTGTGAGGTGCGCATTTTTGCGATGCGTGACGTCTTCACTCCTTCGCACTGAAATAACGCAATGTGCATGGCAAAGTGGTCAAAATGACACCATAAAACACTGAGGGCTGCAAAAATTTACGTCTGGCCGTATGTCGAGCATACGTGGCGGAATGAAATCAATCCATCAGTGGTACGTCGGAAATTTCTTTCTCCCATTTCTTCGTTTTCTCACTCATCAGAGTTTACAAGAGGGAAGATAGAACAAAAATACAGTACAAGATGGACCATCAACAGAGCAAGGGTCCCAGCACCCAAAGACGTAAATATGGCATGACTTTGCTCCTCCTTTCTTCGTTGGCATCAGGATGTGACAGCTTTGTCCAACAACAACAACAACCGCAGCAACCACAACAACTTGCATCATCGCCCTCGTTGACTCAGCTCAATACAGCACCAGCATTACCGGATCTCAGCGAAGTATTGGATGTTGAATCATCGTGCGTCGAAGAAGCTACCAAGGAGTTCCTTGATTCATCTACCGAAATGCCACTGACTGTGAATGGAGGCAGCGAAGTATCCTCCTTTGCCCCACCATTGAGTTACGACAAATACTTGACCATGCAGGTGAGTGGTGTAAGTCGACGATTCATGTTTTCTGCGCGATTGGCGTCGCATCTGCAAAGATTTCTATTGCTGGCTACTGAGTACCGTACCATGTTCTCACTCTGTCTCTTGCCAATTGTTTTCCTTACTACTGCTGCTGTAACTTCGTCTTCAGAGCAAGCGCGTTGCCGTCTCGGTTCGATATTCCGAAAAATCAGGCCTTCGCCCCTATTATTTGACAGTCGCAAAGAGAATCAAAGAGGCATTCCCAGATGTAGTTTTGGACAAGGTCCTCCTTCCAAGAGTGGAAGTCAATGAACATTCCAATAGCCACGAAGGATGCACCTTTCAAGTTCTGGTCGATGGAAAGATTGTCGTTCGATCGCCCAGTCGCAAGGGATTGGTTGGAGAATACATTCAAGTCTTTGTCAATATGCAAGAGATCGAAATTGCCATAAGCCGGGCCCGCAAGAGACGGCGGCCGCAGACTGTCTATGGGGAAGACGATAGCAATGCCCGATTGGAAGTGTTGAGGAACAAGGCTAGGGGCGGAAAGGAGCAATCCGAGTAAATGACGATTGCAAGGCATACAAAATGAACCTTGCTACTGTATGGCAATATTTCTAGGCGGTAGTAGAAGCGAATAATAGAATGTGAAAAGTGAAAAGTGAAATGTTAACTTTTTCAACGATGTGTCGCTGAGATGTGTTGTGGTAGTATGCTGCTTGTTGGTCAAAGTTCGCCGATCCATCAGCATGCACCACAGATGCTCTGATGGCAATAATGCTTCTCCATATTGCAAACATTAGAGCGAATGCAAATGTTGTAAAAGCAATTGGCTTAGGTAGATACTCTGGCATTGATGCGTTCATCAAAACTTCGTCCTGGAAGATGCACAGTGAACTCGGACTGGTATTTTTTGAACATGGCAATATCATGCTCGGTCAAGTTGGGAATCTTGTAGATATCCTTGACCTTCTCGTAAGGGCCATGGCTAGCAATCTTTCCAGCTAACCACCAAAGCGAGAGCAGAAAAGTAATACAATGATACAGCACAGCGTTAGAGAAATTGAGTACATCGGTGGCTTTGTTTTGGTGCAACGCACCCAAACATCGTACTTCATGACTTGACATCATTGCTACCAACGCATTCGTACACGTACTAGGAGCTACTTACCAGCAGATGGGAACATTCCCCGAAGTTCTTTGTAATCTCCCACAAAGGCCGAGTTCAGATCGAATTTTCCATCTGTGGCCTGTTGTTGTGGTTCGTAGGCAAAGTCATCCAGCTGTTGGCTAAAGGCGTTGGACAGCTCGGGAAAGGCTAGAAGCCCAGCAGCACCTGCAATTCCAGCAGTCAAGAGTTCCAACGTATGGCGACGACTGACTTCGAGTTGGGATGCAGGGCGGATCTTTTGCTCCATCATTCTGTTGGTGGAGAAGGAAGATACCAAAGAAGGCAAAAGACTTACTAGGAAAAGAGGAAGCTTCATGATGACGATAATGATGGATGATGGCTGATGGCCCTGATTGTGATGGGCACCGGCTAGCTAGTACAATATCAATTGGCAATAAACTTTGTGTGTCGTGTCAAGAGGATGGGTTCTCTTGGTGCTGTCACGATCGACTTTTGTGGGATCGATTTGCAGCATGTTGAGGTTTGGTTGATGGCAAATCCAACGAACCGACCCTTCTCACACATCAAGAGAACGCGATGACGAAAATGTGCGTTTGGTTTTGCGAGATTTTTAGAGGGAAAATCCAATGCGCGACTTACAATGCGCGTTGACATTTCCGTGACTGGATCGACTTCAAAGTCAGCTTGATCAGATCAAGAATTCGACCGATTTTGATAACAACCACGGCTGAATCTTAATCTTGTTCCAACCAATACGATACTGTACGTTTACAATTTACAGCATTTGCTAACAGGTACAAATAAACCAAAGAATCAAACACGACATGAATAATTCCACTGAAGGTCCTTCATTAATGTTATCGCTATCAGAAGCAGCACCCAACAGCAACGCCCATGAATCCGGACCAGAAGAATGGCAATGTCCCAGATGCACACTCTTAAATCCTCAAGCATCGGATACTTGCGAAGTTTGCGAATTTGATCGGGCTGCCCAAGCTCGTTTCGATGCCGCTGAAACCAGCGACGCAGACATTCGTCAGCTCGTGGTCAATGCTCGAGAAGAACGAAAATTCCTGATTCGATTTGAACCCCTGCACCCACTAGTCGCCAACAATGTATTTGGAACCACCACGAGCATTGCTTCGTCTGGTCTCATTGGCGGATTAGTAGGAGGTCCCGTGGGTGCTCTAGTGGGAGCTGCTGGGGCGGTTGTCTTGGATGGTGCCAACCGTTTGAATCATCACCTGCGCCGGAACCAACCGGATCGCCGACCAGGACGTCAAATTGTCATTACCAAAATACGGATGGATGGGTCGGCAATGAGTATCACAATGAAGACCATGACACGCTGTAGGATCATGGCTATTCAACCCATGATTATTCGCACTAGTCATGATGGGACTGCAATGGAAAGTAGAGTGGACAATAACTATTGGACACAACTAACGCCTCGAGATCAACGAATGGCCCAAATATTGTTTTTGCATTTGTTATCAGACACCTCCATCCCAGAAGGCCAAGTCATGAACATTTCGTACGAAGAGTTATTGGAACGAGTTGTGGGTACCGCCTATGGTGATGATTCGAAAAAAGGAGCCACACAAGAGGAGATTGAAACTCATTCAGAAATCATTGCACTTAAGACGGAAGAAGATTTGGCACGATTGAAGGATCATCAAAAGGGCTGCAACATTACCTTGGAAGACTTCAAGGTGGGAGATAAGATCCGCGTCTTAAAGTCCTGTGGACATGCCTACTTTCCTGACTCCATAGACGAGTGGCTGCACAAGGTGAATTCTTGTCCAGTCTGCAAAACCGAGCTACATGCCCATGGTGGCGTGGAAAAGGCATCTGAGAAGCCTGCCACCACTACTGCGAACGAGCGGCTTAATGATGACGAGAGTCTTCATTCATTGTAATGATTACTTTTATACTTTGTAGATTAATACCCAATTACAGTACCATCCGAACATCTCGCTCCCATATTCATTTATTCAATTCATTTATTCATCAAGATACCTTCCCCAGTAGGAAGTTGGCGATCTTGCTTGAAGATGACAAAACTGGTAATGATTCATTCGAGTTGATCCAGTTCTTGAGTCTTCGAATCGAAGAAATCTGAGTCACATCAAGTGAGTCTGGCCTTCCACCCGGTTGGTGTCAATTGGCGCGTCGTAAAATACCTACCAGTTTCATGTGGATGCGCCGGCGCCGTCAAGTCATTTTCTTTTTTTGGTTCCATGGTTTCTACGAGGGTTTGAACTGACATGATCTACCAAGAAAAAGGAGCTTCGATTTGCCACACAATGTTGCTCAATCGAATGAAACAAAACCTTGCCACAACCCCATTCGGATCGATCGAGATACTACCAATCTATCGAATCAACGAGTTGACTCTTTGGATCAGTAAACATCACACCAAACCAAACCTATTCATCCTATTCCACCTCTAGATACTGCAAGATACCGTAAGTACAATGGAAGCCAGTGACGCAGCAGTGGCCGAGAAGCCCAAGGAGGACCCAAAACCAGCCGAATCAGAAGACAAGAAGACTGATGAGAAGCAAGAGCTTCCACCCGCCGTGGCAGTTGCCATTCCTGCAGAGGAAGCCACAGAAGCCAAAAAGGATGCTGTCGCTACTGAAGCTGCTGAAGCAAGCGCGGCTCCCGTTGAAGTCGCTGCTCCGGAAGACGAAGCGAATGCCATCTGGGAGCCTGCTCCTCCAGATATTCTCTCCGGACGTGGAGCTTCGGTCAATGCTCACCCAGGCAATAAAAAGTTTCGTGCTCTTTGCTTTGCTCGCAAGCCTGAATTCGAAGCTGGCAATCACGCTGCCAAGCGCCGTGTGGCTACCGAGATTGTCACTTCCTCCTTCGATGGTGGCAAAGCACGATTCCTCAAGAAGAAGGGTGAGAAGGGTCCTTGGTACGAAATGACCAAGGAACAAGCCATCCTCAAGGCCTGCCAAGTCATGCGTGACTACAAGCGCCCTGATCGCATGGCTATGCGTGAAATGATGCAACAGAATGGACATGCTCGCAAGCGCAGTCGTTCTGCTGAGCCATCGACTCCTCTTTTGGACACTGTAAGTATTGCACTGCAATGCCTTGATATGCGTTGGGCACCCTATGGATACAAATGAATTCTAACCATCACCCTTTCTCTTCCCTTTCTTTTATCACCACACAGCCTGTTCCCAGTGGACCTTTGGAACCCATTATTGAGAACCCCTTTGGTGTTCACAGCCACGATGTCCTTTCTGGACGAGGTGCCTTTGTAAATGGCCACGTGGGTAACAACCGTCTTCGTACTCTTGCCCTCGAACGCAAGAACCAGTTCGATGCTGGCAACTACACCGAGAAGCGTGCTCTGGCCACCGAGATTGTCCATATCATTCGATCCCTCAAGCCACCAGGCCGGTTCTTGAAGAAGGTGACTGCCAAGAAGGGAGAAAAGGTACCTGAAGAAAAGGATGCTGCCAAGGCGTTCGAGAACGAATGGGAGGAACTTCCCGACGAAAAGGCAATCCACAAGGCTTGTCAAGTCATGAGAGACATTGACCGTCCCGACCGCAAGGATCGTGAACTTCGTCGCGCAAGCAAGAAGAAGAAGCTCAGTACGGACAAGGGTGATGACGTCAAGGAAGGGGAAAAGAAGGAGGACAGTGCCATGGACGTCTTGGCTGCTGGTGTCGAGAAGACTGTTCAAGACACTGTTGCCGAAACCGAAGTTGCCTTGGATAAGGCTTTGGAGGCAACCTCTGATCTCAAGAAGGACGAAACTCCAACTGTGGAAGTCTAATGGACTTGGAATTCGGGAATCCATCCCATGAAGCACAAACACAATTATATTACAAACACAAACATAAAAAAGACTTAGGAAATTAAAAAATAACTGTAACGATACACATATTATTTATCTTGTGCAGTTTGTGAGTCTGCCTAGTGGCTTTAAATAAAGTAGAAAGGATCCAATATGGCATATAAGAAATGGAAGACCCCGATTTCATGAAACTGGAGGATGTCCTTCCATCTTCTCTTCTTGTCATGACGAGGCCAACGATTACAGGCAAGCTGTAAATGATTCAACCGGAAGAATCGACTTGTAAAATCGAATGATCTATTGAAGCATCAGTCGTGTAATATAACTCCTCCTATGTATTTTAAAATATGAATCTAGCGGTTCCTTTTTTCTTCTCTAAAAATAACTCGACTTGGGTTGTCCCACAACCAACAAGCCGAGACTGCATGGCAGTATGACAATAACTTCCTTATCCCATAGCATCCCTTTAAATTCCAATATCCCATGGCGTCCCGGTCCCTTGTCCCTTTTCCCAACGATAGTAGTAATACCATGTGGTTGTCCCATTATATCCCTTTCCCTTTGTCCAATAATATATCCATCCCATTGTTCCTTCCTAATAGCGATTCCTCTTCAAAAGCAAAAGAATGGTCTAAGCTTCGTTTGTGCATCCTTCAAAGTCAATTCATTCAAATCTCCGAGATCCAAACCACACATGAACCGACTGTAAGAAGGCTCGTCTCTGGCACCAGTTTTGGTTTCGTTCATTTCATCCTCTGGAAAAGCTTCTCCGTACTCTGTGTCAACAACAACAACATCATCCTCTTGCGAGGCCATCGCTACGTCTGCTTCGTCTTTCGTTTCAGGAACTCCAGTGTCCTTCTTGCGACGACCGCTCTTTTGAAGGACCTCTGATTTGCGGTTCGGAAGATGAAGAGGAGTGTCAATCTTCTTTGGGCTCTCCTGATCCAGCACTTGATTCACAGCGGTGATCGACGCAGCAGGAGTAGCAGCACTATTTTTGGGAGCACTAGGTCCAAGTGCATCAGCACTACAAACATCTGCCGTACTACTGTTGGAGGCATTGCTGCTGTCGAAGCTCTTATTTGGCGTCTCGCCGATGGTGGAGTTCAAGTTATCCATGGTGGGCGTTGTGGGCCTGGAACTGGTGGAAGGAATGGGTTCATCGGTGGTAGAAGGACTAGGATCGACTTCAATATCGTATTGCGAATCATCCCTTTCGATGAATCCATCTTGCGACGAGGTCTCGCCGAGTATGCTTGCCAAAAACTGCTTGTTAGCTCCATCCGAACGAGAACCTGAACGAGATCCTGTCGTCCAACTTTCCCCAGAGCTAGTTGATTGCTCGCCAGCTATGCTGCCCGTCATATTGGTCGCTTCCAAACGAGTTTGACTCCCGTCCGTTGAATAGTTCAAGCTCGACAAGTCTCTCGATCGGTCAATTTTGCGTCCTTGCTTTTGTCGCCGTGCTTCTTCTTTTTCTTTCTTGTCCAAATCCTTCAAAAAGCGGACAATTTCAGTTATTTCTTCCACTGACGAATCATCTGACGACTCTCCTGTGGGTGGATTAGTGGATTGATCATCCAATGATTCACTCCCTGAGGATTTCTTGGGCTTTGACAAGGTAAGCAAAGGAGGCGATTTCTTCTTTTTCTTTCCAGATTCCGAACCTGAGTCGTCAAACGAGTACTGCGGGGATGATGTCGGTGCCTCGGTCTTGGGTATCATCGTCGTGGATAATGGACTGCACCTATGTTTTGGTGTTTCTCAAGAGATATTTTTTAAATGTTGAGATTCGAAGGCGGGAAAAATGAGATCCCACCAATGCTTGTGAAAAATGCGTGACATTTGAGTTTATTTTAGTTAACGACTGAGGATGGACAGGCTCAACTTAGTTACAGATGGTGGATGGACCGGCTCAGTATGTTTACGATGGTAGACGGGCCGGCTCATGTCTTCACCGAAGTACGACATGTGACAGATGGAGAGTACAAGTACCGGTGTACCAGGTATCTGGTGGTTCCGGTAGTGGTTGGAGTCTCGAAAAAGAGTTTACTACTGTATACGGTAGAAATATTGAAGTATAAAAGTATAAAAGTATAAAATCTTTTAGAACGACAGTATTCTATAATAATTTACAATAGTATCCAACCACCAGACAATCTGTTTAAGGTCAAAGCCATGTCTGACAGTTTCAATCCCCCAATTCAGTAACCCACACGACTTGGGTATCTTGTTGTTCAAAAGCAAAAGAATCTTCGAAGCGACTTGCTGGCATCTCCCAAATCCAGACCGCATAACAGGTGGCTCAAGGATGGCCGCTCTGCGGAAGAATAATCCGTAGTATTGGAAAAATAACTTTCCTCCTCGTCTTCGATTTCTCGTTTCCGGGCACTCCTCTTCTTTCTGCGACGCGGGCTCTCCCCCCCTGCTCTTTCTTGAGCGCTGCCAGTGCGGCTACTGGTACGCTGGAGCCGATGCGCCGTATTGGGACTTGATAACGATGATGATGACCGGACAGGAGTGAAAGCGTTATTGGAAGCAATGATGCTCTGACTGTTGTAACTCCTACTCCTCGTGGGTCGATGATTCACGTCGATTGGACTTGATTTCCTTGGAGCAATAGCATTTAAGGGCTCTTGTGATGATGGGAGAGGAGTAGAAGCACTATTGGAAGAAATGCTACTCTGACTGTTGTAACTCCTGCTCCTTGTGGGTCCATTCGCATCGATGGGACTTGGTTTCCTTGGAGCCACATTAGCCAAGGACTGTTGACTCCTGGACTTGTTGGCGACGGTGCGTGTCGTGGGTTTGGTCGAAGGACTAGGAGCCGCTGCCATCTGGAAAAAGTAATCATCCCGGTTGTACCTTTCTTCTGCGGAAGGCTCTCCTTCCAGACTGCCAAACGACCTGTCATCATCTATTCTTGCTCGATGCTCTGCACCGACTAGTGAAGGCTCCTCCATCAAGCTGCCAAACAATTTGGTCCCTGCCAAAAGTGACCCTGTGTCCGCTGTCGCTCCACTCTCAATTGTTGCTCCACTATCCGAATTGGCAGCAAACTGCGTTGATCCTTCCGAATAAGCAAGAGAGGACCCCATTGAAAACGCGGAACGATCACTTGACACTTTGCGTTCTCGTCTTTCTTTTTTATCTTCTTCCTCCAGGAATCGGATGATTTCGGTCAAGGCTTCGCTCGAAGAATTGGTCGACTCTCCTGTAGATTGAGATTGGCCCGACAATGGATCAATCGTCCTGGAAGGTGTTTCAATTTTGATAATTTTCGCACCGGAATGAACCATCAAGTGGTTCAGAAAACGTTCAAATTCAGTTTGCGCATCCTCTGAGACAAAAGTGATTAAGGAAAAATCAACAATCAAAAGAGGCTTCATAAACTCCATTTCAATATCGATTCGAACCTGATATTCCATAAGCATCTCGTCCTTGTCCCATCTCTCTTCAGGGGAGTCCTGAAGAGTAGCCAAAGTGGAATCCTGCAAAATATCCAAGCATACGCACAGATCTTCATACAAGGAATCTTCCACAGGGACAACTCCTTGCACTGGAGGCAGCCAGAATATGTCACCCCTCATAAAGTTTTTCGTTCGCTGCACGGAGTAATCATATAGCGCCGCAACAATAGTATCTTTCATATGACTCACTGGCCCAGAGATGCGTATGACATCCTCCACGCGAAGAGCTTGCAAAATGTCATAAAGCTCAACATCTCCTGAATTCGTTGCTTTCTTGGTCTTCTCATCTCCCAAGTACAACTTGACTTTCCTTTTCTTTTTCTTCTTGTCTTTCTTTGAAGCAGATTCGTCAAACCTGACAATAGGTGACGCTAATGAGGCCTCATTGTTGGAATTCATCATTTTTGTGTTTGTGTTTTGGAGGTATTTTCGCAACGGATAGGAGATGCACTAGGTTTGTACGTAGCGGAACGGAAAGCAAGCCAGTACTTAAATCCAATTCCCGCGCTCTAAATTGATGCGGAGTAGAGTACAAGAAAATACGAAGTACCCATGGCCCTCTAGAGAAACAGATGGTAGCAATCATACCGGTACGTAACTTTTTTAAGAAAGGTGTTGAAACAAACGTCACGCCAAACCTTATAGTTTTAACCACACTAGCTAAAGCGATGGAAAGCCAGAGAGTAAAATAATAATATAGCAATGATCTATTAAAATATAATATTGTTACAATTGAAAACAAACCCTCAGATGACTTTCTGTCACACATCAGATTGCGATACCGACGGTTCCGTTTTTTCCCGTTTCAAACCCACACGATTTGGGTTGACTGATTTCTTTATACATAAAATAGAAACGCGCGATTATCTCGATACAATAGCTCATACACAACCAGAGCAAATCGATCATCTTCTTCGCACCCCATTTTGTCACTTGTCCCTTCTTACCCCATGACACCCCCTATCCCCTTATACCGAGTCTTCTCAAAAGCCGAAAAATTCCCGCAGCGACTTACTGCCATTCGCCAGATCTAGACCACATAACAGTTGGCTATAGGATGCTTGTGAAGTATCTTGCCCCGAAGTCCGCGAAAAATACGATTCCTCGTCGCGGTCTACCGCTTGCGCGGCAGATTTTCGGGAACTCTTCTTCTTACGGCGACTTTTACTCTCTTCAGTAGCAGCTTTGTGACTTTCCGTGCTACCTTCTGTGTAGCTACTCGCAAGGCCAAGCTTTGGCGGTTCTTGAATCGCAGCAACAGAAGCAAGAGGCGTAGGACTTGGATCTGACGGGACGGGAGTAGAGGCACTGTTGGACGTATTGCTCGTTGTATTGCTCGTAAAGCTACTGGTCCTGTTGGGTCGACTCACATAAGAAGTGCTCGCATTCCACGGGACAGCAGCTGAACCACTACTTCTGTTGGAGGTTTGGCTGTTGTGGCTCCTACTCCTCGTGTAGGAGGTGGCAGAATTCAATGGAACGACAGTATCATTGCCCTTTTGATTGGAAGAGACGAGCTGACTATTGTACTTTTTGTCTAGCGACGGTATTGTGGACTTGTCATTCGTGGAAAGAGGGATGGGAGCGACTACGGTATTGTAATAGTACTCATCCCGATTGCTCTTGTATCCAACAACTTTCGAGGATGCCTTGGCCTCCTCTCCTTGCACGCTGCTGTCCAACAACTTGCCACCTACCAATGTAGAAGCATCCATTGATTCGCCACTCGTCGATTTGGGAGAGAAGGGCTCACCCAATAGGCTGTCCAATACCTTGGACCCACTCGTAGATTGCGGGGGGGAGGGCGGCTCACCTAATAAACTTCCCAGTAGCTTGGCCCCTGCCAGATGAGATCCATCCAATGTTCCTCCACCATCCGAAGTGTTCAAGGTGGCAGAACCTTCCGAATAGCATAACGTTGATAAGCCTTCCGAATACGCCAGAGAGGAAGCCGCCGAAAGAGTGGATCGATCACCGGACATCTTGCGTTCTAATTTTTTCTGTTTCTTGTCTTGATTTTCCTGTTCTTCAAGATCATTTAGAAACTGCATAATATCGGTCAAGCCTCCACCCGAAGACGAATCTGTCGATCCTGCTGCGGACTGGCCCGCATCAACACCACTTGCAGACAAAGCGGAAGATGGGCTTGGTTGTGATTTCTTATTCGCCAATGATCGAATGGATTTCTTTTTCTTCTGGTGGTCCCGTGGTGCAGGAGCAGGCTCGTCGTCAAACGCATACTGAGGAGAGGATGTGTAGCGAGGTGACGCTGCATCAGATGTCTCCTTGGCGCCTGATGACCTGTGATATCTGGTAATCATCGTTGTTGTTGTTGTTGTTGTTGTTGACAAACCACCACGTCGGTGTTGTGAGTTGAGGTTGATTTTCGTCTCAGAAAATTTCATAGTCGTTGACTTGGCTGACGGTTATCTCAACGCTCATAAATATGTACAGTACGGTAGAACGGTCGAAGGAAGAACCAAACGTGAAATTACAGTAACTTCTTCTTCAGTGTAATCGTAGGTGCCTCTTTGGTAAGATGTCTTGTCAATACGTTATGATGAAGAACAATGCATATATGGATCTTATTAGTACGGTAAACATTACATCTAAAATCTGTTGAGAGGCGCTGTCTTCTGGAATGGACTAAGGTCAACTCACCAACGACCGAGGAGCGAGTTGCGTCTTCTTGCAATACTTTAAGACCAGCGAAACTGGGACAAAGAAGAGAGCTCCGAGAAAACCCTTTTATCATGGAAGATACAACTATTTGACACATCATATGAATATACCTTTTTGGCATATTTTGAATGCGAGAAGATGTTTCAAAATGAATCGGAACACAAACTTTAAAATCACGAATGCTGTTGTTCGCCGTTATTGCTCGTCCTGTTGCTTAGGTAAAACAAGGAACTGGGATGAGAGTTTGGTAGAAATATTTTCAAGTCTATTTTGTTTCTTTCTAGCTATTGGTACAGTATTGGTATCATGATTGCTTGTTTGTTGCACAGCATCCTTTGGCACGGTTTAAAGGACATCTGTGGTTTCTCGTCGGCCATGCCTCCGTCTGGTTTGTTTGTCGACCATGACGGAGAGGACGCTTGTTTCATCAACAGCTTCCCGACGAGCATCATTGATTGTTTCTTCCCATTCCTCCGAAGGCAATGAATATTCATCGTCTTCGTAGTCATTGAAGTATTCATCACTGTCAACAGGAAGTGTGGCATTGTATTGTTGAAATGGATGAAGGACTTCGCGTTTGGAATAACTTGGAAAGTCAATGTCGAAATCGCATTCATCCAAATCGTCTCCATAGACAGAGTCAATATCATCTAGGAGTGAGGAGTTGTCATCGTAGTCCAGGCAAGACGAGGATTCGGAGTACACGCCATCGTCGTGATCATCTTCCTCGTCGTCGTCATCGCCATAATAATAGTTGTAAAGGTCGGCATCCATGGTTGGTTGAGGGGCACTTTCAGCGACTTCCTCGTCGTCATCGACGCAAATAACAAAGTAGAAAGGAGTTCGGACGCCCATGTTGTATGTATTGTATATATGTGTGTTTGGGTAAGTATAAGATTGCTGGTCTGGAAAGATTATGCTTTTGTTTTTTGTGAGGCCTTTGACTTTCAGACGTCAAAAAAATACGGGAGCACGATTAACTGCAACTGAACACTTTGTGGCTGTTTGTGAGCACAAAGTGCCAGCGAAGAGTGTTGACAGCAGCTTTTCAGTACCATTTCGGCACCGAAAAGTCACATGGGACGGAAAAGGGATTAATTGTTCACGTCGCATAAGACAGGATGGAACAATAAAAAGACAATAGACCCCAATGTTGAATGTAGAACGCTAGTCAGAGGTGAAAAGTGCACGCAGGGATGAGAACGGAGGGTTTTTGTTTATATATGTGGTTTTCGCAGAACGAATTTAGAGACTTTATCGGAAGGGTCAAGATGAACTTATAGACTTATCTTGATGGGCCCGGATGACCTTAGGAACGCTGCAAACTCTGATTATAGTCTTTTTCGGAGGGGCTAGAATACCTTCTTTGTGCCAATAAGTCTCGAGGAGTATTTATTAGAGGCTCTCACGCCCCTATGACTTTGGGTATGTACGTGTTGCACTTTCTTGGTGGGGCTTCTAGCTGATTGGCGAATCAAAGACATGATATTTGTACATCTTGCACTTCCGTAGTGCAGTCGATGATTATATACCGATAAAAACTTTGGATGCTCTTCGAAGCAAGTCCAGTGAGTCGAAGAATATCGTCGAAAGGGCCTTGCTTTTGATCTAAAAAAAGCCTTTTTCCGAGAAAAGGAAATGATGTATGTGAGTATCCCAACATCACCAGTAATAATCGTACCTATTCCAAGAAAGTTCCAAGAACATCATCGTCGTCACCCATCATCGGATGCTTCGGTTACCACAACAATCAGTTTTCCTTAAACTTCTTTCGTTATTTTTAACTTTACAACAAATACAGATAACACAATCATTAGCAGCCAGCATGGGTTGGTCCGATACTTGGAAGGATATTCTGGATGGTGGTAACCAACGATGGAAGGTGGACAACCTGGACGCCAAGAAGATTGCCTTGAAGCATATTACCGACAACACTATTACATCCTCTGCCAGGAAACTCAAGATTTTGTGTCCATTGGCGGGAGATGATAAATTTGTATTTCATGCTTGGAGTGAAGGGCACGACGTGACGGCCATTGATCTCGTACCGGAAGCAGTGGCGGCCATGCGACAGCAATTTGGCAGTAGTACTGATGGCTGGACTTCCACCCCGAAGGAAGACGAGGGACTGGTATGGAAGCATGACAGTGGAAGAGTCACCTTGTACGAGGGTGATATGCTGAAGAAGCGATCGGAACTGGAAAACTCCTTTGATGCAATTTACGACAAGGACTCCTATGGAGCACTGACAAAGGATATAAGACCGGCATTCTGCCAACGACTATCCGATTATGCAAAGGATGGTGCAACCTTGTACATTGAAGTCAAAAACAAGGCTTCTGGACGAGAACATGGCCCCCCATTTCACGTTGAAAAGAGTGATTTGATGGAAAGCACCAGCTTTGGGCCTTACTTCAACCACGTCACAGCCTTGGGTGAACTGTATCCACTACCAATGCCTGGTATGCAACAAACTGGGCACATCCTCAAGCGAATGCTGAGAAAGTGAACAATAGATGATATACAATTATGCTAAAAACGAAATGAACGATATAAAATATTTCTGCCTTTGTCGTTTATTTTTAAAAAAGAAAGCCAAAGTCAGAAGTGTCTGAGAACGCAACATGCTGCGCTTTCTCTCTCTCTCTCCTCAATCTACTGGCAATCTACTACTCGAATCATAGCTTGCAACTACTATGCATGGTGATATATGAAACTGCATAAGACTCGTTCGCCGAATTTTCTTGTGATCAATACATGTGAATGAATCGTGCTTTCTAAACAACACATTTTAGATTTTCTGATGATCCAAGTTGCTTCTGCAGCTGACCGCTGGCCCATGCACTCATGCTGATTTTTTATTGATGAATGTAATTATAAATGTAAATAGTTTCTAGCTATGATATATGTACTAACTAATCCACAAACGAAATGAAGCAGGCTTCGGTACCATGTGCTAGTTCCATGGCATTTTCGTTTTTCCTTTCCTTTTGCTTTTTTCATCATACCTCGCATGCAAAATATAATGATTCATTGATGCATTCATTCATTAGTTCAGTTGTCCCGAATTCAATTCAATTTTATTTTCCCATTGGCAAATACTACTAGCTACAATAGTACCATGTAGTATTCCCGATCATCATCATCATCATCTTGAATTAGATGATGTGTTTGTGGTGATCCGACTCATCATCACTATATCCTCCTCCCAGGATGATGTCATCAAATTTCTCCTCGTCCTTGGAATCTGTGGAAGCATCCCGAATACTAATCACCCCTATCCTCGTAATGGACTTTTCGTGTCTCTTTTCCGAAACATTCTTCAGACGGGCATAGACACAACAAGCAAAGATCCCGAGTGCTGCTAGAATGGATACACTTGCCGCAACGATCCAGATCAATATCTTGGTGGGTTCTTCCGCAATTTCGTCCATGGGGTCCTCCCCTTCTTCGTCCGGGTCCGCATTCCACACCAACATGAGTTCCGCTGGAGGTGCGGTTCCCGCGGCGTATTGACAGTGGCGTCCCTCGAATTCTTCCGGGCAGTCGCAACCGGGGTGCGCCTCGCCACTGTCAATCAGTTTCAAACAGGTTCCCGAATTGGTGCAAAAGGCATATTCACTCAGCTGGACCCCCATTTCGCAGACATCGTCCAGCGGATTCTCGCATTGTTGAATGACAAAGTCACTGACGCCCACCATTGCTTCGCAGTCGCAGGTATACGTCTGAT
The DNA here is from genome assembly GCA_933822405.4 of Cylindrotheca closterium. Lineage (NCBI taxonomy): Eukaryota > Bacillariophyta > Bacillariophyceae > Bacillariales > Bacillariaceae > Cylindrotheca > Cylindrotheca closterium. The sequence goes on along the minus strand of CAKOGP040001869.1, from coordinate 984,728 downwards.
CGCCCCGGCCATCTTCATCTCCGGCATCTTTGTCGGACAATCCACGGCTGCATTTGGCACCATCGTAACAGGTCGTAAAGCCATCGGGGCACTGCTCATAGGGGAAACTGCAATCCGCTCCAGCGAAACCAATATTGCATTCGCACCGAACCGGGCTTCCATCAGAATCGTTTAGAATGCATTTGCCATTGGGCTCGCAATTGCCGGGGCACCGGAGCTCCTTTCGGTCTGTTTGGTTCTCATTGGTTTGCTGGGCTTGTGTTATGGGCAGTGACCAAAGGAATAGTATATTGGTGACGACCACAAATACAGAAACTAGGGAGTGCGGTGATCGCTGCAGCATTGTTGCGTTTGTTTGTAATAAAATATTCGAATGCTAATTTTGTGATTGTGTGGAACCTGGGTTGTTTCAATGACCGCTTCAATGAATAAAGAGGAGGATAGGTTATGTTGTTCAGGGTATTTGTGGATGCTAATGGCGGAGACGCACTGTATATTGGATCGTATTGATGTTCCTCACTCACTTCTGCTGGTTCTGAAAGACATACGGAAGACCAAGGCTTGAAGCATTTTCACTCGTACCAACTTTACCGCGAAAGCCTGCTACTGACTATGGAAATTTTCTGCGATTCATCCATGTGGAAACGTTAACACACGGTTAACCCCCGAACTCTAGTTTCTTTTTTATACCACCTTTACCAGAGTAGTCCTACGGTATTCATCACCACTAGTTCCATACGGTAGATCTGATGTATATAATACTTATATATATATATATATATTCTTAAAATGCACTACATAATTACCACAAGGTGGTAACAACTAACGAATAGACCAATTCGCACTAACACCACACGGTCGCTTCCGGCACAGAGAGTAATGGCTTCTTCTTGAGAATATTGGCCACGTCCTCTTCGTAATTGTAGGATACTCCGGGCAAGATTTGTTGGATGGATTCATGGAAAAAGACATCCCGTCGAATGTTTTCTTCCTTTGCTTTTCCCAGTCGCTCGCTATCGGCCCGGAGTTGTTGGACTCCTCCCCAACGATGAGAATTATTCAAGATTTCCGTTGTCCGTGGCACCCGAATGCTACTGTAGGTTTTCAATGCTTCGTCCACATGGATCATATTCAAAACTCCATATCTATCCATGCACATGTCCTTCAAAATCAAACTAAGAGTTCCGGCGTCCTCTAAGCCTTGCTGGGCACCTTGTCCCAAATAAGGCACGGGTGGATGCGCCGAATCGCCCACCAAGGCAATGCGGCCATAGCTAAAGCTTTTCAAAGGAGGATTCAATACGAAAAAGGGCACCTTGATGGCCTGTTCGACTTGGAACAAGGGTTCCAAATACTTGTGATCCCATCCATCCAGTTCCAAATCTTGTGCCAATTCATGACACTCGGCCTTGTCCAATCCGTGTTGCAAGGCCCTCCAACCAGCAGCCATGCTGTATTTTTGAGGGTCCGTGGGTATGTGAAACTGAAAACATTGCTCGTCGGGCCCGGTGGGATAAAAGCAACCGTGACACTTGGTCGTGAGCGAGCTGGGAAAGCAAATCCCTCGCTCGGCGCGAGGAATCTTGGCAGTCCCATACAGGCAAGTGGTGCCGGTATAAACCAATTCCGAAATGGGTTCGGCATCGGGGTCGTTGGGATCTTGCTCTTTTCGTAGTTTGTCGAGCATTTGATTACGAATGGGTGAGTTGGCACCATCTGCTGCCAAGACCAACGACGCTTGACATTTGCTATTGTCGTCAAAGGAAATTGTATTCTGATTGCCGGTTGTTGTTTCAATGCCGACCACCTTTTTTCGGAAATAAATGGGGATTCCTTGCTTTACTGCTTCGTCAAAAAGAATCTTTTGTAGTTTCCATCTTCGAATCCCAAGCGGCTGCAACTCTTCGTCATCTGTCAGAGCTGATTCCGATGCCGTTGCGATTTCTGTTCCATCGTGTTTCTGTACATGTCATGGAAAGAGCGAGGTTATAGAAACGAACATTTTTAAGTTTTCAGAAGGAAAAAAAAGCTCCAGATCATCAAAGCGATATTCGAAACTTCAATCGCGATGATAATTGATTGATTCGTACCTCCCATCTTCGGATCAAGTATGGGTATCCCGCTTGTTGTATTTTCTTTAGCAGATCTGGGGAGATGGACCGAATGACACGAAGTCCATTGGGATACATGCCAATTCCGTTGCCAACTCCATCGTCAAAGGCACCCGATTGCTCATAGATTTCAGGGGTGACACCCACGTTTTTCTTTATCGCCAAGGCCAGCACCAAACCCACAATCCCTGCCCCGGTTATCACAATGTTTGGCCTTGTTGTTGTTTCTTCGGAAGAAAGGTTGTTGTCAGACGACGTCGCTGTGTCATCGAAGGAACTCTCCTCTTTGGTCATAGTGATATTTTGCTGTTGTTGCTCTTCTTTTTGTTGTTGTGTCAATTGATTCTTTCGCCACTTCATGTTTTTATAGTACTCTAATGTTTTGGCTGTCAGAAGGAACGAATGAATCATCAGTCAATCATCCTGTAGGTTTCCAGATGCTGTATACCGGTACGACAAGTGATGGAGGGAGCGATGAGTGAGTCAAATGAGAAGTCGAAATTGCCAATCCCGAACTCGCTCAGTGACACGGCAGCATTTGAATAGTTCGACCAGACAGAGCGCACGCGAGTATCACAAAGACAAAATTCAAAGATTGGGGAAAGAGTTCATTTACCATGTTCAATGTATGATAGTGTAATTATACAGCGTTAGAAGTCTACCTGTCCAATATACTATACTTCTCTAATAGGTAGCTCATTCACTCCAGTTTCAAACCGGGAACACCCTTTAACCCCATCTTGCCCACAGTCTTTTTGAGCAATGCTGGCTGTGACTTTAGGCCAACATCAGAAGCCCATTGATTGGCCTCCTTCACCAACGCAATCTTGTTCCATCCAACCTTCTTCAATTGTCCATTGTAGTATCCCAACCACGCTCTGTATGCTTGCTCGGCCGATTCCTTCAAGCTCTTGTTATCATTCACGCCATTCAAGGCCTGGGTCATTGCGTCGTCCAATCTGTTGTTCAATTCAGGAACGTCCACTGATTCCAAGGGCATGTCCGCTAGATTCTTGTTCACCATGAACTTTTCTTCATAGGGAGCCAAAAGAAGCGCTCCACAGCCTCCCTTTCCGGCACGAGCAGTACGACCCAAACGGTGAATGTACTGTGCTCGTTCCGTTAGGCCAATTTGTAGGACAAAGGTGACACCCGGATAATCCATGCCTCTTGCCGAAACATCACTGCTGAATAGAATGGTGTTTTCCTTGGAAGCACGGAACTTCTCAGATGTACGTTGTCGAACGGACTGGGACATTCGCGAGTGGATCTCCAAGATTTTGGGAAAGCCAGTCTTTCCCATGACACTGTTGAAAATCTCTGCCATGAAACCTGTCATTCGGGCAGTGGTAAAAAAGGCAATCACCTTGCAGGGAGCACCTTTGGTGCCAGTCTTGAGTTCACGATCCAAGATGGCGGCAATGGCTCGAATCTGGGCTTCTCCCATTCCACCGGACTGGTTGCTGGAATGCGCTACCATGACTTCTTGCTTGACATGGGAATGCGTTTGTTCCTCTTCTTCACCGACAGTGTCAATGAATTCATACTTGGGTTGCAACGCAATGTGCGCAATCTCTGCAACAGACTTTGGAACAGTGGCAGAAAACAACAAAGTTTGACGGCTGCCTTCACTGGGTTTTAAAAGTCTGAGAATTCTCTCAATGTCGGGACGAAAGCCCATGTCAAGTAGCTGATCGGCTTCGTCCAAGACTAGACAATCCATCTTGGCCAAACGATTTTGCAAGTTGAGCTCGGAGTTTTGTAAGTGATCCAAGAGTCGACCAGGAGTTGCCACCAAGATACTCAAAAAGCCCCTCTTGATGGTACTGCGATCCTTGTTGACGTTGGTGCCACCCACACACGTAGCCACGCTGAGTTTGGGTCGGGTGTGAAAGGTCACCAGCTTTTCAGCTTCGGTTCCAATTTGGTAGGCAAGTTCACGTGTGGGGGAGATGACGAGGCAGCCAATATCATTCTTGTCAGACCGGCTTGTCTTGATGGATTGGACAATCTTCTCGATGGCTGGAATCAAAAAGCCAAGCGTCTTTCCCGTACCAGTCTTGGCCTTGGCCAAAACATCAATTTTGCGGGTCGAGTCCAGAATGACTGGGAGTGTCTTGGCTTGAACTTCGGTCATGAGCTCGTACTTGAATACTTCGGCCATGGCTCTTCGACTTTCGTCGCAGACCTGTTCGAGATCAGCAAACCGCTTGTCAGTGATATGAAGACCGCTGTTACCAGTAGGAGCAGCTGCAGATGCTACATTTGGTTCATTCGATTCATCCATGGCTTCAGCTTTTGGTTCGACTTCCTTCTTGATGTTGTTGTTATTGTTGTTGCGATTGTTGTTGTTGCGATTTCTATTGTTGTTTCGTCCTCGGTTGTTGCGATTTCTGTTGTTCTGGCCGCCTCTGCCCCCGTTTCCATTATTGCCATTGGAATTGCCGTTGTTTCTAGAGTTGGATAGAGGTTTGTCAACCTCCATGGAACCATTGTTTCCACTGTTACCATTGTTATTATTGGTGTTGTCTCGTTCTTGACGTTTGGCAGGGCCATTGCCGCGTCCACGTCCACGTCGATTGTTGGGATTTGGCTTGCGCTTTCGATCTCCAGAGCCGCCACCACCACCATTAGCGGTATTAGGTCCCCCTTGTGCTTTGTTATCGTCTCCCATGATTATACTGTATGTGAATGTGTGTATGTCCTTCTTATCTTTTGTCAATATCTCCTGAAGCTGTTCAGAAGTGGTTTTTTCTGTGAGAAGAGTGAAAAATGACGATTTTTTCCTTCTCCAAAACTGGACAATGATTCGTGCCACCTGCTCTCACGTGCAAATAAAGGGCGACGTTTCCGATTTTTCATTTTGCACGGTGTACAACCACCGTACCTCCCTTCCGTCAACGGTCGTGATAATGTAAAAAACAGGTTGGCAATATGGGCCATATTTAGTTTGTACGAGTGCTTTCTTTTCGTTACATAGTACTGGTAGGTTTTAATGCCGGTGGATCCAATCTATCAATTAGATTACTTGTTGTAGCTTGTTTGGATTGCAGTACAGTACTGTCTGTAACTTCTTGTCAAGCTTTTTTTTACAGTGATGACTGGAGGACAATCAATCGAATCATCTAATCAATCAATCAATCAATCTACTGGTGAATCCAGTCCACCTTGATCTTATTTCGGGCATTCAGATACTTGTCAATGGACATGGCGGCAATGCACCCATCGGAAGCTGCCACAACGACTTGCTTGAAAGAGGTATTTCGGATATCTCCAATGGCGAATACTCCCTTGACGCTGGTTTCCATATTCTCATCGACCTTGACGCCTCCACCTTCTTCGAATTCCACCTTGTTCTGAATAAAGTCAGTAATGGGTTTGGAACCTCCCCCTACAGCATAGATGAAAGCACCTTCCACGGGAAGGATTTCAGGTTCCTCGCTGTCTTTTCGTTGGATCGAAAGTCCAGTGACACCTGATGCGTCTCCTTCGACACTCAGCAATTTTGTAAATTGCCATTGCTTGACATTTTTACGCGACATGAGCTCCTCCTCAACTTCTGCCAGCTCTGGGCGTATTTTTCCAGCCGTAATCCAATGAACGGTACCCGCAAATTTTGTGAGAAACATTGCTTCTTCAATGGCTTCCAAGTTCATACCAACAACTGCCACTTCCGATCCTTGATAGAAAGCTCCGTCACAGGTGGCGCAATAACTAACTCCCTGTCCAAGATATTGCTCTTCTCCTGGGTATGGCGGTGCAGTACGCCCCATGGCTCCAGTGGCAAGTACCAATGACCTCGCCTTTATAATAGCTTCAGGTGTGTAAACGGTTTTGCCATAGTCTTGTCCATCGCCGTCTTCGCAATCAATCATAAACACTTGAGATCTGCGATATTCAGTTCCATAGTCTTCTGCTTGTTTACGCATTTGGTCTAGCAGTTCTTGTCCAGTCATGGATCCATCAACACCTGGGTAATTGGCAATGTGCGAGGTGATTGCAAGAGCTCCGACTGCTGGATTCTTGTCTAGAATCACAGTTTTCAAGGAAGCTCGGGACGTATAGAGAGCACAGGTGCAACCAGCTGGGCCACCACCGACAATGGCGACATCACATTCAATGGTTTCCATTTCTCCCATCATATACCTGGCTGTATCTGCTGTTGGATATGATTGCTGTTGTTGCTGATCTTGTGCTGGATTGACGAGGATAGTGTTCAATCCCGTTCGAGATGAAATGGGAGAGACAAAGGCTGATGCCGCCGCCAGCAGCATGTAGATTGGAATTATTCTCGTGAAACTCATATTTGCATCGTATGGTTATTGAATAGGAGGCTGGTTTAATATATATGTGTTGTAAACAAGGTTAACAAATTGAGGTGAAATCTTGCATTCCGATGTTTTCTTGTCTGATGCTGACATCCTGACGTAAGCATAGAAGCTAATACGGTCGAAGAAGGACGTTCATTCACGTTGTTTTTGGAAATTCGACTGACTCGAATTGAAAGCAATAACTGGTTACTTACACGTTATGATGACTACGACATGTCACCATCTGTGACTGCTTTGTTGGCCATCTCTCGAAGATATAGAGAGCTTTCAGTTCCAGTTGCATCCAATAGCTCGGAAAAGATACCATCGGCATTGTCAAGCAGTTCTTTGGGACTTCCAAACTCGACAGCACGTCCCGCATCCATTACCAATACGAGATCATAGTCCATGATTGTGTTCAATCGGTGTGCAATCGTGATCAGTGTTGTGTTTGGGAATCTTGACCGAAGCATGTTCTGGATAAATGCATCAGTTTCACCATCAATACTAGCAGTCGCTTCGTCCAAAACAAGCAACTTTGGTTGAGAAAGGAATGCCCGAGCCAGGTTCAAAAGTTGTCGTTCGCCAACAGAGTAGTTGGCGCCTCCCTCTTCCAAATGTGAAGTCAGAATCTTGGCATTTTCTTCTGGAGTGTCACCGCCCATTCGGACCGCTTTCAAGGCCTCGATGATATCTTCGTCTGAGTGTGTGTTGAAAGGATCTAGACAGTCCCGAAGCACATCTCCCGTTAGGAATGGATCTTGTGGAATGATAGACATTCCTCGACCTCGAACGTCAGACAGCCCAAGGTTACCTAGATCGACTCCATCAAACATGATTCTCCCCGATTCGATTTCCACAAGACGGAACAAGGCAACGGTGAGACTGCTTTTTCCGGCTCCAGTTCTGCCCACCACCCCACAAGTCTTTCCAGCTGGAATTTGAAATGATAGATCATTGAGTGCACAAGGCAGACCCTTTCGGTATCGCATGGAAACGCCTTCAAAACTAACACTGCCAGTACGCGGCCATTCTTGGTCCACTTCAAATTCCTTTGCGGTTTTCATTGGTTTCTCACGGGGCAAGTCTGCCATTGCGTCCACTCGTTCGATTGCAGTAATCGCGGCCTCCGCTTCAGCAAAAGTATCCACCAAAAAGTTGAGTGTAATTGTGAAATGAGAAGCCCACATAATGAGAAGTCCAATCATTCCGGCTTCGAGCTGCCAAACGTCATTCAGGGATACGACAAGAGACGATGACACCAACACAACAAGTGATCCGAGCAATTCTATCCGAATTCCCAACCATCTCTGTGCCGAAACAAAGTTCAGAAGAGCTGAACTGTTGGAGTCGACAATGCTTTGGAATCGGTCCACAAAGTTCTTGTCCTGATGATAGACTCGAATGCTTGTTGATCCTTCAAGACATTCTGATACCATCGACTGCAATGGAGACCGACTTAGAGCATCTAGACGTTGCAAATCGGGTCCGGAAAGACGGTAGTGTAGCGCAAGCACCCAATACATGACGGACACCGGAACAATTGCCGCAGCAGTCCATGGAAGTATCGTGAACTGGATGGCGATTCCTGCAAAGTACCAGCTCCAGCTGATCATTAATGTCACCATCGCCTATTTCCAACATCGCGAAAATGAGTCATGAGTTATGATAAAACAAAACCATTCGACTGCGAAAAGGGAGCCATAGATCGAAACTTACCTGCGTCAGCACAACATCATTAACCTCAGTATCATAGGTGAAACGATTCAGCAAACGTCCAGTGGGCTGGGATTCATAGTATGACATTGGAGCCATCAACACCGACGAGAGCATGCTTTCAAAGACATGCTTTCCCGCTCGGGCTCCACCAGTAACGGCCCATTCGGACCGCACAGTCACTGCGACAACCATTGTTACGAGCAAGATTGCGTACACCTTCACATACTCCGTTTGAGCAGAAAAGCCATCACTCTGGGGAGGGAATTCCCAACCCAACATTACAACAGGATTCACAGTAGCTGATGTCCACCGAGCAAGAACCCACTCCGTTGCAACGTATACTGTTCGATCAATGGCCATGAAAATCACTTGAAGCACCAAAAATTTTGCCCCACCAGCTCTCTTGAACCAAAGCAACCAGGTCTTTGTGCTGGATAAGCCATGTTCTCGCTCTTCGACTTGCATAAGACGTCCCGTCGCCTTGCTGTTACTTGTCTCTTTCGATAATTCGTCTCCCTTTACTTCCTCATCTCCTCCTTCAGCTTCGGTATTGTCTTCTCGAACCGTTGATCTAATGTGGTCCACAGCCCGTTTCGTAGTGTCATCACTTGGCTCGAAAGTCACAAGCTCTTCCCAAATTCCAAGAAAACGATTTGCTCCGTCCACCACCACTAGAATCTTGTCGACGCCCTTGTTACTGATAAAGTGAGAACCATGCGTCACCAGAATGATTGCTGATTCCCGAAACAGCGAATCCTTCGAAAGAAGCAATCTCTCAAATACGATTCGTCCTGTCCCCGAATCCAAGGCACTGAATGGATCATCCAATATGAGAATATCAGATTTAGCATAGGCAGCCCTTGCCAATGAAACACGTTGCTTTTGACCACCACTCAGAGTCACGCCTCTTTCACCAATCTCGGTCAAATCGCCAGCTTCGCCCAGTTGTTCCAGATCTGTTCTCAAACAGCAGGCATCCAAAACACGTTCGTATCGCTCCTTATCCAATGGCAAACCAAACAGAATATTGTCTCGCAACGTTAGGTTTAGAATGAAGGGCGTCTGCGGCACATAGGACACTTTTCCTTCCTTCACGACAGCAGATTTCCCAATTGCCTCAGCTTCATCTAGAATCCCATTCAAGAGCGTTGACTTTCCACTGCCAACTGGACCACAAACACACAGAACTTCACCTTTGTCCACCGAGAAGTCAAAATCTGTGACGGTGAATCCAGTATCCTCCTTTTGAGTATCGTCCACAACTCCCTCCTCTGTGCCATCAATATCACTCAGGGTACTTCCCACACGGAAACTTGCCTGAGAAACAATCAATGGAGCGGATGCTCGGGTGCTGTCCTCTGGCACATGTCCGCCGTTTGTGATTTGCTTTTGGTTGCTTCTCTTTTGTCTTGCTAGAAACTGCGATATCCTCTGGACTGCTGACAGCGCTTGTGCCAACTTGCCAATCAAACGTCCCGCATAGTTGATTGGAAAGCGGAGGGCTGAAAACAAGAGGAGCACCCCAAAGGTATCGGAAGCCGTCAAAATGTGACTTTCGTCAATGTACACATAGGCAATGAAGGTTGCAGCAGTGGCAAGAACGGGACTCACAACTGTCATGGCGAGTGTGGTGGCCCAAATGGCCATTTCCGTCCGAAGATACTTCAGTTCTCTGTTTCTGGCTGTCGTGACGCGCTGTAGATAATTTTCTTCGTAGTTGTTCAATTTGGCAACCTTGATCCCCTGCAACATGTTGCTAACGAGATTAATTCGTTCATCCGTAAACTTGATTCGCTTTCCGCGAGCCTTGAGCATCTGTTCCGTTATTTTTTGGATCAACGGAACAAAGCAAATTAGGACTGCAATTCCAATGAAAATGGATGGGCCAAGCGTTCGGTACAAGAAAATAGACACCAACACAATGCTTAGAGGCAGTGCCCAAATAAGATGACCATCTTGCGCAACTTCGTATAGTTTTTGGGTATCCACGGCAACCAGGTTGGTGACTTCTCCTGAAGTCAGACTCTGTTTTCCTTCTGGTGACAATTGCAGCACATGATCGTATATAAGACTGACCAAGGTAGCTCTCAAGGCAACCCCCGTCTTGAGCGCCAAATGCCTATGTCGATTGTTTCCCAGACCATTAATGACACTGACCAAGAATATGGAAATGGCAAATGGCATACCTTCGTCAACGATTTTCGTCCTTGGATTTGCTTCTATAACACGAATCAGCTCTCTGACAAGTAGCGGTAGGCCTGTTCCACAGAGAACAACAATCAATTCACAGAATCCAGCTGGTATGTAGGTAGGTATTGCAATGTTCCAGAGTATCTTTATGAGACGCTTGTCGTCTTTGTCAATCGATTGGAATTTCTGATAGTTCTCCTCAAACAATTGGACCAGGACGGAGGATCTCATCGCCTTTGGCACCACGTACAAATCACTTTGAGATAAGTTGGACCCGCCCGTTTTGTTCTGTCGTGCTCCCTTTTGAAGCACCGCACCCATGTACGCAAAGGTCCAATTTTGGTACTGCCGAAGAAGAAATCGGCATGGTGAAGCGACACATCCTGATGTTTTGTCTGGGTCCTCAGGCCAACGACTCAGATCGGCCTTGCTTGTCGTCTTGGCTTCTTCTACCTGGTTGGAGGATCTTCCATTTTCACACATCTTGCCCTTAGATTATGCGCTCCAGACTGATCTTTTGTTGTTATTCTTCCTGTGAGGCGCAAGTTTCGTCGTGGGTCAGGTTTGACCGGAAACTTTGTCAAAATTCTGACGCATTACGTGCGAAGCGCGGACTTCGAAACTGTTCTCATCCCCCAAGTATTACCCTCACTATTTTCCCAAATTTGGGGCGGAAGGAACAAGCGCTAATTCAAATCTCAAACATCAAACCGAACTCCGATAGAGATATATATGACTAACCAGAGAATACAATGTCGGCATCAAGGAGAAACTTGACACTTTGTGATTCGATCGACGATTACCAACTCCCTAACGCAATCACAAATTAGTACAACGGACGTATACACAGCACGCACACGCCCCACACAAACTATACAAGTAATATACACAGCACACAATGAAGAAACACTTGAAGAAACTGCAAAAGAAGTTGTCCTTCTCCAGTCGCAACCAAAAAGAACGCACCCCGTCCCCAAAGTCGGTGACCGTCCTAGAAGATGTGGAAGAACCTTCCGAAATCATCATTGTCGGAGCTGGAATTGTGGGTCTGGTCATGGCACTCGCCCTGCACAAACATCTTGGTGTCAAGATCGACCTGTACGAACAAGCACAAGCCTTTCACGATGATGTGGGAGCCGGGATGGGTATGTATCCCAATGGCCTGAGGGTCATTCGTGATATTGACCCAGAGCTACTAAAAGCGGTGAAGGCTGCCGGACATCCATATGTGTATAGAAGATGGGAGGTAAGGGAACACAACACTTACTTGGAAATTGATCTGCTGCAATGCCAACACCTCACAAATATTGGTTTTTGCTTTTGTTTTTGTTTTTGCACAAATAGAGACACGATGGAACAGAAGTGGCAGTGGCCGAAGAACGGGTATTGGCGGGGGATGACGATGATCTCGCGTCCATTGGAATACGGCGATGGAGACTACAGAAAGTTCTCTTTGAAGCAGTTGAAAAGGCTGGGATCAAAGTCCATTTCCGCAAACGTTTGGAGTCCATGAAACAGATTGATGACCACGTCAACTTGAAATTTGAAGATGGGACCGATACTAGTTGCAAGCTGTTGTTGGCGTCAGATGGTTCCAACTCGAGGGTGCGAAAAATATTGACCAACGACACTTGCAATTTGAAATATACTGGAACCCAATGTCTCATGGGGACATCAACACTGGCACGAGAAGAACGAGGCCTCTGTCTTCCATCTTCTCCAACCAGCAAGTGCCACGGAGCTTTCTATCCAGTCAGCGAAACAGAACAATGCTTTCAATTTCACTTCCCAGTTCCAGAAGAAGAAGCCAAGTCCAGCCAAGGGAGCTGGGGAGCCTTGACGGAACATGTTGGACACGCAGAATGTAAGCTGTTGGCCGAACGACTGGTCAAAGATGGTTGGGACAAGAAATACCTCGAACCACTCTACCATATGGACAGAGCCATTAAGATTGGGTTCTCCACTCTGGATCCTCCACTCGAGACCTTTGTGCAGGGACAAGTGGCATTAGTGGGTGATGCTGCACACCCCCCAGTGCCCTATCTAGGACAAGGTGCTCAACAGGGACTAGAAGATGCAGGCACATTGGCCTTGCTACTGAAACACCTTTGTGTTTCCAAGAATGCTGATGGAAGTCATTCGTTAATCATGTCACAGTTGCACTCTGCTCTCAAGCTCTACGACGAAATTCGAGTTCCAAGGACACAAGATATTCTAGACAAGGGCACACGATGGGGCAAGCATCAGCAAAAGCGAGCGGAATGTGAAAAGTTCAATAAGACCAAGGAAAATATGATTCAGCGAGATGTCTTTTTCCATGAGACCATGCCTGTATTGAAAGCGGGTGTTGAACATGACTACAAGGAAGCAGTCATGAAGTCATTACCAGCGCTGTCACCAGTCACAGAAGAAGCATGATCAGCTGATCACTACATTTGTATCGAAAACAATTTTTGATTCATCCCAATGCACTAGACTGAGTGCGTCGCTATCATGTTTAGATTTAGGTAATACATATAAAATGTTTATTCCATGTACAGCTAGGATTTTAAGACGGGTCGAAAACGTATGGCTGTAATTTTCAAGCCACCTCAGTTTGTGGTCAAGGATTATCTCATCGGGGCTGGTTTTCTGTATTCAAATGTTGCTGTGGCATCTTTCTTCTATTTGTTGTTTGCAATACTTGTATTGATTCATTCGTTTCATGCATCTCTTGGGATTAATTCATTTTACTTTGAGCGCATCTGTTTCAGCTTTTCTTCCGCCTTTTCGAGTTGATATTTGCGAAGTTCGTACTGGTCTTCCATTTTTCGTTTTTCTTCCTTGACAGCTCGGAATAATCTCTTGGTTTCATTCAGTTCTGAGTTCGTCGACTTGATTCTTCCAACAAGTAACGACAAAGCACGAAGAAACAAGTCATCATCTGCCTCTTTGTAGGCCTTTAAAATTGCACCTACTTCCAGTGGAATGTCGCGATCCATCTGCTGTGAACTATTTGATGTGCTCTTGGAAGCGCTCACGGCAATAGGAGCCTTCTGATTTGTCACCGAGTCTTTACTCGCCATTTCAATTTTTGAGATATTCTCAAACTTATTTGCTGGTGCGGCGGTGACGGCCTTTTCGTCCTCTAAAAGTCCAGCCTTTGTCTCTTCTTGTTCGGCCCCAAGTGATATGGAAATGAGAAATGTCACAAACATAACGCCGAGCGCCAAGGATATGGCTGGGTCGGAATCCAAAGCTGCATACTCGGGAGTCATCATCTCGGTACCATCCATCGCAGCTGCCGTAGCATCAAGCATCTCACTTCCAGCCATGAGAAAGGACCCTGTCACGGCACCAAAACATTCGTCCAACATGCATAGCTGGGACCTTCGTTTTGGGGATGTAATTGCACGCACTTCTTTCTGTGGTCCGATCGTGCCAATCACAACTCTTGGTGCTGTCGAAAAGCTTAAAGCTGGACTGACAAGCTGCAAGGCAAGTAAAGTAAAATTGATGACAGTCGATGCGGTTGTTTGTCTCATGGCGAAGTTGTCAAGTTGCAATTGGCTTCCACGTTTACTTTGTGTCGGAAGGAGAAGAAGGATTGATTGATGTGAGGTCGCATAATATGTACAGTGTATTCAGTATGTGTTCGGATCTCCAGTCTACTCGGGACTGACTCCCCGATCACAGTCACGGTCAATCGTCATTCATCTGAATTCGACAGTAACTGACGATGAGAAATCAGCAAATAGCATCGTTTCAGTCTACATCTGATGACCACGGCCATCTAGAGGAATAGAACAAGTTGACATTGGACGCATAGGCAATCCCAGGAGCTCAGGGATCGAACAAGCTGGGCACTCTGAAGGAACATGAAAGTTTCAATATTGGTTCAGTTGGTGGCGGTCTCAACGGCGTTGCAACAATCCAGGAATGTGAATCAGCCCAAGCACATATTTTCTTCAACTATGATTGAGCCTTATCCAAACCTACCTCTCGAAGAAATTGATAATGTTGCGAAAAATACATGGAAGGCGGTCGGCGCTATGATTCTATCATCAATGATTGCATTTGCTCCAGTTACCATGGAACCACCAGCACCCATGGGTTTCAATGATGCCACCCACCAACATCATTGGACAATGCCAAGAATACGAAAATCTATTGCATCAGCGCTCACAGAAGAACAACTTTTGGTAGACAATGTTTGGCGAGAAGTCAGTCGTCAATATGTGGACCAAACCTTCAACAACAAGGGTGAAGAAGGATGGAGGAAGGAACGCCTCAAGGCTGTGACTAAAGTTACTGGCGTAGGACCCGATGAAAAGGAATTTGTCTATTCTACTATTCGGGACATGCTTTCCGTCTTGGGAGATCCCTACACTCGATTTTTGACGCCCGAACAATACGAATCGCTCACAGCCTACGCCAGGGGTGGCGCAGTGCCCAAGGCAGGGTGTGGAGTTCAACTCATCGGCGACCGGGCAACCGGAAAGATTGTGGTTCTTAACGTCATTCCTGATGGACCTGCCGACAAAAATGGAATACTCCCTGGTGATACAATATTGAAGGTGGATGGGGAGGACATTGCCGGTGCCACGGCCGAGTTTGTTGCCGCCAAATGCCGGGGTGATCCAGATACAGGGCTTACGTTGACGATTCAGCATGGTAGCGAAGACGGCAAACCAGCCAACGCGGTTGAAAACATTTCTCTTGTGAGATCGCAAATCAAAACCCAGTCCGTCAAAACATCCACCTTTACTTCCTCAAATGGCAAGAATGTTGGCCTTATCAAGGTGAATAGTTTCAGCTTGGAAACCGAAAGGCTAGTTCGGGAAGCCCTCGATGAAATCCGAAAGGCGTCTGTTAGTGCCTTGGTCATTGATCTTCGAGGCAATGCAGGAGGCTACATGCCTGCAGGCGTCGACGTTGCCAAGTTGTTTCTTCCAGTTCAATCACGGATTATTTCTGAAGTTGACAAGTCGGGCCGTTCCACCATTTACATCAATGATGGAGTAGGTAGCGACACAAGTCAGCCACTCTACTTGTTGGTGGACCAACGAACGGCAAGTGCTTCTGAGATTTTGACAGCGGCCTTGAAAGACAACCACCGGGCCACAGTGGTTGGTACCAAGACATTTGGAAAAGGGTAAGAACAGTGATTGGGATGGCTTTGTTTTGCTTCCATGCGCCCGGTCGACTGATTTCTCACAGGCATTTTATCTTTTGTGTTACTTCTCTTTCTTTTGCTTGCATGACAAAAGACGGATACAAAACTTGCAAGAGCTCCAAGATGGAGCTGGCATCTCCGTCACCAAGGCCAAGTACATTACTCCATCGGGAAATGATATTCACGGTATTGGTATCTCGCCTGACGTGGAACTGAAAAGTTGTGGAACCAACGACTCAGCCTTGGACTGCATGAAGGACATTGCCTTTTGAGTTCTGGGCTTGCTATTCCGATTTGCGGTTGCTCATGCTGCACCCGCAAGGTACAGATTTCAACATTCGAAGCAAAGGGAACGCCTTCCAGGTTACCGAAACTTCATGTCGCCAGGCTCCAATTGTAATAGCTCAACTCTCCACCACAATCGAACATCTCCTGGAATATCGTAATACTCTGATCCAAAGCGTCCATACCCCAAACCACTGGGAATGTCCAAATCTCGTACCTCGCCTGTACACATTCCCCCCATACCAATTTCCACTCCATTCAGAGCCTTGCCATTCCCTAAAGTAAATGTAACTGGTCCTCCTCTATCTTGCGTAGAGTCGTAAATGGGTCCACCAGGAGAAGCCACTCGGGCTTCGTATCGGATCTTGACGGTATCCCCTCGTCGGACCTTCAATTCGCAATCAGTTCCTTTGCGAATGGTTTTGGTACCCAAACCTGCTCCAGAGAAGGAAACGGAAGCTTCTTTCCGATCATTTACTGGAACACTTGCTTCCTTTTGCTTTTCTTGAAAGCGCTTTAGTCCTTCTGCTGCACTGGGAGCCTCCATTTCTCTCGCCAGGTTATAAAACTGCAATACGACCGGATAGGGTCCATACTTGATTTGCTGGACAATATCTTTCGAGGTCTCCTTACTTCCAATCGCAATCATGCCTTCTTGCAAACCATTGGTAGCTCCCATTCCTTCGGGCTCGGTCGACTTGACAGCTGCCACCACCTTGTTGCCAATGTCAACGTCCATCAGTTGAACGCCAAGGCGAGAGGACGGTGATACCAAGACGACCGTGGCAATGGATTCGGGAAGTGGATCTTTCACAGTGGCAGCAGCATTGACTACATTGGGGAATACTATCAGGGGTACAATACAAGAAGTACCAAGGAAGGACAGTCCATTGGAAAGCCACCGACGCCGTGTTTCTTGGGCTGTTGATGGGTCCTTGCGAATCATCATCGTTGTCATCTTCTCGACAGGTCCATGAATTGGACTGCCAGAAGGGATAAGAGCAAGTGACGCTACTATAGAGACATGAGCGCACAGCAATAGCATGCAACTCAATCCCGTTTGACGGCAGGATAAGGGTGCCATGGTGGTTATTGTCACAACGATACAGATGATTCAATGATGATGTGTGTACTATAGTATAGAAAGGGGTTCTCATCTTCCACCACACATCAATGTCCGTCCGCCTGACATCCAACTACTCCTAGGTACCAAGGATCCAGCTCATACTGCATTTTTTGTAATAGCTACAAAGAATCTAATTTATAGTCCTCCTAGGATTATTCATTCATTCATTCATACACAACGGATTTACAAGGCGAGCGAGTCCGTTTCTTCTTCTTTTTGGACTCCGCATCAAAAACTGGCGTCATGGCACTTCGACCTATTATAGGTCATCCATGAATTTATCCAGTGCCGCCTCAGCATCCTTTGTGTCTCGTAATGTTTTAGTACCGCTAATGGTCCGACTGACTTTGCGAAAGAAGCCTCCCGGGGGAGACGCGAGGATTTCATCATTATCATCACCTCCTGTTAATGGCGCTTCGGGTGCCACTGGACTTTGAGATGCCATGGTCGTGTCCGTTTCCGTGCCGGTAGTAGTGGTGATGGTGTCATTATCATCTTGAATGATGGACATGATGTCATCGTGTTCAATTTTTCGAATCTCCTCTTCCAACTTTTCCATTGGACTCTTACCATCTGTTCCATTTTGGTTGTTTCCTCCTGCAAACCAACTGGAGCGACTGAGTCGATGAAAGATGTTTCCTTCTTCATTTTCTGCCTTATCTCCTTGCTCCTCAATGTTCTTTTCGATAGATTCCCGTTGTGCCTTGCTCCAACGACTGACGGTCGAAGACATGTCATTGTCTTCTACAATTTGGTTGACAAGGTCATCAATATTGAATTCATCCTCCTCATCCGTACTTTTATTGTCACCATCCTCAATCAAATTTCGTTCGCTTCTATCAACACCACCACCGCCGCCATGTTCACTCAGATCCACATCCGAGATGGATCCAATCGAGGCTGGACCGAAACCAAGTTTGGTAAAGATATCTTCGGGTTGTTGCGGAATGGCCTTTCCAGGCAACTCACCAATGTTGCCCGAGGAAAGAGCACTAGTAGTTGGCATTGGTGGCGGGGATGGTGTCCCATCGTCGTTCATGGACATGGTTCTAATTCTTTGAAAGAGTCCCTTCCTTTGTTGTGAATCACGAGGGGCACTGCCAAAGCCTTCCAGCTTCAAAGAGTGACGCTTGATTGGCTTTTTCTTGGGGAGTTCTGGCAATTCCGTAGGTTCCGGTTCTCCATTGATTCTCGCAAGCAGCACCTTTTGAAACCCGTAGGCGGCTCGAGAATCATACTTTTCTTTCAGGGAAGAATCGGATGCAATCCCATGTTTTTTCAAAAAGGCAGCACATTCATCATTTCCTCCATTGTACATTTTCTTTAGTTGTATGTCCGACCAAGAATCCATTTGAACGGATCTGACAAAGGATACGTGTGTTCCCAATGCTCTGTTGTTGTTGTTGTTGTTGTTGTTAATGTCATTAATAAATAGATAGATAGTGTTGACGACAAGGAATAACAATAAATAGTAGACAGGCACACAGTGAGAACGCTGCGGAACGAAAGCCAAGGACTCGTATTCATACAATCAGAATCAGACATGGAATCGATGACACTACACTCACCGGTGCGACCCCGAACACGACAGGCAGACAAAAATGCCCAAATTGACCGATGCCCAAATGGGATCCTTCTCTCCACAATCAATGCAAGCGTCATTCCCTGGAAGTTTTCGTAATCTGTTCAAATCCTCATCCTTCATTCGGTGACTATCATCCTCCGAGTTTTTGGTCAAGAGATTTTCGACGGACTCTCGGTGTGCGTAATCAATTGCATTAGCGACATCTTTGGGTGACATTTTGTTGCGATTGAGATCGTTTAGTCCGATTTGTTGGTCGTTCTGGGAATTGTTGTTATTATGATTGGAAGTGGAAGTGGAAGAAGTGGAGGAGGTGGTTCTGGAAGCTGATGATGCAATCGCCACGCTCATGGATAGTGCGTCCTTGATAGTGGTTGGTGGTTATACCCACCTGTACCTCTGTATATTCACAATTGCAATCGTACAAGAGGTACGAGTACAAATTCAAAGTGGACCAAAGCGGCAAGGCATCCCCACTCCCTTTCGTCATCCAAGTTGGGTTAGAGAAACAACGGAAAGAATGCAATCCTCTCAAAAACCGTTATGCGCCCGTACATTTCTACACGTACTGAAGGGGTAATTCTTATTTTGACGATTAAATGTGAAGCAAAATTATGCCAATGGAAAGACTAACATTTATGGTTGGGCGTGATCGAGCCACCACAAATTATTAGGAAACGCCAAAACTGGGCGAAAAGATTTTCGTTCCACGCACGCACGATGCACATCGAAGGTACACGTACCAGGTACCTGGTCCTGTACCGGTACGATGGTCGGTATCCAACCGAATTACCAACGTGCGGCGAACATACCAAAAAGAATTTTCAAGTTTCGGCTTTTTCAGTACCTTTGGCGTCAGAATTACTGCATCTCGTTTGTGTGCACTTTTTGACAACTTCCCTGTCATTGAACGGAGGACTCTTTTATCATCAACATCCATCAACCGCATCTCAAAACGACCAGAAAATACTGCAGAGAGTACCGAACCGCGGCACATCAGTAAAGAAAGAACTAGAACAACGATAGCCCTCAGATTGTGAAACCAAAGCTCTTGCTGAAACAAATTTTGGATTCACGAGTCATTGTTGACAGATATCAATCATCTTCAGACCTTCATCGGCACAGCCTTTCTTTTATTGGCTTCACGACTAATTTAATCACTGCCATCACACCAAACTATGTCATCTTGGAGAGGACAAACTGCTCAAGGTCCTTTGGCAGCTGCTACCAATGTTCCATCGTCATCTTCAGCCCAACAAGAACAAAACAACAACGGACCTCGGGCGAAATGCGATCAAGTGGTCTTTGAAGCCATTGCCAAGGCGGCGGAAATCGTGGTGGGAAGTCGATGCTGGATTGAAAATGTACCGGGGAGCAATAGTAGTAGTCGATTCAATTTGCTGGTGCCTGAAGTTCAAGGTGTGCGGTAAGTTGTAGATCGTGATTGGTTGTGATTGGAATGATTGATTGATTGATTGGAATGATTGATTGATTGGAATATAATAATGTGATTGGTCCACGTCCTGCACTTGTTGTTGTTGCTACTTTTGTTTCTAATCAATCCTTTCCATCCCTTTTTCTCTTCCTATTATTTCTGCTAGTTCCATTTTGCATCGATGGAAACGATCCTTGCACGTTCCTCTTCGATTAGATGTCTTTTATCAACACGATGACGGACGCCGCGAATTGTTGGAACGTTGGTGTTTGGAATATGCTCCCAAAACGACCTATTCCTTTCAACATAATGTAGCAGCCGCCGATCCTATTGTTCAATTACGACAAGTCTGCAAATCCATTGTCGTTTGGTTGAGGACCTTGTATGGTTGGTCCAGAATGCTTCCAGCCCAAGCCTTACGACAACGACAGACGTTGGGGACCGACAATCATGTGGGCTTTAGTATTTATGTCGTCAGCGAAGGCAATGACGATGTGACGGGTCTTATTAGCAATCAAGGATTCTTGTCACAAGGCCAACCGCATTCCGTACTGACACCCTACGGTGAGTTGGGTTGGAAGGTATTCTATGCACCCGACAGTATGGTTCAACAGTTGGTTCCAGAAGTTCCCAAATACTCGATTGCCATTCCGACAGCGATACGAACGGCATCGCAACCAATCCCCATGAAACAACAAATGAATGCGGCCCAAACCTATGCGAACCCCAATCATCACATTCGAATGTCACCTCAGCAGCAGCAACAGGAACTGAGTGCGGCACGATCAGCGCCCAACAAACAACGATCCCCTGGCTATTATCGATCCAACTCGGATGTGGATGGCTATCATCAACCCAGAAAGGTACCTCCCATCATGTCCAATGCAATGCGGCGGAATAGTGACCTGCCAATTTTGCATCAAAACGGCACCCACATGTCGCAGCAGCAACAGCAACAGCAGCAAGAACAACTACAGCATCAAGAACAATCATTTCCACAACAGTCACCAACGTCCCAATCGAATCCTCCGACCAAGAACTTGAGTGCATTATCTTTGGCCATGCTCATGAACAACAATACTGAGAATGCCAATGCGGATGGAGAGACGAGGGAGGCGGCCGAAAAGCGACGAGCGGCACTTCATCATGCGCCACCCCAATTCTCCAACAATAATCAAAACAACGTTAGCACACCACCGCCACCACCAGGATCTTCTCCGGCGTTGAAACCTTCCAATTTGGCAACGGCTGGTGAATATGGTTATGGCTACAACAACCAGTTGCCCAATATGGCGGGACCACCCAGCTCACCGGCCACCACCACCAGAGGAGTACTCGATGGTCGGGGATCTCCTGGACCGCTGTCGGGGACATCCCTTTCTTCTACTCCAACGACTGGATTTTTACTGGGGACGGCTCCCACACCACCCGGTGCAGTACCTGGGGTATCCACATTGATTCCACCGCGGTCCACCAGCGTGACGCCACCCTTTGTCCGACCGGCTGGATTTGTCGGAGAACCACCCAGTCAACCCTTCTTGCCACCATCCGCTGCGGCAGCTATGGTTGGAACCCCACCCACGGGAGAATTCAAAAATCAGCAACATTCCAGGAATCACCAGACGTCTTTGGATCTCTTGCATTCGAGTCCCTTTCAACGACCCACGGCTTCGCCAAATTTGGACGATGAATTGCGACAAGCCTTTAACTTGAACGATTTGATGCCACCAGACATTGGTACAGGATTCATGAATCCTAGGACTCGTCCAGATGAGTTTTACTATGACAATCATCATGGTGCCTTTGGACAAAGTCTTGGTGATGATGATGACATGCCATTTGCCGTGGACTCATATACAACAAGCAGTCATGGCGAAAAGCGATCGAGTGGAAATGGAATAGGATCGTCTTTGGAAGCAACATCGAACCTACTCTTGTCATCTGCCAATGGAATGGCTTCCATTTGTTCGACAGCTCCCAGGCGATTAGCCTTGTTTGATAGTGTCGCTACAAATACTACTACAAGTAATACGGCTCCTGGTCCTAACCAGAGTGACGGTGCCGCTGGTGCCATAGTAAAGGCAGCAGAGGGCGGAATGACAATGTCCTTGGCCGATGAATTGGCCGAATTCAAGACCTTTGGTGCCTCGCTCATGATGGATGGCAAGGCAAGTCAATCATCGAGCAATTCGACGCCCATTGCGCTGCGACCATAAGTGTGCAAAACTTCGATTCTAGTGTACTTTAAAGATAACAATATTAGAACTACATTGTTACTGGTTACAATGGAATGAATACACGTCGTCGCCTTTTTCGCTATGGAGAATCACTGCTGTTGTCAGACAACTTTTGTTGTTGTTGTTGTTGTTGTTGTCACTGTTGTTGCTGTTTTATTAGATTCGGCAAGTATTGCTTCCAAAATTTGGGTGGATAAACCACAGAGCCCCCATTCGTCATTCTCGTGGCAATCGCACGCTTGCGCAATTCCTTGTCGGCCGACACCAAGTGGACGACATGGCTGCCGCTGCTCTTCTCTTGCTGCTTTTCAAAGAATCGTTCGTTCAATTGCGGCAAGGCATGATGGACGATATAATCATCGGCCCGATCTTTTCGTTTTCCCTTTCCATCGGTAATAATTACTTGAAACCATGGATGATTCGTGATTAATTCTTGAAATTCCTCGTTTTCGTTTCCATCAAAGACCAATACGACATTGGCAATGGAATTCTGTCGTTGCTGGAGCTTTCGTTGCTTTTTGGTAAGCACAATGTCTGGTGGATTCGCATCATTACCATCATCATCATCATCATGACGTAATGAAAAAATCGCACTAGAAGAAGAAGAAGAAGAAGAAGAGGGAGAAGCAATTTGTTGAATTTCTTGTATTACTTCATTTCGCTCCATTCGACCCATTCCACCACTTGCACTGCAACATTGCAGATTGTTCCCATCAATCAACCAGGTCACAATGGAAGGTTTCGTTGAACTGATAGTGCCTAATTTGTTATTATTGTTGTTGTTGTTGTTGTTGCTGCCAGAAAGGGTCAAACAGAGAGTGAGAATGTTCGAGGCACAAGCTTTCATGATTCTATCAGTAGTCCACTTGTTTTTGCTACTGTTTTTTTCATGGAGTAGGGATTGTAATGGTTGATGGAGAATAGAAGTCAAATGTGATGGACAGTTTCAAGTTGACAGGTGATCGCTTCCTGAGACGACCCATTCGACCGTTTGGAAACATCTTGCTCTCGCTGGCGAAACACCACTTGCATCATCATCATCATCATCATCATCACATCCACTGTATATTGCCTTTAGCTATCTTTCAAACAAAGGAACAAAGATCAACCATGGCAACAACGACTACTGCAGTAACCCCCGGAAAGTATTTGGATTTGGACCAAACTCCTATTCAAGGCCAAACTGGTTGGGCCTTGTTGGATCTGAACGGCAATGTCTTGGTCTTGTCGGGGAGTCTTCCCGAAGCCAATTTGACGGTGTTGTATCAAATGTTGTTGGAAACCACAAGTCTTGTCAATGATAAAGACTTTCGCAAGTTGACCGTCTCCTTTCAGTCGCAACAATATTTGGTATCCCGCGATGAGAATCATATCTACGTGGTGGAAACCACGAGCATTGCGACGTAGGTATGAAAGAGAGAGAGGGGGAGAGAAGCGCCTGTCTGCTTGCCATGTTCGAAGAAGAATCCTTAGGGTTCACCAAGTAGCACCAGGTAGTACCGTCGTCTATTGTGATGCTTTATCCATAAATTGATACATTTTCAAGATACATTAGTAAGCAATGATGATTGCAACGATGAAGCATAAAAGGCTTTTTGCTTCGTCTTGGAACGGAGGTAGTGATTGATAATTTGTAATACGGTAATAATATTATATAATGTATTTTATAAAACAGCATTCAACTAGCTAGAGTACAAACACCACGAACCATTTACGCTGTTATAAAAGATTTACTGAGCTGCACCGCGAAGACCTCAACTTCATTCCAAAAGCAGAAAATGAATCGTTGTATTAATACAAGCAAAACTTTAAACAAACATAATCTAGCTAGGAATGAATAAAAACAATATAATAATAGATAGTCCTACAGTAGATAGATACTATTCCCAAAAAAGTGGTGACAGTTATGTTTTATAATGGTACATTACAGAAAGTCTCAAGCCCCAATCGACCTTCACAACCAAACACACGGGGTAAATATCATGGTTGCAGTACACACCAGGCATTTTTAAGAAGAAGAAAACTTGGTCACAGCCTTGGTTCCTTCCGAAACGGCGTGCTTGGCAAGTTCTCCTGGAAGCATCAAACGAACAGCCGTTTGGATTTCACGCGACGAAAGAGTGGCCTTCTTGTTGTAAGTGGCAAGCTTTCCAGCTTCCGTGGCAATGCGCTCAAAGATATCATTGATGAAGGAGTTCATGATGGACATGCCCTTTTTGGAAATTCCGGTATCAGGGTGGACTTGCTTCAAAACCTTGTAAATGTAAGAAGAATAGGTTTCGACACGCTTCTTCTTGGAACCACCGGACTTCTTGGCGGGTGCTGCCTTCTTGACAGATTTCTTGCTTGGAGTTTTGGCCATTTTGAAAGTATTGGTTTTTGAGTTGACTACAAGTTTGGTGGGATTTGTATTTGTGAGACGAACGAGGGTGGAAGATGGCGTTGGATTGCTCAGAATATGGTGCTCGTGTTTCTGGTAGGTATTCTGTGTATGTACTTTTGCTGTACAAGATGTACCAATTCTTCCGGGTTTTCTCGCGCCAGAGAAAACGAAAAAGAATGAGATCGAAGGACAGACTGCATTTTGATCCCCACGACTGCCCAATATTTGGAAACTGGCGCGGGAAACCCGGATGTGATCTGCGAAAACCTTCCAGGAAAATGTTCTCACAAAACAAGCTTCGAACACTTTCGTTCTTATCAAATCACCCAACCGAAAAAAGAAATCAACATGTCTGGTAAGTCCATGGTTGTTGCAGAATTTACAACGCTATCAATTGCCTTTGCCTTTGCCTTTGCCTTTGGAAACAGTATTTCTCACGTCCAATGATCCTTGTCTTTCAATCCAAACAGGAAAAGGAAAAGGAGGCCGTGGCGAGAAAAAGTCCACCACTTCGTCTGCCAAGGCAGGTTTGCAATTCCCCGTCGGTCGTATCGGACGTTATTTGAGACAGGGCAAGTACGCCACTCGTATGGGAGCTGGTGCACCCGTTTATCTTGCTGCCGTCTTGGAATATCTGTGCGCCGAGATTTTGGAACTTGCCGGAAACGCTGCTCGTGACAACAAGAAGAGCCGTATTGTGCCCCGTCACATTACTCTAGCCGTCAAGAATGACGAAGAATTGAACAAGCTTTTGGGAGGAGTCACTATTGCTTCTGGAGGTGTTCTTCCCAACATTCACGCTGTCCTTCTTCCCAAGAAGGCTTCCAAGTAAACACACACACACACAAAAAACACAAAAACACATATTTGGAGTTGTTTGGCACAATATACAATCTCATTTGTAAATGATCATTCATGATGATTCCAGTCTGCGAACATGTCTCCAACGTAGGGGGTTGAAACATTGTTCCTTTGAAAGCTCGAATGATGGTCATTAGTGAGAATGAATAATACTGAATACTGCGTCTCTTGTAACATTAGCAAAATTGTTTACCAATTCTTATTATTATTTTTAAAGATAAATAAATATTATTACATACCACAAGCACAAAAACACACACCACTGTTCCACAGGGTAGAATGCTTGTACCATAATGACGATGCGTATTCACATCGAGATCAGGTATTCATAATGTCTTACTCCTGTAGGAATGGATTCTGCTGTATTTCATTGGCTGAGATGATGATGATGATGATGATGATGATTCCTTGTGTTCACCATGGAGTTGCTCTGGAGCTTGTGGATGAGACTAATAATTTGAAAATAAACTAACATGACATGATAATATACTGTACGAGTATATTATAATTAATAATGCCTACATAGTATTATACTAGTCCTAGGTACACATCGACCAACCGCCAAGACCGACGGCTTGAGTGAGAACTTAAGTGTTTGATAGTCCTTCTTCTCATACTCTTTACTCCTAACTAGTGTTGGCCTTGGAGTTTCAAACCCTTTGCCATGTTCTTTCGTACACCTGCAACATGGCTATGGCCCTCGCCGTGAACCTCCAAGTAAATATCAAGAGCCCGTTGGTACATGACGCGGGCTTTGCCATGTTGGTTTTGTTTGGTCAAGACGATTCCCATGCGTTTATACGTGTCGGCAACTTTGTCATGATGATTGCCAAGGACTTCCAACTGAATATCGAGAGCTTGGCGGTATGAATTCAGGGCTTCCTTATGTTTCACTTTGCACTCATAGACAATTCCGATATTGAAGTATGAGTTGGCAGTTCCAACATGTCTCTTTCCCAGTACTGCTAAACGAATTTCAAGTGCCTTTTGGTGGTTCGTCAATGATTCGTCATATTTCTTTCGCTTTGTAAAGGCAATCCCGATACTGTTGTATGAGCCGGCAGTATCAACATGACTCTTTCCCAGTACTGCTAAACGAATTTCAAATGCCTTTTGGTGGTTCGTCAATGCTTCGTCATATTTCTTTTGATTGTGCAAGGAAATCCCGATATTGTAGTATGAGTCGGCAGTGTCAACATGACTATTTCCCAGTACTGCTAAACGAATTTCAAGTGCCTTTTGGTGGTTCGTCAATGCTTCGTCATATTTCTTTTGATTGTTCAAGGAAATCCCGATATTGTAGTATGAGTCGGCAGTGTCAACAAGACTATTTCCCAGTACTGCTAAACGAATTTCAAGTCCCTTTTGGTAGTTCGTCAATGCTTCCGCATTTTTGCATTGGTGGTACAAATCATTCCCATCGTTAATAAATTTGCTCGCTTTGCTCAATTGGTTCTCCTTTTCGCCCTCATCAAGCTGTTGTTCATTCGCATCACTGTTGTTGATCTCTTCTGGTTCACTGTCCCTGCTGATGACAATTGTTTCACCTTCATTCGCTGCCTTCTGTTTCTCCTTTCTGTTTGTTTTGTTGTTGGTCAATTTCTCGGCACGCCTTTTCTTGTTGCCTTCATCATCATCAGTATCATTATCGCTCCTGGCATCGCTCGGCAACGTCGGCTGATGTGCTGCAGCTACATTTGAAATATCTTGATGATGCGCCGTGGCATTGGTGGATACTTCATTTGTAACATGACTGGCCCCAGCCGTATAGGTTCTTCCGTCCATAAGAGATGCATATCCGAGCACTCGCAGATGGTCGTCCACCTTCTCCAAATACTTTGTGTTCAAGGAATCCAACAAACGGTCGAATTCCTTTTCATTGCTGACAACATAGGTACCACCACCATCATTGGCAATGGTGATGGTCTTGAGCGTAATCATGGTTGGAAGACAAAGGCAGGATCAGCAAAGTAACGAAAAGACTTTGATGAAAGGAATGCATTCAACCGAGCTGCTTGCTTGCTTGCGTGCATGAATCATCGTGGCCTGCTTCCGTGATTGATTACGTTCCTTCAGTTACTAAGGTCGGTACTGACATTGATATATGCGTTGAATCAATATCTGCGTCATTGCGGTTGCCTCCAGACACGTTTATTGATAGTCAACGGAGTGGGGGTGTGAGCGTGTTTTTTCCTGCGTGAAACTGTGATGTGTCCGACTTGGATATAGAACTATCGAAGTACTTTCGATTTTCGATACAAAAGTACAGTACTGTATTTGAATCATCGACTAACTCCTCACACATACAAACCTTACTGCTATCACCACAACAAACTTTACTAAATTGAATTTTGTATCGTCATTCAATTAGTTTCAATAAAAACAGAGCTTCTATCACAGTTCCACTATTATTCCATTCTTCCACGAATTATAAAAGTACTTTCAAAGGCACTGGGTGTGGACGATCTCAGATCAGAACAATGATGATGATGAGAAGCACGACAGCCTACCGGTATTATTTCTCTACACACATTGTTCATCCAATGATCATGTGTACATTTAATAACTATTCAATAGGAGTACCTTTACTGTCTGCTTATACCTTAGATCTACAGTACGAGTAGTGCTATGTCTTCGCTAGTTTTACAGTAGGCTTCAAACACTCGGGTTCTTACTGTATTCAGTATCTTCTCTTTCTTCTCGTAGGATTCTACGTGTGAAACGCGTACATCGAGTGATGGATTTTTTCTTCGTCTTTGGTCTGCAACCTGCAACCATTGACATAGACTGGTAATATTCATTGTTGTTCCTTGTCAAACAGAACCCACACGTTCGAGAAGAGACATACAAAGCTCCACAACACATCTGTGTTTCTCTGTTGACTGTCTTTTTCCAACCATCCACACCAACTAGAAGATTGTTTGAGAACCATCATGAATCATCGTCGAGTAGGATTGTTCCTGGCTATTGCGGCGGCAGTTCCATTCGAAAGCGCTGCCTTTACCACCAATGTGCGGTATTTGGAATCATCTACTGCAGCATTGCATGTAGCATCCACCACTAGCAGCAGCACTCGCCTACAGTACAAACAACCAGAGGCTACTTCTCAAGACGACAAGCTCAGCACGGCCTATGACGATTGGTGTCAGCTTCACGGACACGCAGTGGAAGCTCCTCGCAAGGAAATCTTTTGTTATCATTATTTGCTGGCGGAACGGTTCTTTCAAAACACTGGAGTCCGGTTGGAATTGAACGAACATGCCGATTTGACCGATCAAGAATACGCCAGGTTGCTAAAGGAAAAGTATGGCAAGGACGACTTTCAATTGCAACGTCCTCCGGCCATGGAGGCCGAACATCAACGCTTTCAAACGGCCTATGCCGACTGGTGTCGACTACACCAGAAAGAGATGGATGAATCCCGTCTGGAAATCTTTTCCTATCACTATTTAATGGCCGAACAATATCTGGAAGAAACTGGGACGGTACTCCAATTGAACGAATATGCGGATCGTACACGAGAAGAGTACGAACATGTACTTTCGTTGGCCGACCAACAAAAACAAGAATCGTCCGCGACCGCTGCTGCTGCTGTTGTTGCGGAAACTGCTACTGCCTCTACCGAAGAGCCACAACCAGTCGTTCCTCCTGTTAGGATTGCTAGAGAAGAACCTCCACAGGCTGCTGTTGTTCCTCCAACTCCAGTCGCTCCAACCCCCCCACAGCAGCAGCAGCAGCAGCAGCAACAGCAACAGCAACAGCAACAGCAACAGCAACAGCAACAACAAGATTATCGTACCAAGGAATGGTGGGATGGAAGTGGAACTGCCTCCAATTTTGCCGATTGGTGGGAAGGTGGATCTTCCTTGACTTCGGCGCGGTACGAACGAAAACCAGCAGCACGGAGTGCCCATGCACGATGGCAACAAACAACAACAACCATTCAACCGTCTAGCCCAACTCCACCGAAGGAGCCACCCAGCAAGGACTTTTGGGGTTTCTTGGGCAATGGCAATGCTAATGATCAGCATGGCGATGAAGAACAAGGCTCTGTGGCACCATCCAAGCCGGTGGACCACATCTCTTCGACGACCTCTTCTTCGTCTGCCCAAGGGGCCGTGTCACCATTTTCCAAGCCTTTTTCGTCCACCTCGATTCCTGCCGATGCATCGCCGTCTTCCATGACGTCGTATCACCAAGACGATACTACCCCACCAATTTACTCCACTGAGCCACCACCGCTATCTTCCAACCCAACCGTTACCGCAAGTGCTGTCTCGCCATCCTCCATGACGTCCTATGTACAGGATCCAGCTCCCGTGTCGAAATCACCCGCCAAGACTCCTTTTGGTGGTAATGGACCTGGAACAGCACCAAAGACTACTGCTACTACTAGCAGTAGCAGTGCGGATTGGTGGGGAAGTGGATCCATTGCCCAAATGAAACCTATTGGGGATGACACGGACCTGAATCAGAATCATAGGTCACTAGGTAGTCCTCCTGGAGGAGAACCCCGAGCTCCACGACAAGGAGTTGCACCCTCTTTGGCAACGACCGACGAGTCTTTGTCGAGTGCCACTACGACCGACGAATCATCATCATCATCTGCATCCGCAGCTCCCAAGGAAACTGTGGTGGATTCGTCTCTCAATCCAGTGAACAGTGACGATCCAGAATCGTCTAGTACTACCGAAGCACCCAAAACTTATTTGGATACTCTCCACCCAGTGAGCAGTCATCACGAATCGTCGTCAAGTAATGCGGCGGAAGAATCCAAGACTTATTTGGATACTCTCCACCCAGTAAGCAGCTATCAAGAAGGACTGGAGAGTGCTAGTCGACCCCACCAGCCCGCAAGGACAGAGTCCAGCGACGATTGTTGCACCAAGGCTGGTATTTCACCAGAAGATTCCTCACCAACAAGCGATTCTGCCGATCAAGCCAACGTCGTTGCCCAATCCAGCAGTGATTCAATGGATTCATCATTGGACACTGCTTCAGCAGCAGACGCACAAGAATACGTAGCGTGGTGCCAAGAAAATGGCAAGGAACACAATGAAGCTCGCATGAAGATTTTTGTGCGAAACTTGAAATGGGCCCGGGAGTACTCGGAAGGAAGTGGTGTCGAGTTGGAGATGAACGAGTATGCGGATTTGACCCAAGAAGAATATCAAGAGGTCCTCTCTGCTGCTGCTGAAGACGAAGAAGTGGAGGATCCACTAGTGCTTTCTACTGATAGAGAAATTGGGCAACTGCAAGTGGTATCGGCCGACGATAGTGCTGGACCGTCCGACAAGTCGTCTGTCCTCACCAGCCGCAAGCAGCGAAGGAAGAATATGTATGAATTTCAAGAGCGACTGTTGGCAGCCAGGATTCACAATGATATCCAACTTCGAAAGCGGACCAAGGCTCTTGCAGTTCAACTACAGAAATATTTCTTCCAGCGAAGACTTTTGGCTGCTCGGATTGAATACGATGCCAAGGCCAAGGCGACAGCTGATGCTATGCGAACAGAGACAAGGGAAAGCAAACAATTCCAACCGGCATTTGTGGAAACTAGAACTCCAAGTGATGTCAAGGCCAAGGAACCACCTCGAGATTTGGAAGCCGAAGCCAAACAATTTGCATTCCAACGAAGTCTCTTGGCAGCCCGGATCAAATACGATGCTGCCGCTAGTCAAATGGAGAAAGCGAAGAAGGAGTCTGCCTTCCAACAAAAACTTCTCAGTGCAAGGATCAAGAATGACTACGTTGCACGTCAGCAACGAACGGAAAAGAAACCAATTGTGGGAGATTCGAAAGCAGAAAAATCTAGTGAGAGTTCCACCAAGAATGTTTCAGCGGCAACTAGTGATTCGAAGGTTTCCCTGCAAGAGAAATTGTATGAAGCCAAGGTCGACAAACACTTCTCGAAAGATGCGAAAGTGGAAGAATTCCCAGCAACGGAATCCGTTGATGAAACAGACAAGGTTATTGAAGCTAGTGCCACTCCAGCCAAGTCCGTTGCCGAAACTGCCCGCGCAGTCGATGAGACTAAGGTGGAAGCAACCACAGCCAAATCCACGGGCGAAGAAGTCGATGTTACTGCCACATCAGTCAACACCATCGATGAATCTGATCAAACAGAAGAATACATCGCTGCGCCAGCCGCAAGTGTTTCAGAAACACCTTTGGAATCGATTGCAGAGCCGCAAAATGATAGTGGTTACGCAGTATCGATTTCTTCCTCCGATGAACTAATGTTCGAATACACAAGCCCGTATCAAGGTCTGACTGGTCCATCCAAGGCTGGTCTGGTCCTTGCTTCACTTCTGGTTGTTGGAATGGTCGTTACAAGTCCCGAATTGGACCTCGCCTCACAACCTGGCTTGGCGGACTTTGCAACGTTGTCTGGCACTGCCCAACATGCAATGAATGACTTTGTTCACAACGTTCAGGAAGGTTTTGCATCAGCCACTCAAAAGTTCTTGGGTGGACTGGAGGCGATGAAGGATTCGACCGCTCGCAACATGGAGAGTATGAGCAAGGATGTGTCTGCACCGAAAACAGACCATACCAAATCGTTGAAGACAGCTAGCGACAACATGCCAAAATGGCAAGTGCATCGAGCCAAGGACATTGAAGGAATTGGAAAGGCAGCCGAAAAGTCTACACGTATTTTGAAGGAATCGACTGAATCTAGCGTCAAGGCAGCGACCAATACCATCAAAGAAGTGAAACAAAACGCACCCTCTGCAATCAAGACAGCGACCAATACCATCAAAGAAGTGAAACAAAATGCACCCTCTGTAGTCAAGGAAATCAAGCCAAATGCAGTGACCAATGTCGTCAGAGAATTGAACCAGAGCCCAGCAGCCAGTATCATCAAAGAAGTGAAACCAAGCACTGCAGCGAAGGTTATCAAAGACGTCGCACCAAGCTCTTCGACTGACCTTAGCAGCATGCTGAGTGAATGGAGTGCGCAACAAAAATAAAGAGCAATGCTATTGAATTAAAGAACCACGCTATTAGATAACACAAGATTCTACATCGTTACGAAAATGGTGCTGTTTCCATCTCCATTTCCTTCTTCTTTTTCAGGTTTGCCAAAGGACCAATCTTGAGATAATGTCCAACTGTACTAATCTGTGCTATAATTGAGGCGAAAAAGATGGTCCACATGATACCGTCCAGACGCTGGCCGAATGGCGACATGATACCCCCCACCATGAATAAGGCCCAAATTCCGGTGATGATGGCCAAATCACGGTAAGACCCCAAACCCATCATGACTCCCTCGCCGGCAAAGATGGGACCATCCAGAATGTGTGTCAAGGAAGCAATAAAGGCTGGTAACTTGACGGCCTCTCGGACTTCCGGGAGTGTCGAAAATATGGGCACAATAAATGGAAGAGACGCGTATTGTACGACTGCCAAAACAATTCCCATCAAAGTGGACCAGATCATCAGACGATCTGCGCATTTGCGTGCACTGGCGGGTCCTTCCTTGGCCATGCTAGCAGGTACCAAGGCGGCAGTGGTACTTTGCATGGCAACCATCAAAATGATTCCAACGTTACTGATTTGTGTGGCAATTCCATAGGCAGCACCCGAAATACCAGTGGGATCCATGACCTGAGCCCGTCGAGTGGCAATCAAGAAGGCTCCATTCAAGGTCAATTGCCGAAACAACATGGCTGCACCTCCTTGCAGTAGGGGTAACAGGGATTTCCAGGAGGGAGGTTTCAGGAGTATGGACCATCGAGCGAGCCCTTTTCGTAACAATAATCGCAGGTATGTCAATCCGCCCAAAGTTTCAGAGGCAGCAGTGGCCACGGCAGCTCCCAAAAATCCCAATCCACCACCGAACATGCAAAGCGGATCCAACACTAAGTTCATAGCATTTGTAAAGAGACTGACCTTCAACGGTGTCACGGTATTTAGCATTCCCCGATATGCGGCAAAACCAGTGGCAGAAATGAGAGATGGGACCATACCAATGGCCCTCCATCTCAAGTACGGAGCGGCATAAGCCATGGCAGGGGCATCCCCAGGTAAGACCAAGGCCGACAAAACTTGCTTGGGAAAGGCCACCAATAAGCCAGTGCCCAAAAGTCCTAGAGTGGTACATAAGAAGATGGATTCACAAACTCGTCGTTGGGCTTCTTCCTCGTTACCGGAAGCGACTGCCGATGCCACAAGCGGAGTCATAATGTTGGGCAAAAAGGAAATGAGGAAAAATATTGTAAAGCTGGCTTGATTGGCCGCTGACTGTCCCGCCAAGGCCAGTGCCAGTCCCAATCGACCCACCCAAAAAGTATCCACGGCATTGACAAGAGGCACCACGCCCAGATTGATCATGTTGGGAATGGCAGTCTTTAGGATATTGTCGTCGAGTTCGTCTTTTCGCCGTCCAATGCGTGGCAAACTGTCCAAGAATCTCCTTTTTCCAGAGGTCAATTCAATATCACTGGCACTTGATTGCAGTGTCGTCGACGTATCATCTTCGACTTCACCATTGATACGGTCGTATCTAATAGACTGTCGAAGATTGGCAAAACCTGGCGTCCGTGACGTGATGGAGGAAGCTACTATTCGTGGAGGTGCAAATGCTTGGGCTTCTCGAACTAGCGAGGTAGCAACCAATATCATTGCGAGAGAAGGAATTGCGACAGAATAAAACTTCATCTTTGTATCATGCTCTATTGACAAAAGAAGTGAACAGACCAAATCTTGTTGATGATATATAAGAATTCAGATCTTGAAACGAAACGTGGTCCTTGAAACCCAAACCTCGTGGTGCTGAAAATGATTCCAACGTCACTCGCGAGGAAGCCACTCTTTTCAGACATATTTTGGACGCGCATTTAGCTTCAGATTTATTGTCATGAACCCTGAAAACTGACACATATTGAACATCGAAATCAAAGGGTTTCGGAACTTTCCTCTGCTGCACGTACCATCAAAACCAAGGCCAAATCAAAACTGTTGATGTCAACATGAACAAGGAAACCCAAAGGTCTGCATGGCACTGGAAACGAATCGTTTCTGGCATCACGGAAGGCGACAGTCCTAAAAAGATGGTGAATGACTTGCGCAAAATGACGGACCGTATCTCACTCAATCTGACAGAGAAAATCCAGCTGAATACTACAAACATTGAGAAGAAAGAAGATCGACTGGAAATGTTCAAATCTGACCTCGCTGCAGCCTTTCAGCTCATGCTAGAGGATACTGGACTAGATAAGGTAGTCAATGTGCCGCCTCCAAAAGTTGAATACTCGGCAGTTTGTATAGACGATGAAGAAATACTGAAGTTCG
Organism: Cylindrotheca closterium; assembly: GCA_933822405.4. Lineage (NCBI taxonomy): Eukaryota > Bacillariophyta > Bacillariophyceae > Bacillariales > Bacillariaceae > Cylindrotheca > Cylindrotheca closterium. The sequence goes on along the minus strand of CAKOGP040001869.1, from coordinate 950,034 downwards.
AGGATGAAGTACTACGCACTCCAATGACGCCAAAATCCATTGGTGGAAGACCGTCCTTGGCTTCAAGCGACGTATCCTCTTCCTTTCATAGCCAGACGGATGATGATAATTGGCTTTCTCCCGCCAAATCCGACTGTCGAAAGGTCCACAATGACAGTCTCCATGATGACCGACGGTTCTATTTTGATCTGAATCATTTGGATGATGAGTGAAGAAAACAAATTCCGTATCGCACATATTGCACAAATTGCAAACCAGCAGAGGACTACACTCACAACCCTTAGTTTCAGGCCATTCAAATCCAAACGACTATTGTTCTACTGTACCTCATGGGAAAACACATACCACCAACTGAACCTGCCGAGTTCCCACCAGAAGGCAACCTCACAATTCAAAAAGTTGCATTGTATTCATAACATGTATAATAACCACAGTATATCTCTGACTTTTTGTTTTTGTTTATAATGTAATAGCTAGCACATCTACACATTCGTACACACTGGCAAACGTTCTATGGATCCTATTTGTGATTGGAAAATTGGATCGCTTCTTCTTCTTCTTTCATTGTCGACTTGGTTTGGCGAAAGGTGGAAACCACATATTCCATGGCATCCACTGCATTGGTGACTGTTGCAGCAATCCCACGGAGCACAGCGTCTTCAAAAATCCAATCTGACATGTCTTCATTGAGACGGCGTTCTTCTTGTTTTCTCTGCTCCGCTTGAGCAAACAAGAGGGAGGCTTCTTGTTTGTAGCGCTCTTGCTTTTCTTTGATGGAAGCAAGGTTATTTCGAGTTCTCGTTTGACTCTTGTGGACCCAATCTTTCGGTAGGATTCCTCGTTTTGGAATGATTGGTGGTTCGGAATGAGTATGTTTCTTCTTGTTTGGCCGGAGCTTGCTGTCCATTGACAACAACTTTTCTTTTTGCTTTTCAAAGGTTGGAAGAGACTTTTTGAAGTTCTGGATGGCGTTTGAAGCTTTTTTCTTCATGGTTATTGTTTTCGTCTCTTGTATCGTCGTCAGCTTGGTTGCTTCAGCAGCCGTGACACTCGACAGTGGTATGCTATCGTTAGCATTGTCTCCATCGGCGTGCAAAGGCTGTCTGGCTTGACTCGTTTCGCTATCTTCAATTTTCAAATCTTCGTCGCAGGACAAAGTGTCCTTCGACCCTTTCTCTTCATCAATTCTCTCCAACTTCTTTTGTATTGTATAGAACTTTGGATTGGCAGAGAAAGTCGCAGCCGTTGTTGCTCCTTGCGAATACAAAGGGAAATGTGAAAGTGGCATTATATCATCCCTTTGCAGATCTTCGTGACTGTCCTCGTTCACCCGAGACCAGTAACGCCATCCTCCTTGCTCTATTGGGTCCATGGTAGTATTTCGACTGTTCATGATAGCAGGAAATTCGACATCTCTTCCTTCGGAGACAACCGTTTTGCGATATGCAGAAGCCTGGTTGGAACTCCCAAGAGCCCAAAATTGCCACCCTTGTTTCTTGCCAACATTTGCGGATGTCAATGCTGCGTCTTCCGTAAGGAGTTTAGACCAGTACTGCCAATCACTTTCACCTCTTGCTTCCTTTTCATTTCGTTCCTTGGTTTTGATGACCCAAGAGTCCTTTTGCAAACCGGAGGAAAGCTGGTGCTTCTTTCGAGCCGACGAAGACTGATGATTCGTGGAACCAATTGCCCAAAATTGCCACCCTTGTTTTTTGGAAACGGCATTGGTTGCCGTTGCCTTGGTCACATCTTCCGTTTGCTGTACACGAGACCAATAACGCCAACCGCTCTCATCTTGTGATAAACTCATTTTTGGTGCCACTGGTTTCATAATAGGAGGTTCGACTGCAAAATGTTCCGAAGCAATCAGCTGTTTCTGATCCATCATGGCCGCCCGATTTGCTTCTCCGATCGCCCAGAACCGCCAGCCTTGTTTTGTATTAATTTCTTTAGATTTCAATATTGCCGCATCTTTCTTCATACTAGACCAATACCGCCAGCCGCTTTCATTTCGCGGCTCGATTGGTTGCAGTGTCCTGATCTTGACAACTTTCACCATGGGAGGGTCCATTTCAAAGGCTTCTGTCAGCAGGGACACTTGTGATGAAGCATCAGATACACCAATCGCCCAGAACTGCCAAGCTTCCTGACAATCAAAATCTGACGGTGATGCTATCAGCTCCTCTTGGTGGTGCATTTGGGACCAATACCGCCAAGCGCATTCAGCTCTTGAGTCTACAGGATCCTTTGCGTTTAGTGCTACAGAAGCTTGGTCCGTATTGTTGAAATTGTCTGAAGGAATAAGATCATTTGGATTCATACTATTGGGGCTGTCGGTAACCCCAATGGCCCAAAATTTCCAACCCTTCTTTGGGCCACTCGTAACGATTACTTGTGATGATGAAGCCTTGTGAATGGGGGCTGAAACTGAAATTGATGTCTGTTCATCATTTGTCGGCTGCTCCCCAAGGGCCCAAAATTGCCATCCGTCTCTCTTCATGATAATAGTACTATTAGTATCATTAGTAGAAGATTTCAGAAGCTTTGTCGGTGCATCATGTCGTGCCGGTTTTACTGGTTTCTTGTCGTTGACAACTTGATACGTCGGTGCTTTTTTCACTTCATGACTTGCCGGTTGTTCCGAATCATCACCTCCAATCGACCAAAATTGCCATCCTTGGCTTGCTTGTCCGTGTTGTGTTGGATCTTTTCCCATATTGAATATCGTCCTTCGGTATCCAAACGATTAATTAGTGGTGCCTTCCCGACTGTGACAATAAAATCTTGAAAACTAAATGCAAGTCAAATTTGTAATAGCGCTTTTACACTTTGTGTTGTGTGATTTGATATCCTTCCAGTTAGCTATTGGGATGACAGGTTTTGGACCGTGTTGTTCTGACTTCTTCTTCTCCTTCCCACCTGCCTACTGTATGATATGTATGTGACAAAGTGTACGTTTGAGCGATTTGTTGTTCAACGGAAAAAATTACGGCGAGAGCTTGGAGTTCTCAAAGACAACACTGCCTGAGATCGATAATGACGACTGCATTTGTCCGACCATCTTGACTAAGTTTATGAACATACGGACGGACGCGCCCATTGCACGGCACTGGCACGACCACAAACAGACGCACTGACAGGCCCATCACGTAAAAATGTCAGTACGCGCCAGCCGAATACTTCTTCGATCGCCAGCCAGTATGTGTCACGGAGGCAACCAGATCATGAAACCGAACCGCCCGCGCGAAGCGGGCGTTACGGATGAAGAAATTCTTTCAACTATAATTCGCGGTTAATTAACCGCGAGTTGAAAAATTCGCGGTAAATTTAACAGCGAATTCAAAAATCGCGGTAAATTTAACAGCGAATTTTTCAATTCGCGGTTATTTAGTAGCGAATTTTTCAATTCGCGGTTAATTCAACCGCGAATTGCGTGATGTAGAATCACTCTCATTTCTTCCTCCATACAACGATACCATGCAATAGAATGGTTTGTTCCTCAATCACAGGGTTTCTTCCTATGTTTGGATTGGGAAAGTTGTCCTCTTGAGAGCCTCTAGAGAGAGGAAAATCAGCTGTTCCAATAGTGAAAATGCAAGTGTAGTAAATAGTCTTCTATAGCATCATTACTACGTTATAGATCTATGATTCTTCCCCTTGACTTTGAGAGCGTGCAAGTACTTCCCTGTTCTAATCTCCTGGTAGTTGCATTCCCTGAAAACATTCAAAGAAAACTCCTTGCAATACTGTTTTCGTTAAGAACGGCATAGATCTTGATATCTTACAGGAGCTTATCTTTTCCATTCTCGTCCATGGCTTGACGCAGAAGCTTCTGGGCATCCGATCATTGTCAATGGATATTTTGTAGTAGCTTTGAAAGGATGTTACTGGATGGTTGTCGACGAACTGTTTGACATGAGCCTAGTGGTCCTCGACGACTCTGCTGATCTTCTGGTTTTCTTGCTTCTGCAGCGCTGTCAGTCTATCAGCAAAATATTCAGAACCACATTGTTCGACTTCCTATTTTTCTCGCCGCTCATGTCACACACCTTTTGTAGTCAACTTTTCCCCATCGAGTGGGATGGGGGACAACAGGAGCGGTTGCAAGAGATCCCATAGAATGTCTTTTGCCCTGCTGATTTTTCGTCCCATCTTATGCTCCAAGATATTGTTCGCCTTTTGTAACTTCTGAGCCTGGTAGCAAGCTTCTTGGGATCCCACTTTTCCGATCTCCCTTCGTACCTGGTAGACTCCTCGCCCATTTCGCAAATCACTTTCAAGATGACTTTTAGAATCATGTTGTTCCCTTCATCATCTACTTGTTTCCTTCATCACCTAAGGCTTCTCTATCGCGCGACAGATCCCCAGTAGTTCCTGGATGATTTGTTTCGCCCTGCTGGTCTTCCAGGGCGTCTCAGGCTCCACAAACACCATTGATGGATTTGTTTGGTTTTGTTGCTGAATTTTTAGAATATATCAATTCGCGGTTAACGCAACGGCGCTTTTTCAATTCGCGGTTATCACAACGGCGAATGGAGGCAATTCGCGGTTAAATAGCCGCGAATTTCTCAATTCGCGGTTAAATAGCAGCGAATTTTTCAATTCGCGGTTAAATGTTGGAGTGTTCGCGGATAGACCGATCATTGCGGGTGGCACCACCATGTGTCCAACACGACCCGTTCGATTTGAAGGAGGCTTGACCAGCTCGCAAAGGAATGTCCTGGCAGGCGCGCCACTACGTTTTTTACGTGACGGGCCAGGAGAATGAATGCTTTGATTTTTTTCATTTCCCCCGTAATTGGATCAGGCGCATTTCCTGAGAGGTGCACGAGAGGTCATCCTGTAGCAACTTGTTGGTTCAGGCCGGGTTCATTCGACTGAGAATGTTGTGCTGATAGAGGAATCCTGTCCATGCATATCATTTGGTTCCTTACACATAAAATACTCTTGACTACGCTGGTAAAATAGATGAGCCAAAGTGAAGGGCTGGCAGGAGGAGAGAAAAACCCAATCCCGTGAAAGGTCATATCATATATTGCAAAATTCGAATCCAGTACCTCATACGCCCACCTCGAAATATATATATATATGGAAAAACTAAGGTCTTTATTTGGTTTTTTGAAAGAGTGGTGCTATAGTTCGCCATTTTATTTAAACTACACCACATAGAGCGACTCAAACAATTAGTACATAAATCTAAGTTGAATTGATTTCTTTTTTGTATGACTAGAAAAACAAAGCTCAGACACATTTACGTCAACCTGCCTGGAAAAGAAAGCCTTAGAAAAACGAAGACAAGGGTCGACTTCACACAAATATTTAACAACTGCATTATTTATTATATACCAACTGACGAGAAGACAGAAGAACTTCCCATTTGGAGCAACCGTTCCAGCGGCCAGCTCGCGCAACCTCGTTGAGCAAGGCAAAGCTTACAGCCCACACAAGACAACAATGGACACCAGGGATCCCTGCAAGCAAGTGGTCAAATTTGACATGGAAAGCGACAGCCAAGATCAGCGTACACAGCCTACAGAAGTCAATATTGTTGAATTTGATGTTGAAAACGGACACAAGGATTTGGATTTGAATAAAAAGTATGACGATGATGAATCTTCTTCCATGTCTTCCAATGCCCTGAACACGAACATTTGGAATCGTGCCGCAATCATCAGTGCTGGAATTGCTATCTTTGGGATTCTAGCGGGGACTCTCTTTCTCAGCTATGGGATTGCCGCCTCCAATACATCCCAAGAGCGAAGTTTCCGACTGGTCGCTGATGAAACAGCGAACGAGTTTGAGCTTGCCGCGGAGGACTATGTGACGGCTGCCAAGTGGCTTCACCAGGCATGTGCCTATCACCCTATTAATCGGACTGATTTCCGAGACATCTATGAGCACGCTTCATTTGATTTGACGTTTCAGGTGAGTAATTACCTTTGTATCATTGATTATGGACCGATTCATTTATTCAATCGTATGAAATGAATTCCACCTTCTCACAATTTATGTTTCTAGACTGCCGCGTGGGTCCCAAGAGTTTACAACGATGAGCGAGCCGCCCTCGAGGATTCATCTCTCGAATACTACGGAGAGAACTACCCAGATGTAAACTATCGAGGGATTGTTGGCTATGAGCCTGATGAAAATTCAATCTCTGGCACTTCGGTTCAAAATAGAACCGAACAACCATTTTACTACCCAGTTCACTTCATTGAACCCGTGGAAACAAATACAGAAGTCATAGACCTAGATCTATACTCTATCGTTCGGGTGGCTGTAGACCAGGCACTGGAGACCTTTTTGCCTTCCGCTACTGCCCCATTCGTATCAAGCCGAGATCCAATTACAGAGATTACAGAGAATAGCATTCTTCTGCTCCATCCTGGAATACCCCTCTCAAGTCACCCAGACAGAAAACCAGAAGATTTGGCAGCGTTGCGAATTCAGGTCAAAGACTGGCTACAACACGCCTCGCGGAACATTCCAGAGTCCATTGCGGTGTATATTTACGATATAACCTCTTCGGAAACGGAACCAATTTTTGTCATTGCTGCAGAGGTACACAAGAACGGAACTGGAGATTTGGACACTAATATTATTCTCTTGAAAGAATTGACCTTGGAAGAACTAGATGCTGATAATCTTCTATATCAGGATTCCATCATTCGAACTGGGTCTAGAGAATGGAAAGTGCGCGCAGTAGCCTTGGATGGGACTTTTGAACCAGTTATCCTTACCGTACTTGTTGCATCAATTTTCATCTTGGTGGCTTCCGTTTTCATGGCGTTATGGGTGTTTGCTGGTATGCGACGAAATTTAAACATGAACAGATTAAAGCGCGACAATGACGCAGAAAAGGCTGCACTTGTCCTCAAAAGCGCGAGAGAGGCTACCAAAATGGAGCAGGAATTAAACGACTACATTGCACATGAAGTCCGAAATCCTCTTTCGGCGGCGCTGTCAGCGCTCACCTTTGTCAAGAGCGAAATTGGGGAAAAAACAAGTGTGAAAACAAAAGAAATCACTGATGATATCCAAATCGTCGATTCCAGTTTGCGGTTCATCAATGATTTGTTGAGAAGCATGCTTGACTTCCACAGAGCAAAGTCAAAGAACATGAAACTCCAAATCGAGCCTTTTGATCTGGAACAAGACCTGCTGCTTCCAGTCAGGGCCATGATCTATACTCGTGACTCGGATGTCAAAATAGAAACCAACTGTCCTCCAGGCGTGGTGCTAAAGACTGATCCGATACGAATGAAGCAAGTGGTGTTGAATTTATGTCGGAATGCAGTCAAGTTCGTTCATAAGGGATACGTTCGAATAGGCGCCACTGTGGAAAACGGGTTAGTTGTAATCACGGTAGAAGACTCTGGACCAGGAATTCCAGTTGACAAGCGCCAGCATTTATTTTCCAAATTTCAAGAAAGTCTCGATGCTCTGAACCAGGGCACCGGAATTGGACTATGCTTGTGCAGGAACATGGTGGATCTCTTGGGGGGTGATATCTACCTCGATGAGAGCTTTGAAAGCGGAATCGAGGGTTGTCCTGGAGCTCGTTTTGTGATCAACACAAAACTAGCCCCCATGACACGTGAAGAAATCGAGCAATACGTCAACAGTAAGGATGATCAGGTCAGCACAAGCCTGAAGTTCATCCTCGACGACGAATTGATGGCTAGCCAAGACATTGACAAGGACCAAGAGCTCCCAGAAGAGCTGTCAGTTCTGTTTGTGGATGACGATCTTGTCTTGCGAAAGTTGTTCTCAAGATCTGTACGCAAGGTGTCAAAAACTTGGAATATCAAAGATGCATCGAGTGGGGAAGCAGCGCTAGAATTGGTAGCTGAACAGAATTTTGATCTCATCTTTGTTGACCAGTACATGGCGAGCGTCGAAAAGCAGTTGTTGGGAACGGAAACGGCACGAGCGCTTCGAGCAAAAGGAATAAAGTCCATCATCTGTGGGTTGTCAGCAAACGACGTAGAAGCGGGCTTTTTCAGTGCTGGTGCTGATTTCTTCATGTTCAAGCCTTTTCCATGCCGACCAGAGGAGCTGAAGCAAGAGCTATTACGCATATTGTATACCCGGCGCAAAGAATCGCTAGCCGAAATGAGTACGACTTCACAGCTGGAGTGCTGATTGGAATGCCACGATTTGAAATTCGATGACAACAAGTAACAGTAACTTTTGTAGATATAGACAACTTTTGTATAGCCATGACAATGTCAATGAATTAGTTCTGCGGAAAAAGGCAGAAGAAGAGTACTATAGCTTTTAAAAAAGTTAGCATTTTTAAGCTCCTACTGCTTTTGAAATGCCATTTGCAGGACTGTTGGTGCTATCTATGGCTCCTTGTTGTCCAGGTCTTCCGCGAGTAGGAGGTGCACCTGGAACTGCATCAGCTTCAGCAACACGCTTGTAGAGTTCCCAGTTCATCTTCAGGATCTCGAATTCACCAGTCTCACGGTATCCGCCTGGGATTTGGTTGTCCTCGGCGAACTTGATCAGCCTCTCGCGCAGGGAAGGGTACTTGGAGCGTGGCATGGATGGGAACAAGTGGTGTTCCAATTGATATTGCATGCCTCCCCAAATCCATTCGGAGAAGGGGTTGGTAGTGACTGCGTTACGAGTCGATTGAAATTGAGCAGTCACCCAATCTGGTTGGTATTCCTCAAACATTTCCTCCGATTGATGTGTGGGAGTCACAATCAAGGCAGAGACCAATCCACTCATGAAAACGGCTGGGACCCAAATAGTGTAAGGGAAAACAGTCAAGACAAACAAGTAGTGCGCTAGAAGGGAATAGAGTTCATTCTTGGCCCCAGGGCGCTTGTTTTCAACAGCGTCGACAGCAACCTTCATGGAGTCCACTCTCCACAAGGCGAAAAGGAAAGAAAAGGGAATGTAGAAGATCAAGTGTTGAATCTTTCGAAGAGGTGAATCCTGCTTTGGGTCAGGTGCCCATTGGAACAAGAATGGATCGGTGGCAACATCTTCATCGCATCCCATTTCATTTGCTGTTGTATGTTTGGAGGAGCATTGAAATGTGAGACACAATGCTTTTGGTATCATCGTTATCGCTTCCTGCACTGTCGGACATTGTACTGGTACTGGTACTAGTACTAGAGTGCTAGTGCTACTTACTCAATGCGTGGTGCTTGTTGTGTTTGTCGGACCACCAAGTGGGGTGCAAACCAGCGGCAAATCCAGCAAAGTTTCGCAACTTGAAGGCATATTCGTCAATTCCGTGAATGTAATCGTGACCCAACCATCCAGCAGCCGTCATGGACAATCCCAAAAGGAAGGTGGAAAGAAGAGGAACGGCTCCAGAAGTGAAAGCAGCACCGGCAACCAAGGCTCCCCAGATACCTAGAATCTTGTATTCGTGGACCATGTCACGTTCCCAGTATCCTTCAGCCTCTAATTCTTCTCGAAGCTTACGAAAGGCAATCTGTGTGTTGGAATCAGGAACGGCGTTCTGTTCCAAAGCTTTGGTAGCTTCGGGCTTGCTTCTGGGCAAACGATCCAACATCTTCATTGCTTTCTTGCTGTGGAAACCGTCCATAACTTCGGTGGCATCGCGTCCATCATAGTAATCAATCCAGTGTTCTCCAGCTGGGTGTCCCTTTCGCCAACCTGCATCAAGGAGGTCATTAGGATTGATCACACACAAAAAATGAACAAGGAAGAAAAGTATCACAATAAAGATTTCGATGCACAAAGAAGAAAGAGAAAAAATGTTAGCATGATGGATATCGAAGAGTGAGTCATTCGTTCGATTTGAAATTTTATCGCTCCGTTATTCGTTACAGAATGAATGAATCATCCACATGCCAATGAAGATACTACTAACCTGTCAAATCATACCACTCTCCATGAATACGAACATCCAAGGAAGTGCGACATTGCTCTTCATCGCATGCTGGAACTTCTCTGCATTCCGTAAGATCATCATCGCATTCCCAAGTGGTTGGCTCCTTGCTTGTGGTGGTTGGCTCCATGGTGGAAGCTCCAAGAACGGTACTGCTGGGTTTGGTCAAAGATGCCGATTTTTGCACCATGGAAGTGGTAAATCGAGTTGGAACAAAGGCATTTGTACTGGCAACTCCGGACAATAGGACAAATACAAAAAGGTTGTTGCAGATCATCTTTGCCAGGAACGATTGAACGATGAATAGATATATAGTTGATGATTTTTGCAAAACATGGGCAACGAAACCAAAAAAAGAAGGGTGCACGCACCGATGATGACACAGAAAACGGACCATTGTTGAACCAAAGAAGGTTGGCCACGCACCCGCAGATATGCCAACGTCTTGCAACCATCGGGTTCAAGTCGGCATTTTGACTTCCGAGAACCACCCGCACTCACACGGGAATCGAAAGCGGGTACAGGTAAACTACTGTGCTGTGTCATACTGTACCAGTCGCAGTGATCGATTTCCGAGATGACCGGAAACAGAAATCATCGGCGTAAAAAAGAATCCGGCGGCGTGTGTGAGGGCCATTTGCATGAATCATTATTTCGTCACTGGTTGACGAGCATATATTTCACAATCTATCAGATTATTGCAGTAAATAGTACCAGTACGCTAAAAGATGCCTGCTGCTGAGTACAAGGTTACAGCAATGCAGGACGAAGACCGCAAGGTCATCTTCCAGATGCCAGAAAATGAGAAATGTGTGGATTGTGGAACTTCCAATCCAGAATGGGCATCCGTAAGTTACGGGACCACCCTATGTCTAGAATGTGCTGGACCTCATCGGTAAGTATACATGTGCTTGGAGTATAAGGTTTGAAGATCTGGAACCATCTAAACTCAAACACTTTGCCATATGCATGGTCGCATTCTGTTTTGTATCATCACTTCAGAGCTCTTGGAGTCCACCTTTCCTTTGTCCGTTCCATCAAAATGGATGCCTGGACTGAAAAGCACTTGCAAGCCATGAAAAGTGGCGGAAATGCCCAATGCCGTGCCTTTCTGCAAAAATGGGGAGTCAATGTCGACTTGGACCGGAGCAAGATTAAGGAACGATACGAATCTCCGGCTGCAGAACTGTATCGAGAGTGTTTAAAGGCTCGAATCGAAGGTCGTCCCGAACCAACAGAGTTGCCAGAGAAAAGGGAGGCAACAATACCTGCAACAGAACGAAAAATGGAAGGGTTTGGAAGTTCCCCGCATCCGAGCACACTTCCTCCCAAGAAGAAAAAGTTTAGCCGAAAAGCCATACTTGCGGGGGTTGCGTCGGCAGCCATTGGCGTTGGTGCCGTGGCCATCCAGCTGAGTCAGAACAATCGGTAAATGAACATATGCTTTAGACAGGTGATATATATTTGTTTTGTTTGTTTTGTTTGCTCTGTTTTGCTTTGTTTCCAAACTGTCCTTCTTACTTTGAAATTGTTGTACCTATATATGTTCCCACCTAAATCGTGCCATGCATCAATCAATCAATCATCAACGTTTTGTATTGCGAAAGGAACAAGTTGAATCGTCGTCCCCGTCGTCACAAAACATGAGCTGGCAGGATTTTTTTTGGCACTATTCACAGCCTCCAGCATACTAGTGGGCTGCAGATGCATTGATCGATAGCTACTATGCGCTAGTCCTGGTGTATGTCGGATGCTTCTTGATTTGTGCAATCATCATGAAGCGGATGCTGGATGGGGTTTTGATTCAAACACATTTTTCGCTTTCTTTCTAGCTTCAAATTTGTTTTGTTAAACTACTATTATATAAAATATTTGTTGTATAAAATAAAATACAGAGTATGGTAGTTGAAATCTGTCAGCCTCTGCAGTACAGCACTTCTACCCAAAAGTTCCGAACATAAAACCTACGAATGAAGTCGAATGAATCAAAAATGCTCCCTCCAAATCTTATATCAAAGTACCAATCGTACGTATACGTGTACCTATTCGTTACAAGCAGGATTGATTCAAAATCGATAGCCGGACTGTCCAACGCCCTTGTTCCCTGTAGGATATTTTTTCTGATGTGTGTATTGTGAATGAATGCTGGTAATGCACAATAGAGAACCATCAGCAACAGCAGCAGCAGCAGCAACAACACCAACGGTATAAGCCGTATAGAACGGAATAGAGAGCACTACGCAGAGTATACAAAGTACAAATACAAAACAAGCACCATTCACAACAACAACAACAACAACAACACAAAATGTCCACTTCGAATACTTCCAATGCCGCCATGGATGACTTTCAAGAAGTCTCCATGTCGCAACATTTGTTCGAACAAGTCTCTTGTTGGACCAACCCAGACATTACCGCGGACAAGAAAGTAGAAAAGGCAAATCATTTGAAGCAATACGTCCAAGAAGTCGATGGTTATTTGAATATTTCCTCGGACCATCCCTGCGAAGGACAATGGCCAGTCTTGGAATGGAACGAGCATTTTCGAAAGGCTTATACCATATTATTGTGGGTTCGACCAGTAGTAGGACCTGTACTCTCCAAGGGAGATCAAGATGGAGAAACAATCATCGATCGGACGGATGACTCGCACATTCATCCACGAGTCTTGTATCGGTTTGCCACTCATCCGGGGGATTCCGCAGCGCAGGGAGTTTGTGTGACGCTGGGCGAATGGAGGTGCATCAATGTGGATACGACTACCGCCAATTGTGCCGAACCATCTTCGAAACGAAGAGTCATGACGCATTTGACTGCTTATTCTTTACCAAGTGTGGTTCCTGGCTCGGTGGATGAAACCGATGCGGATATGATGGGATCCTCCATTGTCATGGCACCCTTGGAGTTGTGGGACAATGAGTGGTCCTTGATTGGAATTACTCATGTCTTTCCTTACCTAAAAAGACCGCATTGGACACTTTGTGTCAATGGAAGAGTTTGTGGATCCGGAGAACTCACATATCCCATTTTGGAACGAACGCCCGTCATGAATTTCAATACGTTACTAAAAGATATCTGTCATGGGGGAGTCGAATATATTGAAGACAAAAAGTCAGACGCCCAAAAAACGGCGAGTGAATTGCAAAACCAAGTCTTTCCCAAGCACAAGTTGGAATTTCATTTGGCATCCTATTGCTTGGCCTGTGATAGTTTTGGTCCCACCATTCAAGCCATCTTGGCGCAAGGAGGACCTACCATGTCCATTATGAATGGAGGACATATTCCACAGCTACCACCTCTGGCCAATTGGACCAAGGGGTCTAGTTTGGATGGTCCAAATGTTGGTATTCCGCTGGTCGTTCATGGGCAAGCCATTACGGTCCAGCAATTGTCGGCTTCTTGCATGTTGTGGGGATCCGCCATTGATGCCCGTATTTTGGGTCGCCAATCGAAAAATAGGGGTCAGAGGACGGCTTGTCGGATGACATTTCGTCGGGGAACCACGCACAGTGCACCACGAGTAGGATTGATTCAACCCACGCCGCCCAATCCCAATGGACCACGGAGTGTGACCGAAGTTGGGGCGGACGAAGATCCCATCTCGTTGACCCTGCTGGGCATTTGTACGATTCATCATAATCTCAGCGACTATTTGCTCAAGAGTCCCGATGCCACCAATGTCGATACACAAATGTTCAATTGCACCAAACACTTTTCTCTGTTATTGGAAGGACAAGCTTTGGACTGTCAATTGATTTTGCCATTCTTTTTAGCACTGCCACCACCAGGAACGGCCATGGAACTGCAATTTGAATTACTGACAAATTCGCTTCGGCATCTGTTTGATCTATATACCAATGAAGCGGAACTGGCATGCCGATTGATTGACTTGTTGGCTGCATCCGTGAAATCCGGAGGAGGTCGATGGGAAGAACAATTGCTGCAAAATGGTTCCCTCCATGTCATGGCTTGCGCTCTTCGACAATCTTTGGTCCGAGCGGAATACTTGCAAGTGGATCAGTTTGATACCTACAGTGACTTTGTGAAGGCTCATGCTCAAAATACCAAAATGAAAACCATCATGAGCAGCATGCCCGTGTCACCCAGCATAATTCCGATTGGTGTTGCCAAATCTATGGCCAATTTGATTGCCTCGTGCTGTGGGCCACAGGCCAACTTTTTGGAAGACTTGGATCCTTCGGATCAAATTCGAAGAACATCGGATTTGGCTCTGACGGCACTCTTTGGCATTGGTTTGGATTGGGAACTATGGGGTCGTGATTTGGAGGCTGCTACCGTTATCTTGGAAGCAGTAGCCTCTCGATATGGGGGATCCTGCGTGACTGCTGGTTATATTATGCGAAGTCAAGTGTCGGTTCAATTCTTTTTGGATACACTCAAGTACCCATTGCAATCTAAAAGAGCAAATTTGAGTACCGAGAAAGCCGACAAGAATGCCCTGGAACGCATCGGTAATGCCTGTGGCAAACTATTGAAAGCAATGCTCCTGTCAAGTTTGAGTAATCAAAGAATCATTTCGCAGGGCGAACATGACATTAGTGCGTGTATGGGTGCCCTTTCGGATTGTCCTTTGGGAAGCGTTGGTGCACATGTCATTTTTACAGCCTTGATGGGTGTGCTTCAATGGTGCGAAATTGTACCAGAGGATGAGAATATGCCACGATCACGAACGGTTGACGACGATCACAAGTGTGAAGTTGCCAGCAGATTGGGTCGCAATTTGATCATGAGTGAATTTCACGATGTTGTGGCTCCAATGCTGCTGAGTCGAACGGTCTTTTGTGGCGAGCGCACTATGAGTTTGGAACAAAGCAACCTACCTTTGTCGTGGGATCTTCACTGGCGATATGGGCTCGTCATATTTGCCTGGGTATCCACCATTGCTGGTCCCGAAGGTGTCATTGCCTCCAAGTCCTTGGGTTCCCTTCTTTTGGCATCGTCACTAGCAGGATCTTTGAAGGGGGCATTGGCGAATGCGGACAAGGATCTTGTGACAAATCTTCTCATGCCACCTCCAGCAATGGCACTGACTGTTGCTGCAATGACACGGAGAAATGAATGGTCCTATACCGATCTTCTTGCTGACAGACTTCAAATCATGATGCCCATGCTGCCTGGTCTTGTTGTTTCCATTGTTTCTCATCCATCCGATGTTGTCAAGGACGAGGCACTGCTGGATATTGAGCCCAACGCATTGGATGTGCTGGCAGAAATTATCACTGCAGTTGGCGGATCCTTTTATCGTGTCTTTGGTGGAATGACGCATCAGGCAGTTGGTGGATCACGAAACAAGAAGCAATCTCGCCTGGTGGACTCCACTGCGGTGCAAGCCGCCAAGCATTACATTCCTCACCTTATCACAGTTGCAGTCATTCTGGAAAATCATATCCTACTCCGTGATGACTCAGAAGATGAACATGTGATCATTCTCAAGGTTCCTGCCATGGTCCAACGGCAAGCCGATGATGGATCGTGGGTCGAGGTGTCTTCCACTATGATGGATGGTATTCTGAGCGAAGGCGGTGTTCAAGTTCCAGAAGGTGGAAGTACTTTGGAATACTTGAAGGCTTGTCAAAAGAGCGCATTGACCGCTGTCTCTGAGTTAATGAGCAATGCAATGCGGTCGGGTGGAGGAGAAGCTTCAACGATGCTCTGGAGGAGTGCTCTCATGACACTCGAAGACTCGCGAAGTTATGCAGCAGACTCCGTCGATTTCAAGGACAGGAGGGCACTAGACAAGACGGCTCATAATATCCTCTGCCGACTGTGCGCTATGGTCCTTGTCAAATGTCTGAAGCGAGACTATCAATGGGAAGTATGGTCATCAAGCTTGAGTTCTGCGGTTTCAAGGCTTTGTATGCTGATCGAAGAGCGGGAACTGCTGCTGACTCCAATGGGCAACGAAAAGATATATACCAAGGACCAGGTCCTTTTGCTATGCGCGCTTTTGAATATTCTGACTTACGGCCGCGACACAACTGGATGGTGTCAGCTTATCCTTCCAACACCGCCTCTCGAAGCTGGCACACAAGGGAAGAATCCGGAAATAGAGTTGCGCGACCGTGGTGATTCGGCACCTGCTGCTTCCAAGCTCCTGCTTCCGGTATTGCAACCAGCATTACGCTCTATTCTTGGAAGTATTGGTGTCCAAAAATCAGAAGTGCAAATCAATATTCCAAAAGCGTCGAAACCAAAGACACAATCCAGTGGTAAACATGTTTCCGTCTATGAAGTTGAAAACGTAGTCAAGCTGTTGGATCATATTGTATCAGAGCTGAAAGAAACGCTGACCGCAGCAATTGTGGGGATGTCGTTTGCAAACTCTCGCGACGTTGGTCTATACGCACTGGCAACGCTACGGCGTGCGATGGGCAACTACAAGAATGCAAATGATGACTATGGTTTGGAGGTGTGCAACACTCTGTTTGGAACTATTGCGGAGGAGATGCGAGTGCGATACGAAGGGGAGCGCCGTCGTCGTGAGACAGCATTGTTTGATGCTTATGACGACGACGACGAGGCTCGGGTTGATGCCGCAGCTGGTTCACAAACCGTGGAACGAATGATGCTCGGTGGAGCCATCGCGAAAATCAAAGGAACTGTCGAAGAAGTCGATTTCCTCTCTTCAGAAGAGAAGAGACGAACTGAAGACGATTTTGTCCTTTTTGATGACAGTTTTGGAGCTGCGAAAGAAACTCATTACCTCCCTCGGATGAAGTGGAAGCACTACGAAGGTCTTGGTGACGCGCTAGAGGAATCTTTGCCTGAACCATCCAAGAAGAAGGAAGATGTGGGAAAAGATGTGCCTATTGGTCCCGTTTTGACTGCAATGACCCCGTTTTTAGATTCGTGGGATGAATTTGCTGCTGTGGAAGCAGCAGAGTCAGAGTTGGTCAAACTTTTTGATTTCAGTCTCGATTCTGCTGGTGGAATGAACCGTGAAGACGAAAGGGAGATGCAATATAGACTTCAAGCTACTGAAACTGCAGCTGATTCCATGTCGACTTTTATCGAGCTTGCGGCAGCAGAGAAATCGAGATTGGCAGAAGTCACCACTTCGTTCCTTCCAAATCATCGTTCCAGCACATCTTCGTACGCCGAAAGATTCTGCTGGGCCCGGTATCTTGAGATTGCACAGAGCGATATGATGAATGAGATCTGGGAAAGGGGTGTTGCTGATGGCAATCGAGATGTACGAAGTCGACTAGTTACAATACCATGCAATCCTCAGTTCCGTCGACACATCCCCAAATATCTAGATCACAGCACAGATTCTCGTGACAACAGTTCAGCTGGCCAAGGAGACGACGAATTGCAAGAAATTGATGCATTTACCAAAACTTTGCTCAATTCTGGTCATTTGCAAATTGTTGACATCACGAAGAAGGAAGTCAACGAGGATGAGCAACCAGAATTGATCTTCCAAAGCGGAAACTTGGATGACGATTTCGGCGAGAGGCCGATGGAAGCTCCAACCGCCCCTTCGGATAAAAGCGATGCTAACTCTGACGCCACAAGTACGGCAGATGCCACAGCAACAACAGATTCATCTGCAACAAATGAGGAAGAGCAAGTCCCATTTGACAAGAGCAAGATTGGATCTTCACATTACAACATCACTGCTAGTGCTTTTGCCAGTCCACCAGACAACTCGTCGTCAACGCTCAGCTTAATGCACTCTGCTGCTGCAGGATTGATTGAAAAGCACTTGGAGAACTGTCTGCATGTAAAGGCAGAGGGAAGCCGCAAGTGTTCTCTCCTCCTCACTGCAACTCACTTGATTCTTGAATACGATATTGACAGCGATGGTCTCTTTGAGGGTGAAATGATGGCTGTGAGAGAAGAAGCAGAGCGACAACGAATGAGCGAAGATCCCAAAAAGAACGATCCAAATTCCGAAGAAAGAATTCAGCAGCAGATCGAAAGGAGACAACGAGAAGCCGCATCACTTCGTCCGAAGTCCATTCGATGGAATCTTTCTGAGTTGTCTCATGTCTACCTTCGAAGGTACCGATTAAGGGATTCTTCGATTGAGATGTTTTTCATCCCGTCAGGAGGAACTTCTTTTGGGGGATATGGTTTGTTTTCACCATCCACATCGTTATTCATCGATTTTGGTCCAGGTTACGAGGGCGTGACCCGTCGGGACGACGCTGCCTTCGCGATCATGAGAAGAGCACCTCCTCAGGCCATCAAGCAATGGCCGGACCGAAGTGCTCAATTCCTTCACGAGCAACTGAGTCGATTGACTATGGGTTGGGTCGAGGGTCGAATCACCAACTTTGATTACTTACTGCACTTGAACATGCTGGCAGGACGCAGTTACAATGATATTTGCCAGTACCCTGTCATGCCATGGGTTCTTTCCAATTACTCGTCTGAAGAAATTCCAGATCTCTGCGATCCTGCGAACTTCCGAGACATGAAAAAGCCTATGGGTGCCTTGAATCCTGATCGACTTCAGGATTTCATTGATAGGTTCAATACATTTGCCGATCCATCAATTCCTCCATTCATGTATGGAAGTCACTACTCCACAATGGCTGGAGTTGTTCTGCACTTCTTGGTTCGTATGCATCCATACGCAAGCCTTCACCGTCAATTGCAAGGGGGAAACTTCGATGTAGCCGATCGCCTTTTCTCTTCCGTACCACGAACATGGGAAATGTGCACCGGAACATCAGCTGCTGAAGTCAAGGAATTGACGCCTGAGTGGTATTGCAGTCCTGGTTTTTTGAAGAATGGAAATAAGTTCAAGCTTGGGACCTCGCAAGATGGTGAAGTCCTTGGGGATGTAGTCTTGCCACCATGGGCAAAGGGATCGCCAGAAACGTTCATTGAGGTCATGCGCAATGCGTTGGAGAGTGACATCTGCTCCCAAATGCTTCCAGATTGGATTGATCTGATTTTCGGTCGGAAGCAGCAAGGGCCGGAGGCCATTGCAGCGCACAATGTTTTCTTCTATCTCACATATTATGGGTCTGTTGATGTTGCTGCGATTGAGGATGAAGGCCTACGGCAAGCTACTGAGTTGCAAATTGCTCATTTTGGCCAGTGTCCAATGCAGCTTTTTGTACGTCCACACGTCCGTCGAATTCAAAATTACAACAAGCGAGTTTCCTTTTACCAGATTACAAGCGCTTACACACATGGCGCCAATCGGCAAGCCGGAGAAGAACAAAAGCACAATGACAGCAGTGACAAGGGAATGAACCAAGTCTTTGGTCAACCGCTGTATCTACCATTTTTCTCCGCTCCCATGTCACATTGGGTCCATCTGGATGCACCGCCACCAGGACCACATGCACCGTTGATTAGTGTCAGGCTTGCAGGGACGGATCGATGCCTTGCCGTCGATGCTCAGGGTGTCTTTCACTGCTTCCGATGGGCTTGGAAGGCTGAGGCTACAACTGAAGTCCCGGCGCTGAATGGTTCCGGAGGATTTCCAATGGATAATGGATGTTTCATTGCGCAACGAGAACTCCCTCGATTCCGAACTCTTCCAAGGTTAGTCCACAGGTCTCGTGAAGCAGAGCCACCAGCAGTGGCCATATCAAAGACACTTTTCGCTGGGCGGTCTGTGCTTCTTGTCCTTTCCGATGGCGACGGACGTGGTGGCTTGGCTATGCAACTCGTGGACCCAGCAAAGGGATCTGTTCGAGGTGAAGCAGTTGTGCAAGCCATTCATTCAGCACAAATTACTTGTATCGCAACAGATCCTATCGGAACAGCTGCCGGTCATGGCGGTGTCGGGGGAGAGCTTGCAATTGTTGGCAGCTATGATGGTCGGGCATCGATTTGGCGATTTATGTCGAGTCACTATCTACCACTTCGACCGCGTGTTCAAATGGCTGGCCATGGAGGTGCGGCGATTCATGCAGTTGGCTTGAGCGCAGCGATCAACATTGCTGCAACTTGTTCGAGCAACCGCCTGTGCTTGCACTCGGTTGGAAATGGAAACTTGGTCCGTACCATTCAGCCTCCACAGAATGTGTTGGACTTACCAGCTGAAACCCAAGGCGTCACACGCTTTGCTGATTGCCCTGCTCTAGCAATCAGTGTCCATGGCTTCGTTGTGGCCGTGTGCGAAACAAAAACCAAGAGCCCAGCTTCTCCACTTGCAAACCGAAGCATCATCACCTTGCATCTATTTTCTTTGGAAGGCGTCTCTCTTGGAACCAAGCCATTGGAAAGCTGGCGAGGTCGTCCAAATAAAATGTACTGTACTCCGGATGGAACTGCCGTCTTGGTGTGTTCTGGCCGCGGAGTGACGATACACCGACTCTCTGCTGTAACCCCATTGGAGTTTATCGACGAATGGCACATTACGGAACAAGAAGAACTCTCCAAGAACCTTGCTCAAGCTTATGATATTGATTTGGGACCATCCCTGAATCGTCCCGTTGTGGCAGCAGCCGCAACTTCGAATGGCGTTCTTCGGTTGCATGCCTTGTCTGGAATATCGTCTTACAGCGATCGACACAAGAAATTAGGCGTCGTTCAAGGTGTTGGCAACGTCTTGGCCATGCCTGCCAAACGTTTGAAGAATGTTGTCGGCCGCGGTCTTGGCATTGGTTCCAAGGTGGTTGGAGTTGGCAAGGATGTCGGAAAGGAAGTCCAAAGTGACATTAAAGAAAAGGGTGTTGGAGGCTTCTTGGGCAACATGTTTGGCAAGAAATAAAAAGACGATTGAGGATAGCCATATCATCTTTTGCAGTATGCTAGCTGTACCATCTAAAGACGATTGTAGAGAGCAATTGTAGAAATAGTCAATTTTTTAATTATATATGCAAACTCGCTCTAGCCAAATGGACTATGGACCAAGCAAGGTGTCGTTCAAAGCTGTATTTTTATGCCTTTTGTATCTGTACTTGAGCTCCCTTCAACCCAGCTGCTTCCACAGTGGCTTCAAAGTCTTCCAGTGGCTTGGGTGGAAAGCCCGAGACCAAACGAAAGCTAGTCACATCATCACCCAAGTGTGGTCGAACACTGGCCGCCACTTGCAAGACAGAGGAATCCAAATTGACCTTGACCACCTTGCGCTGTCCATTGGGCAATCGGACCGCAATCGAAGTAGAAGGACGACCCGCATCCACCTCGACAGCCGCCGGCAAGCTGGCTGCTTCCACGGTATTTCCTTGGACCGCACTCGAAGCACCCAAGGTCGCCCCAGCTCCCGAAAACGACCGAAAGGCTTCGACAAACTCTTCGGTTCGCTTATCGACCAACCCAACCGTAATATCACCCGACACTCCTTCCACCAATTCGGGAGGCGTACGTCCCGTGGCAAGTGCCCGGAGGAATTCGGCATTGGCCGGATCATCGAGTCGACGATAGGGACCATCGTCCACCACAAAGCCATCCCGGTACATGGTAATGGTGCGACGGGACTCCTCTCCAGCCTCATCGGCAGCACCTGCTTGTTCGGCGCGTTGGAAAATACCGTCGGGATTGGGAGCATCCCCATGGTTGGGTTCCACAGCGAGACCACTATGTCATTGTAGATGAGTAGTGTAACGTAGTGTAGTGTAGTGTAGTGTAGTGGAATAGATCGTGTTGCCATACAATCATGATGGCATGGACAAATGACACGCAAGAGAACAAGGAAACAAAGGAGAATGTGTGAGTACAAGGCAATGGAGTCAAACGCACACCCGAATGCACACTCAGCGGCTATCGAATGAACGCACCTGCCACCTCCGCGATCAGAAATGCCTCCTACAAAGCGGTTGTTGGAATCATCTTCGTCTGAATCATCATTGTTGCGACCGCTGAAAAGTCCGTGTACATTGGCCATTGTGTCTATTTGTTGGACTGTTATATAGTCGTTGAGTGAAGAAAGGATCTACTGGAGAGTCAAAGAGAAGTCGTGTCTGCTGTACTTCCTTTGTCTATTGCGATTGAGATTTGAGATTTCTTGCTTTGGTTATTGCCTTCAAACATGCCAAAAGCTGAAAGAGGCAAGACGTCGTCCATCGAATCGGAAAGATTCGAAGGGGTCGAATCGGAAAAGATTCGAAGGAGTCTAATTTTCGAACCAGTTTTCAATTTTCAACAACAATATCTGATGCATGATTTCACATTGCAACACAATAAGAACCGCGCAAGGTTTATATTTGTTTCAATCTTGCCAATGTATCAGTTGGGATGGAGTTTGAATTATATTGGTGCAAACCAACCAAGACCAGGTTGACAAGACATTTTGGCCGTCCAAACGTAAACCAACAGTGTCTTTACAAACACATCTTGAACAGATTCATTCCCTCATTCTTCCACTTTCTTCCACAAACACACACACACAAGTGTATCACAAACACACAAGCGTATCACAAACGCAAACGTATTAAAAATTTGTAGCTGCTTCTTTACCATGTCCAACTTTGTGGTCCATCGGACCCAAGTCGAGCGAGTGTTGAATCCACACCGTCCCGAAGGCAATGACGGTAGCCAGTTGCATCTGTTATCCATGCCGCGGCTATCGTCCCACGATCATAATTGGAATAACATCTCCCAACGTTTGCGGAATATCCCTTCTTCGCCAGTGCAGCTGTTGCGGGATTTGCCCAACACTATCATTCATGTGGTCGAAGGCGTCGAAGACACCATTACTGACCTGGCAACCTTGACCGACAATGTCAGTAGGGAAGTCGTTCAATTGCCGCATCGAGCCTCCCATCAATGGAAGGAATTGATTTGGGTTTTGGGATTGCTAGTGCTGGTCCCACTCTTGGTGGTCGGAATGGTCTTTTTTTTACCCCTCAATTCCGTCAATTTGGGAGTTTCCAGCAACAAGTCCTTTCTCTATGGGATTTCTACTTTTTACGAAGGCTTGTATTTGATTGCCTGGGTGGAAACCTTTAATTTTGCCCTGCCCGAAGCATCGACACCGAGTGCGACAAAGGCATCCATTCCCATTTCGACCCGGTTTACAGTCTGGGCCATGGGATTGGCCTTTTGTAAACTGGTGGATGCGACCTTTGCCAAAGATATTGCCTTGCTTCCACACTCGGTCTTTCCCATTCCCTTTTCCATTTTGGTATCGGGCATGACGTCCATTCTACTGGTCATTATTCCACTGCTGTATTGCCTTGCACCTAAAATCCGCAAGGGCCATGGGTTTCAGAGCTTGATCAAATTGATTGCAGTCTATTGGATTGCACTTCTTTTGGTGACCTTGTGGGCCGTGGGGGTCAATCGATTGCGGCATAGACGAGTCTTACAGACGGTCGTGGGTGCCTTGTACGCTCCGCTCCGCTTTGTTTGCAAAGTCTTTATTGCCTCGCCCGTTACCTCGAATCAAAATCCGCAAAAGTGGATTCAACTCAATCTGGTGGTCGACATGCTGTTTACACGAGTCCAAGTGGCAACCTTTCCCTTTATTGATTCCTACGTGACCTTGTTGGTACTGTTTGCTGCGGAAATTCTGACTCTTGGCTGGCGGTACTACAATGGGGTCGACCGGTTGGCCCTCTGGTGGAGTACCATGAGAATTGCCAAAAAGACTCGCGCCTGGAACGAATTGGGATTGACCTGGTGGCAGCTCACCAAGGGATGCTTTCAAGCACCCATTTTGGAAGTGGCAGAACTGCATTTAAAATTGCAGCAAGAGCAACCGGAAATGAAGGAACGAATCTTGCGAACACTAACTGGAGATACGGGAGATTCGCATTCAGTCCATTCCGATGGAATGGAATCCGTGTCGTTGGAACCAGATACGCCCAGAAAACGTTATAAACCAATGTCGCTCTTGGATATTGAGACTGCTTGTGGTTTGGTGGATGAACAAATATTGATGAGTGAAACGTCAACTACAACTGTACTAATGCAGAACCCTCCCAACTCGACTCATGATCACGAATGCTCCTCAGTTGTCGCCCCCGCCTTGAATGACGTGGACAACCCGAACCATGACAATAGAAAGAACCGCTCGATTCTCGCATCTACCATATTTCAACAAGATGAGGGGCCCGATTTGATAGATGCTGCCAACGCTTTTCGAATGGAGCAAATACATCGAAACTTGTCTGTACACACTGCTTCCACAACGCCTTCCTGCAGACTTCTACACGAACAGTACCGAGAGCAACGAATCTTGTTTCACGTCGTTGATTCGACGGGTGCTATTGTCTTGTCCACCATTACCCGAATCAGTCAACAACTTTGCATTACGATGGTCCGTCACCTTCCCAGCTCCAAGCACTTGAACCAGTCCTTTCAAATTGACGATGAACGCTGGACTCGGGCTCAAATTTATGGATGGCTCTATGTCGGGCTGATGATTTTCCTATTGAGCCGATTGGGATTCTTCTTCTTTCGGCGCATTCAGGGATTCGAAGAACGCAAATTGTCTCTAGCTCGAGTCATGTCCTACTTGTTCAAGGATCACTTTTGGTTCTTCTTTTGCTGGCTCCTTAGCAGTGGAGTGCTCGTCTGTGCCTCAATGGTGAATCATTTTGGTGCCGATTTTTCATTCAGCTTTGAATGGATCTCGTGTCCTGATGCAATGGCATGGCCAACTTGTGTTGTTGAAAGCTGAGTATATAGTCCAAAAGACAAAGAGAACTCATTTCCGCTGGCAAGAGTATTGTGCAGTAGCGAAATTATTGCAGAATTCATACATATTATAGGTCTCATGTAGTTTCTAAAATTACTCCTGATGAATATGCAGTTCATTTGGATAGCAAGACTGATTTGGAGCTTCGACTCCTCCACAAAGTGGAATCTTAAGCTGTCTTTCCCATGTTGCTGGAAATCGTAGATGATTTTCCATTCTAGATAGAATACAATGTTCGCAAATCGTCAAAACTGAACTCTTCCGATGATGACGGTGTCGACGACGATGACGACAATGATGCCGATAAGTCCGATAGATCCGAAATCTCCAGCGCGTTGAATTGTGCCGGCGATGCATCGCAAGAATATCCGTCTTCCGAAAAGGACATCCAGCTATCACTTTTCTCGATAGATAAATCATAGATGTAACTTTCGCTCGTGTCGGATCCGTCTTCGTGAAATGACATTCCGTGTTCTTGGTAGCCCATGTGAGTGGGTTTGTGCATCGGAAAATGAAACATGCCAAACACTTTCTTCAAGCGTCTTGTTGAGATGGACTTCTTCAACGCATGTCGTCCCGGTCTTCCGAACGACTTCCTAGAGGGTGATCTGGGATCGTCTTGAGTAAAGAATAGAGGAACATCGTCATCATCTCGAGTTTCGATGGTGCAGTTCAACGGTTCCCAGCACTCTTTTTCGTGACTTCGACTGTTCATGCAATTGTAGATCTTTAGGATGTTGCAAACCATGCTTCACAACTTTCTGTCTTTTTGTCTCGCTGTTTTTTTGGAATGGTTTCATTCTTCTGCTGGAGGCAATCGTCTTTGTTCAGGTTTTGATGAACCATTGTTGATGGGAGTATTATTGCGATGCACCATCCATCGTCGGGTGGAGATGAAATCCATCATATGTGACGTCACTTTGATCGCTGATGGCAACCCACAAAATCTGATTGCCGCGCATGAAATATGTTGAAACGGTTGCACATGAAGATGGATGCCAATCTTGAAACCGTCTGGCACACTTTTCGATGAATTCAAACAATTCAAACGGCAATGAGACTTGTGAAACGCACACGAGTACAAGTACCAAAGATTCGTCTACTACACCACCAATGGGAACAATCTTTCAAGTTTGCCGGAGTCAATGTCAAAACTATAGTTTTGAATGAATGCCAGGTTTTGAGGAATCCATGTCGGCCCATTCCTTCCCTGTTGTGAGTCTCTAATATAATGTTCGGAATGGTACAATTCCGAGGAGCCTATCCTGTAGCATCCATGATGACTAGGTCTCAGAAAATTC
>CAKOGP040001869.1:892997-924271 GCA_933822405.4 Cylindrotheca closterium | reverse complement strand
CAGGTTTTGAGGAATCCATGTCGGCCCATTCCTTCCCTGTTGTGAGTCTCTAATATAATGTTCGGAATGGTACAATTCCGAGGAGCCTATCCTGTAGCATCCATGATGACTAGGTCTCAGAAAATTCAGCATATTTCCAGAAAGTGGAAGGACATTGCTAAGCTTGGACTCGCCCTACCAATGCGATCCGATGATGATTATTGGAAGGCCGAAGACAGTAGTCTGGAGCACCAAGTGACCATCACAATTTTAAGCACAGCATCTACTGAAACTGAAAATGCCCATTTCGTCGTCTCTCCGCATAGCGCACACGCTTCGGATGGAAGCGCTGCATCGATTTTGTCGGATCTTGCGAACGAAGAACAGTTGCATCCACCAAGGTATTCTCGGTCGAGGAGGCGACTCAAATCACACAGAAGATTTGGAAGCGCCCCAGCAAATTTATCGGTGTCCAAGGAAGACATTTCAGGAGGGCAAAGGCCAAGCCTCGATCAAGTGGGCAGTGCCCCCTCAAGTTTGTCAGTGCCCGATGAAGCCAGCTCAAGAAAGCCAGCGCCAAGTCTCGATCAAGCGGAAGAAAACAAGTCTGTTGCTCCAGCCAACAACAGCAACAACAGCAACAGTCGGCAAGCGAAAGAAGAACGCATACAGAGTCAGTTGTCTGCTCGTGTCATGCAATTTGTGGATTCATTCAATCCTCTTTCGCTTGATGAAGAGCCTCTTCCAAATTATGCTCTAATAGAATCCTTTGACTCGTTATCATGGGGGCCGATGGATGGTGACGACGCGTACGAGCCCAGAGTATCGCTCGACTCTGGTCCCTCTGGGTCAAGTTCAAGGCCCAAGAAGTCGGATCGAAACAAGACAGAAATCGATCGGAATGGATTTCCAAAGCTACTATAGCATATAGAACCTCCATCCTTGACGGAACGATTGATTAATTCACGGCTCATGAGTCAGTCACCACTACCCACTTTAGCAAATGAACGAACAAACATAGGGTCTAAAATATTTTGACTGCAATTTATAGCCACATAGCACTACGATCCAATTAACACCGAGATATGAGAGCATTTTATCATACAGACAAACCCAATGCCAGTGCCATTTTGAGCAGTAGGTTTGCTTCTTGATGCGACGCTGTACACAGATCAATCGAACGCAATTCCGTACTCTTGGCTTCTTCAACTATTGTCTTCAATCCAATCCACAGCGTTCTTTCATATGCATTTCCCGTTGGATTTGACGTCAGTGTAGGTATGCCGACATCGTTGACACCTGTCTGCGCAATGAGTTGCAGAGACGAGCGATACGACGCCCTTATTTCAGTTTCCAAGATTTGGATTCCATTCAAATCCGAATCATCCCATTCGGTATCATCGTTTGATGGTGACAATGGCCCAACAGCAAGGAAGACAAATTTGGCTTGCAAAGTGCTAAATGAAAGCGGTCCAATGCCGACCGCCTCACCAGTAGGGCACTTGACTGGGCCCCAATCAGTTGTGGCCTGAACATCTAGTGACTGCATGGCTGTCTGGAATGATTCTCCCCCAGCCTCAAGAATCTTTTTACCATCGTCATCAACTGCCATATCACAGCATTCGTTGGTCCAATATACAATCCCGCTTGTTCCGTCCTCATATGCCAAATCAAACACAGATCCCATTGTGATATTGAGATTGCAGAAACCTCCCACCCTTGGAATCTTCAGTGTAGCTTCGCCGCTGTTATCCGATAGTGTGCCCGAGACATCCATCGCGGTAATGGGTTGGTCTAATCGCAATTGCGAAAAGAGCTTATCGATCTCGTAGAAATTTTTCTTTCCGTTGGAGTCCCCATTAGTCAAAGCGACTGCGTTCTTCGCGTCTTCGGCCTTGGCATGCTTCTCCCTGAGTGCTGTCTTCTTCAGTTCAAGGATCTTTCGCTTGATTGCATTTGCCTCGTTGTACTTTTTCATCTTTAAATACTTCTTGAACTTCTCCTTGTATTCTGCCTCTTTCTTGGCAAGATCTTCAACGTTTGGGAATTTTGGCCGCAGACCCTCTAATTCTTCTATCGCATCGGTAAAGTCATAAGCTCGGGCATAATTCTTTCCATCAATGGCCTTCTTCTTCAACGTGGTATACTTCAAAATCTCCTCTTCCAGGGCAGCGCCGGAATCAACTTGGATTTCGGGCCTCTTGGCAAACCGCAGCAAATTTCGCAGGTCAATTTCCGTGAAGGCAGAAGCCGATTTTGCAATCTCGGTTGGATTTCCGCCTCCAAGAATTTCGTATAGTTTGTTGCTACGATTTGATTCCAATTTCTGCTTTTCGTCCGAAGATGCTATTTTCGCAATTGACGGTGGAACAATGCAGTCGGCGAACTCTTCTGCAGTGTGTACAATCGGGTTTCCAGACCTTGAGATCACCTCGCTCAAGTTTCCAAAGAGCAGAGCTGATGATTTCAGATCGAGAGGACCAATATTGACCATGGTTTCTTCTTGTCGAGACGTCTTGGTCTTGGAAGACTTGGATGCCTCCATGGCAGTGATTAAGACAATCTTCATGCTGACCTCATTCAACAGATGAGTTAGAATCATTTCCAAATTCTCTCCCGAGGCTTCTGTGGTGAACATTCGTCCATCAATGACAAGAATGCTTCGCATATCGGCTAGTGCAGAAGTCACCCGATCTCTTCTTTGCGCGAATTCTGGTTCTTCCCATATTTGATCCTCTGAATTTATCGTCATTTCGATCAAGAAACAAAGATCTTCGTATATTTCATCTTCCTCCTTTTCGGCTGACTCGGGTGCTGGAAGCCAGTAGACGGAATCAATCTTGAAAGACTTCGGCCGTTCCAAAATGTACCGGGCAACGGCGGAAATACAACTGGCCTTTCCGCATCCGACGGCACCGCCCACGCGGACGACATCGTCCACGCGCAATGATTCCAAGACTTCGTACATGTCGACTTCTCTGCCGACAAAATGTTCGGGAACTTCGGGAAGAGGTGGCGAAAAGACTTCCGGTGGAGGAGACAATTTTGGCATTGGCCGTTGGTAAAATACGTCAACATTGTGGTATGGATCATTGGCTGGTTTTTCGGGCAGAAGACAGTATTGCTGGGCAATGTTACCAGTCACCTTGACATTGCTTGATCGCTTGACAGTATCCACACCTTCGTTGAAGGCTTGCTGCAAAGTCTTGTGGCTGGCCAAGGCAGTGTAAAAGGCCTGGGCAAACTCGACGGGTCCTTCATCCCGGAAGGCAGTGTCTCGCTGAAGACAGACCACATGTGGAACACCAGCTTCAATAAAAGCATCAGCCATGGCTCGAGCGTAACACGTGTGAACGACCACTACCTTGACCTTGCCTTCTCCATTCTTGACAAATCGCATCAAATCAGTGGTTGGCAGCGCTTGCATGTAACCAAATCCATTCTCCAAAGCCAAACAGCTATCATGACCAATCCCCGAAAAGTGCATAATGGGCGAGGTTCCTTGCAAGAAAGAAACCTTGAATCGTCCAGCTGTGACATTTTCCACATTCAGTTCAATGACACCTCCCAAGGCTTCGGGATTTGCCAGAGCATCTTCAATGGCATCCGCCTCGTATTGGAAATCAAAAATGGGAATTGCAATATGCTCCGATGTTTTTCGATCAAAGTATGCTAGTGGTGCTGATTGAAACACCGTCAAACGATCTATTGGCAAATTGGGAGCGACCTCAACAAGTTCTTCGGGTTCAACCTCTTTGGTGGCTTCAGGTTCCACTGCTGGGGAAGGTACCCTATCCGGCACGTCCGGCATGACCGCTGAGGGTGGACTTCTCGAAGCTTCAATCTCTTCAATTCCAAAGGTACCCCAGTCCCAATGTTCAATGGCTTCCAATGCAATGCTAGGCCCTTGATCTTGTTCTTCTTCCTTTTCATCAAAGTGACGTTCGTCCGAATAGATTTGCTGAGCCCAGCCGACCGAATGATCCGAGGTCTCGCCCTCGTCAGCGGCCTGTTCAGTGGGGGGAGCTTGTCCTGTACGTTCGCCGTAACGATGAAGTAGTCGCTTGATTGCCACAATGATAAATTTGCGATCAATTTGGTTGTGGTACAAACCAGAAATCTCACGGACGCTGGTATTGATGGCCAGGGCACTTAATATGGCTCTGGCACCCGTATTGCTGATATCATTCTCGGCCAGTCCCAAGACTTGCAGAGTCTCATTGGCCTCCATCATTCGAGCCAGTGCAATCGCTCCATCATCACTGATTCCATTCCATCCTAGGTACAGCTTTTCAATGACACTTTGTTTGTTGGCAGCAATCGCGTTGGCAATTTGCTCCGCTCCTTCGTCGTGCATAAAGTTTCCATCGAGGTTAAAAATCTTGAGAGTGGTGTTGGAACGCAAGAACGAACCATCGTCCATGTCCCAAATTTCATTTTGACTTAGGTTCAAGTTACTCAAGACTGGCTTGGGGTTGGACGAAAACGCCGAAAGGATATTGGCTGCACCCTTGCTACTGATCGAGTTTTCCGACAAATCCAAGGTTTCCAGCGTCTCGGATTTGGAAAACAAAAAGGACAGAGCCGTGACTCCCTTGTTTCCAATACGGTTCTGTCGACAGCTAAAGGATCGGATATTTATGTGATTGGCTTGTTCAAGGGCGTTCGCAATCTTGATCAAACCATCGTCCCGCAATCGGCACTTGTTCAAGACAATGGTATCCAAGGTCTTGGTTTGTCCCATGGCCGCAACAATCGCATCCACATCTTCAGGTCTCAATTCCACCTTGGTCATGTCTAGGACAGCAAAGTAATCATGCTTTACCAATTGCTCGAGACGTTGTGAGATGATAGGATTGACTTCTCCAGGGACTACGGGTTTCAATGGCATGGGAGTTTGGGTAGTATCAATGGTATCGTCATCGGAAAAGTCCGTAAAACTGGAAACAGAATCCGTGAGAGAAAAGCCAGAACCCCGTCGCTTCTTTTTGCGAAAGGTACTGGCAATTCCTGACAAGCCACTCCGAGAACTCCTTGAGGATCGGCCGGAAGCACTGGAAATTCCACTCAAATCCGACATGCCAGACATGATGGACATATCATCGTCCATGGTACTCATGATACTTCCCGTTTCCGGATCCGCCCGAGTTTTGCGCCGTTCGGGGCGATTCTTGTCGGACTTGCGCAACATTTTCATTTTGAGTTTTTTGCGGCGCTTGTCCCGAGAGTCCTTGGTGCCAGCCTCCCCCGTCAAGCGTTTGGCTTGTCCCAAGGTATAACAATTGGGTTTGAGGCAATATCCCTTGTAGACGCTGTATTCTCCAGTTTCTTCATCGTGCAATGTCATGGGTTCCCATTTCTTGCCTCTTCCAAATAGTTTAATGACACGTCGATGCGTGCGAACATTGGCACAACGTCGGCAGAGTCCGTGGTCTTTGCAATACTCCTCAAACTCTTCCCCTGAAAGGACACGGCCTTCAATTTCCAGAAAGGAGACTACTGGGAAGCCATTGGAGCTTTCTGGATTCGTTGACGATTGTGCCTCTGGCTCTGCCATTTTGTTTGTTTAGCGAACTCGCAGTCAGTCAATCAATCAATCAATACGGAAGCGATTCGAATAGTAAAAGAGCCAATACGAACGAACGCTGTTTCAGGATGACTCTTCAGAAATATTGTTAGCTTGCTTCTTTCTTTCTTTCTTTCTTCACCACCAAGAAAGAGTTTCCCAAAGTTGTTGACTTGTCTTTCTGCCTTTTATCAGCTTCTGCGTGACTGCGTGTGTGTCTATATAGAGAGACCTAAACACCAATGCAACTACAACGTTTGCTTGCCCTCGTTTCGTCGCACCACCGCTCCTTCAGTTTTCCAAAATTGCGAGGATGACCACCAATACGGAAAGCGTTAGGCCCTACTGAATAGTGTGACGACATGCCTGTCCATCCACCGGTATTACGCACTGTGTCGGTCGATGGAAATTTTCTGGAATGACTGTGACTGTTTGGAACTGAGCTAGTTTTGTGGTGTACTATGTAACCCGGAGCAAGCAGTCGTTTGTGGTCGACTAAAACGGCACAATAAATCAGTCGGATACATATCTCTTGCGCGCGTGAATCTATCGATTGTTTAACATTATTCCAACTTCAATAAGTATGAAATCCGAATGCGGCAATCATACGCCAATCAAAAGTCACCAAAGCAAATAAGCAGCAAAGGAAAAGCTTCCGTTTCACGGCTGATGTAGCTCGCGCATGTGTTTGACGAGCTCAAGACACAAGAGATTAGGGGAGGAGAAACCAATACGAAGTGAATCATCATCTACGGAAGCCACTGCAAAGCTCTGTTTCATCCCCTTCCCTTTCATACCAGTTGTGTTCCTCATTGATCAAGTTGGCTTGTGATTGAGCGAGACTGATCTCTTCTAGTTCCACAAATTGAGAGAGCAACTGTTTCCTTCTTGGCCACCACAACGAAACAACAACCTCAAAACCGGAATTCACCATTGTTCCATCCATTCCAAATACGAATACCAACAATATGGCGACAGGCCAAGCCATAGCTCCCGACAATATGGAGCGGCGTATGTCTCACGAGTCTCTGGTTCAAGCCAAACAAGAAATGGCTCAGAACAGCAACGGAGTTCGAATCAAAAGTGGACACATGTTGTATGGCGAAGAATTGGAAGAATTCTGTTCCCAACGCGGGCTGTGTCCACTCTGTGGCCGCGTCAAAATCAAACGCAAGGCTTTTAAATTGTTCAAGAAATCAAAATGGGAAAACTTGACGGTCAAATCGAGGACCACGGGCAAATACAAAGTCTACAAGGGGTATTGTTTGAGCGAAGGTTGTTTTTCATTGGATCAAGTCCGACGGATTACTTCCACCAACGGAACGCAGCATGCTCAACGACCGCGATATCCCAAACGATGGAGCAGTGCGGATGACAGTTATCCATTGGGAGACGATGATACCGTCTTTTCGCTCACGCCACCACAAGAACATCGTT
Source organism: Cylindrotheca closterium (assembly GCA_933822405.4). NCBI lineage: Eukaryota > Bacillariophyta > Bacillariophyceae > Bacillariales > Bacillariaceae > Cylindrotheca > Cylindrotheca closterium. The sequence goes on along the minus strand of CAKOGP040001869.1, from coordinate 917,289 downwards.
TCCCCACGGAAGAACTCAAGGAGGAACTCCGCCAGAATCCAAAACATGTGGACGATCGGATACCACTCTCGATTGTTCAGGCAACGATTCGAGAATTGTCAAGCAATGAATCCATCACGATATTAGATCTTAGTAAAGTGGCCATTCGGACCTCGGACATGCGCATGTTGGTTTCGTTTTTTGAAGAGAATACCTTTTTGCGGACTCTAATGCTCGAAAATTGTTTGCTCGATGATGAGCAAGCCGTATTGTTGGGAGGAGGATTGGAGGCTGCCAGTGACATGACTCTTACCAAACTGTATCTCACAGAAAACAAGATTGGGGATTCGGGCTTGGAGTCCATTTGCAATTATCTGGAGACTTCGAGTACATTGGAAAAGTTTGATATTTCCAAGAATGAATGCAGCAGCATGGGTGCGGTCAAGATCTTCAAGGCCTTTTCTCAGAATCCATTAACCAAAATTGTTGCTTTGAACTTGAGCCATAACAAAATTTATGACTTGGACGAAGATCAGTTTGGAATCAAGACCTTCCTTACCAGAAACAGAACGCTTCGTGTCTTGAACTTGGAGGGGAATGTCATACATGCCGAAGGAGTCAAGTCGATCGCCAAGGGGATTATATCGAATACGAATAGTACTCTCGAGAGACTATATCTGGGGTTCAATTCGATTGGGGATGATGGGGCTATCATTCTGGCCAATGTTTTGGAAAGGAATACAACGCTGACGTATTTGGGACTGATTGAGAATGCCATTGGGAATCCAGGGGCCAAGGCCTTGTTATTAGCGTTGGACACCAACAAGTACATATCGGAAATTTCGGGATTGTGGAGGAATAATATAGATCGACGATTCATTGTGGTGGCCATTCGGCGGTTGCTTTTGGCATCCGATCGAATAGCCAAGAGGCGGCGGCAACCAGATAATCCTATGGAACCAGTGCGATCGGCTCCTCCACCACGGGTGTCTATTGCTCGACCGGCACCCAAACAACCGCAACCCGAACAACCCCAATTCCCTCCGGAAGATGAAAGTGCCGTGTCAGGAGATGTTGGATTTGGGACGCTCTCGTATGCACCCAGCATTGCCAGCTCGGTGCCATCGCAAATAACACCCGATGGATTCCCCATGTCACCATTGCGAAATGACAGAAATGGAATAACATCCATGAATGGCACGAGGAGTCCCAAAAAGTCCCCCAAGCGAGATCCCAATTTGCCAGTAGATCGGCTGACAATCTTTCAAAGTGCTCCACTCGCCTACTTTGACAAGATAGCAGGAGCACATCGAGGGATTCCGTTGATAGACTATCGAGACGAAGAAATGGTAGTGGCCCAATCGGTTTCATTTTCTGTGGATTCAACAATTGAAGTTTCCATCAAGACGGCAACACCAGCCAATCTGAGTAGTTTCTTGCAAGAGAAGGATAATCGAGTCCTTCACTTTTCATGTCACGGACATCCGGATTACATACCGTTGGAAAATGGGTTTGGTTCGCTGCATATTCTACCGCATGAAGGTCTTGCCAAGTTAGTGGCCGTCAATGGTTCGAATTTGCACACGGTGTTCGTTTCGTCTTGCCATGCGCATTCGATTGGACAGGCGTTTGTCAAGGCGGGTGTCAAGCATGTGGTCTGCTGTGAACGGGAAGACAATTTTCAGGATCCAGTGGCGTCTGAGTTTGTCCAAACCTTTTACCAGGCCTTGGCACGAGATCTGACCCTTTTTCAAGCCTTTGAAAGCGCAAAAAAGGCAGTTGCCGCGTCCATGCATGCCACCAATAAACGAAATCTCTCAAAGAGATTTCGCTTGTTGCCAGAAATGGACGAAGTGGAAAACTTTCATAAGGTTCCAGTCTTCTTTGCTGGCATGCCTCCTCAAAGTCCTCTTGGATTTTGGAAAAAGCAACCACAATTACCCAAGCTGCCGAAACACTTTGTGGGTCGTGAAGTTGACATATATGATGTTCTACAAGCTCTTCGAGCCGAAGACATGGTCCGTATTAATGGACCCCCTGGACATGGAAAAGAAAGCGTCGTTGCAGCCCTGGCGGACTATGCTATTCTACGTTCAGAAGCCTTTGGTGTTGATGGCGTTTTCTGGTTGCCTCCCATGCCTGGAGTCGTCCCCGTGAAAGATTCTCTGTACGGTGACCTATGCCAATGTGTTTCTACATTGCAGGATGCTCCAGAAGACATCTGGGATAAGAATGAGCGCCTGATGGAATGCAGAGATCGAATAGATATTGAAATGGAGAACATGAAGCCTCTGTTGGTTGTCGATGATTCCTTGATATCCTTTGTTTCTGCTGGTGCGCAAACTGGTTTCGAAAGTTTTCTGAGCCACTTAATGAATACGTCTGCAGCCAAGGTCATCAAGGTCATGTCGGGGGGTGAAACACCTTCCGCTCTCTCTGGGAACTCTATGATTTCATCGAGTTCCAAGATAGAAGAGGCGAGCTTTGAAATCAGTCCCCTCGACTTTCGGTCCACTGCCAAACTGTACGGAGGCATTTCCAACTTTATCTCGAGTAGTGGTTGTCCAGCCGCTCACACAGCTACAGAATTTGCCGAACTAGCCGAGCCACCGTTTATCACACGGGTATCCATGCCATCCTCTGTGGTATCACAACGTAGGTCCGACTTGTATGCTCGTATGGGGAGCGGCATCCCGGCAGCAACCGTTGCTATTGCGCAGGGCCAAAGCAAAAAAGCCTTCATCGAACTCATCAAGATTGCCAACATACCCGAAGTGCATGTCGGGACGCTAGGGGCTCTGGAAAAGACTCTGGAGAAAATGACACGATTGCAGACTGCCGCCATCAAGGAACGAAATTATCTTCGTGCTTTGGATTTGGATAGAATAATAGAGGAGATTGAAGAGATGCGTCCAGAGTTCCCAACTTTGGAAGAATTGAAAATGGAAGAGGAGGTTCTCAAGGCGGACCTCGCCGAAGCTATTGGAAACAAGAATTATGACGAAGCCGCCAACATCAAGAAAGAGATGTTGCTACTCAAGAAGAAGATTAGCCGGGAGCGAACAAACAACAACGGAGATTCGGCAGGCGAAGCTACCGATCGAATGGATGAAGTCCAACTGCAAATCAAGAATATGATCGAAGATGTCAGGTTGGAAGATTTGGATGAAGCCGTGACTTTTGTTATTGAAGGCGCAGACGGTACCAAATGCAACTTTGTGATTGAAGTTGGTGAAGTCTATGACTTCCAGCCTACCTATACTGCTAATGGCGTTGTGGTTTGGGCCAATGAAAGCTGTGCGTTGGGTGGAAATCCCATGCATGACAAGTTGTTGGAAAAGGGAGGGCCCGCTTTGGTTAATGACATTGAAAGCCTTCCCATTGTGACAAAGACTGGACACGGTCCAGTCCGCTGTGGAACTGGTAACGCTGTTATTGTGGGACCCGAAAAGTATGGCGAGCTGGGAACTCCGTGCTTGATTCTGGCCGTGGGCCCACTCTCACCACACAACTCGGAAGATGCTGTCGACGATGACACGGATATTTTACATCATATCAAAATGATGTTGCGATCGAGTTACCGGTCCACCTTGATTCTCGCGAGACACGCCGGCTTACAAGCCTTGGCATTGAATATCTTGACTACCCGCAAGACAGGCAAGGCCTATCACGAAACGGTCCAAATGGGATTGCAAACCCTGGTGGAAGAAGCCCAATTCTGCACCGTCAAGCAATACCAAGTCATGGCCTCTTCGCCCAATGAAGCTGCCTTGTTAGCAGGACTCATGACCGAGATGGGCTATCAACGGCTATCTGCAAAAACCTATGAACTATGATCTACTAGTCAGAATCTCCCAACATCTTTGAACTTGTGACAAACAAGAGTTCAAGACCAACAAAGAACTGCATTGTCCGACCAAAAGATGGCGGACTGAGTAGCCATCCTTTTTGTGAGAACATTCATCAAAGAATCTCTCCATGTGGAATAATGGAACGTTATCCAGAACCAGTCTCATAGGTTTGAATCGGAGACAATGGATCAAATGGAACGGAGTGCAACAGCTTTCAGAATCCGATCGGCTCGAAGTAAGACAGTCAAGTGCTGAGTTAATCTTAATCGAGGTAGAACTCTCTTGATCCATCACATGATATGTTTTAGTGTAAACATCACAATATGTCTGATTCAATACCTGGTGCGTGGTGTTTGAATTAACGGTTACTAGCACTATGACCAAAAAGGGGCGCCAAAACGAGGGGCTCGCAGGCAATCACTGGAAAAGCTGCACAGTAATACAGTTCTTAAAAAGTTACAAAACAACATGCAACAACTTTTTTTTAAAAAACATACAGTACTTGCTTTCTAAAGTAGATAGAGTATATGACAACTCCTATATGTAAATAACATCTATTCTATAATTCAGGATGACTTGGGAACCGCAAAAGACACAGCTGATCCTCCAAGACTAGAGTCTCGTTTCTTTTCTCAAGACGTTAACACTTAGAGACAGTACGAGGTGCCTGGAACAAGCTGTGAAACTGGCCAGCAGACGCAGTAATTGCTGAAACAACACTTGTTATCTCCACACGGGCTGCTGTCCTCACATGGAACCATGTAGGGAGACTGTTGAAGAGCAAGTTGTGTTTTGCTTGGGTTGTCACAGACGCCTTCCGGACCTGGTGGCACAGCAGGACTAGTAGGGGGTGCAACTGGGGCTGCTACTGGCGGAGCAACTGGAGCTGCTACAGGAGGAGTGGCAGTGGGTGGAGTTACGGGAATGGCAGGCGTGGGTGGAGCGATACCACCGCCGAGTCCATCGGTTCTGTCAGTGGTGTCAGTACCTGGAACATTGGGAATGACGGGGTTGTTGGAGGGACCGCCGCCAGGTGTGAAGTTACCGGTGTTTGCGTTACAGACGCACTGTTATAGTTGGAAGAAACAAACGATGTGAGTGAGCATCCATTCGTGGTCCAAAAGACATATTCAGGGAAGTGTTCCGAGCAGCTTACCATAAGATCTCTGTACTGGTTGTTCGTGTCGTAAAGCAACCACTTTTGTGGTCCGTTGGCATCCGTGAAGGAGAACACACGACAACAGGCAGTAGTGGCTCCCATTGCGGCATCTGGAGTACGGCATTGAGCATCACCTGGGTATTCAGCGGTGAGCCACTTTCGGGCATCGTCGAATGGAACACATTCCTTGCCAGCAGGCTGGATCAAAGCTCCAACAGGACTGCCGTCGCGGTTGATTCCATCTCCGCCGCCAACGCTTCCTCCGACGATGCCTCCATTTCCACCACCTCGATTGGGGGCGACAAAGCCACCCGAACTGCTGCTCTTCTTTGAGCTGCTGCTCTTGCTCTTCTTGAGGCCTCTGTGTGTCTCAGCATCAGCGTTAGGCCTGCGAGCGGAAACTCCCTTCTCGGCAGCAGAGGCCAGAGAGAGGAGGGAAAGGAGAAGGAAGATTTGCTTCATAGACAACATTGTGTATTAGATGTTTGAATGTGTTGAATGAGTCTCACAGTTTGATTTTTTATGATGGTTTGTGTGACTTCGGGTTTTCTTAAAATCTTTCGAAACTCCAATCATGTTTTTCGAATATCAAGGTTTGAATTTCAATTGATGGACCTCACGCGTGCCATCTCTAGGTATTTATATCCAGGGTGACTGCCCTGCACCACACATAGAAAAATTGAAAAATTTATCTGTCCGCACGACACCAGTGGTGTGACCAAGGGAGGGTGTGACACCAGTCCAATCTACCAATAGAAAAATCTGGTCGAACTTTTAAATCCAGTTGAATCTTGTGGGCGCAAATCTGAGAAAGATCAGAAGCAAGTCCAGAGCAATCTGATGACGATGGTGAATCTGATCGAGTACGCCAACAAGTGGTTGTCCGGCAATGTCAATGCTTCTTCAATCATATGGTTCATGGAAACGAATGAGATGCCGTTCGAGCCTTCCTTTTGAGGGTTGCCGACAAAATTTGCGTTATCAGGATGAATGTTTTGGAATTTGTTGTTTGTTACTTGGATAACCAATAATGACTGATGAAATTGAAGCTTTTGAATGATTTTCTCAGTGAACGTCGCGGAACCTTGAGAGAAATACCGACAACATCTGAAGCAATTCGGGTGCATTGACTTCCGGCTCAGACGTGTACTCAACACTCCTCTCATTAAGACTATTTTTTGCATTTCGTTCAACGCATTACCCAGCATAAGAGTTAGATATAGGTCAACGAGTCTGGAGACATGCGAGGTGCTGCATACTAATAGAAATCACCGAATGGGCCAATCTTCCTGACAAAGGTGCTGCAACTCAGAACCAGAGCCGAACGGAAGTCCTTTCCTCAACAATCAACCTATTTTATGAAGAATTTAACTAGCTCGATTTATCCTCTGCCATGATAGTCCCCAAGGGCATGTTTGAACGAGCAGTACAAAGGTAGAAATAATACAATCAACACAACTTAGTAGACTGATATTCACTAGCCCTTCCTTTCTAGCATTAAGAATGCCGACTGACTGAAACCACTAGACCGTGTGCCAGTGGTGGTCTTGGATACTCATGATCGTATTGTACCATACGGGTACCTGGTACCATTGCCATTGTTGGACGTCAGATTGTAGGGTCGTTCTGGTGTGTCTACCGAACAAGTCTGAACGCAAAGCGATTGATACACTTGTGGGTGTTGTCGTACCGGCAGAAACCAAACTAATATTATTTGAACCACAACAGACTTGAAGAGAAAAATGAAGTGGAAAAGGAATACATTCTACTGCTTGCATCAATTTGTTTACTTGTTTGCTTTTTAAATATGTAAATTGTTTAGGTAGTCATTCTCGATTTACTTTTTTCCTATGAAAACATCTATTCTATAATTCAGGATGTTTGGGTCATCACAGAGCAAAATACAGTTTGGCTCGGCTCTTTCCAAAACTCAGGGGGTCAACAGACGCGCATCTGTTTGTGGCGATAGTCTTCTTGTTGAAGAAATACTTAAGCACAGTAAGCGTTTCCAAGGAAGCTTTGTGGCATACAGACACAGGTGTTGCTTGAACAGCATCTGCCGCTTCCGCAAGTATCACTGGACACGCAAGCAGTCATACCAGGTCGGCTTTGGAGATCAAGTTGGGTTGGGTTGGGGTTTTCGCAGACGGAACGACCTGGTGGTGTTGGTGGGACTACAGGAGCAGATACAGGGACAGAAATAGGAGACGCTACAGGAGGAGCAATAGCACCTCCTCTGTCACCACCAGTTGGGACGCTGATGACGGGGTTGCTTGCAGCGCCGGTGTTTGCGTTACAGACGCACTGTAGGATTGGAAGACAGAGGAAATGTGTGAGCATCCATTCGTGGTTCAAACGACAAATTAAGGAAAATGGTTCCGGTGAGAGACTTACCAAAAGATCTCTGTACTGGTTGTTCGTGTCGTAAAGCAACCACCTTTGTGGTCCGTTAGCATCCGTGAAGGAGAACACACGGCAACAGGCAGAAGTGGCTCCCATGGGGGCATCTGCGGTACGACACTGAGCATCACCTGGGTATTCAGCACTGAGAAACTTGCTGGCATCCTCAAATGGCACACATGGCTTGCCGGGAGGCTGGAGCAAAGTTCCAGCGGGGGTTCCGTCACGGTTGACTCCACCTCCGCCGGAAACGCTTCCACCGACGATGCCTCCGGTTCCACCACGATTGGGGGCGACAAAGCCACCTGAACTGCCGCTCTTCTTGGAAGAACTGCTCTTCTTGAGGCCTCTGTGTGCCTCGACCTCGACGGCCTTACGAGTGGAGACTCCCTTCTTGGCAGAAGCCAAAGAGATGAGGGAAAGGACAAGGAAGATTTGCTTGATAGAGTACATTTTAGGTGCGTTTGATGTGCAAGTTTTTGCTTGTGAGAATATTGTGACAGTTTGGAGTGTGGTCTTCGGATGGCAAATCCTGATCCGATTCTACCAAGTTTCCATTCTCGGGATTCACTGTGGTGGCAATACGTTTCCAACCCTAACTAATAATTTCGAAATGTCACAATACCAAAACCCGCCTCTTTGGCACGTGCAACGGAGAGGAATCCCGTTTTGGGGTTTCTCGACGTCAGTGTTCTCCCACTCAAGTACCAAAAACATCGTAGAAAATTTTCTGTCCTTCAACAGGATGAAAATTTCAAGCGCCTGCAGGTCTGTCAACGGATGTAATGTGACATATCTACTCCTTGTGTGACATGCCATGAATTTTCTTTGCCCGACTTAGTTTCCGTTGCCGACAAGCTCAACAAGATTGTTTTCTTCTCACATTTTCTTTGTCGAAGGCGTTTCGCACATCATAATAACCAGAACTCGGCCTGATGGGTTTGCAAGACCAATACCAGAAGGTGACCATGCAGAAACATTTAGACGAGAACGTTGCCATATCATGGACGGGACGGGATAAAATAAGAAATTGAAAGAGGCAACATACCAATAGCTAGACACCAAGTATGATCCACGAGTGAACTATCATCCTAGCTAAAGATCGAATGCAGTCTTGACTGGTATAGGTGATGGCGGCAAATTATATATGATCTGCTGACAACAATAAAGAATTAACCGAGTGGGCCCATTGCCGACCACCGTGACAGGAAGATCTCACTGCAACAATCAACGAACCTCGCTAGGATTGATTAGCTATTCTGCGATGGCACTGCTAGGTATGGTTCAGGGTCCCACGAACCTGGCTGGCTGGAGGAGACCATAGTTGAATGCAAAAATACAGTAGTCATCGCAGCAGCAACAGCAAGTAGCTTGAATTTTTTAACATCATTCAAATTTCGATACACAAAGTTAGCATTAGTTACTATTAGCTTTATTGTTTACTATTGTTCCATTCATTCAGGAGGTTGCTTCGGTAGTAAACCATCTGATTGTTGCGAAACCAGCATCGTACACGTGTACCCCAACTTGAGGTTTGTGGTGGCCGTTTTCATTTGAAGCCGTCGACAGAGGTTCGCTTTTCGCTTTCGAAAGTCGAATGGGTCGGCTGGAGTGTCACGCCTCTACGCTCGCGTGCGCAGGCCGAGTCAAAAGCCAATCGTGAACGGAAAACAATATACGATTGATCACGATCCGTTGCAACCTTGCTCTCAAGACTAAATACACTGTTGCGCTGTTATGGGAACCCGTCTCCGAGTGTAGCTCGTGCTCGATGACTGTGGTTCCGCATGGACCTACTGATGACGATGGCCTTTCTCCTTTGCAAGTCCATCAACTTCAAGTCCTTTGTTTCATCCAGATTCACTCAGACAAAGATGTCAAGATTTGCCGCTCATTTCGCATTGCTTCTTTGTCAACTAGATCAAGATTGATGAAAATCCGAGGTAATGATTCTACAAGATCGGAATTCCAATGTCAAGATGCAAATACATTTCCTGACTGAAAGCACTTCCGGCAAAATAATGCACGATTGCATTTCATGAGTGGATGCAATGTCGCAAGTGCATTTGCGGATTGAAACCATTATCATTACTGGAATGCACGATCGATCGGCGGAAGGAAGGAATTGGCAAGGTGATTCTATGCCGAGGATGAGATTATTATCTCCCATTTGGATGATTTACGAATATTGACTGATCAAACTGAGATAGGACCTCGATGAAAACCGCTGCGCGATCGGAGAATTTTGGCTGGGGAATCAGCTTGGACAGAGGACTCCATCACATTTGCTCATCGCAACATTTGGAATAATAGGAACACGACAGAGGTACATATCTCGACAATCAACAACATCATGTGGAATAGGAGGCAATATCGATTATTTTATGACAACTGTATCTTGTTGAGCAATGGAAAGTTGCATCTGCAGAAAAGAATGCTTCTGAAACTGATGGCAAAATAATCAACCTGCAGTTGTATTCCTGGCCTGAATTGCGTGTGCATCACTGAATTGCCCATGAAGAGAGTATCAACAATCAACAAACATCTGCAGAATGAGGGTTCTTTGCGATAACTGCAGAAGGCATCATCGGCGGTGTAGAAATAGAAATCATATTTCAGCAGTATTTCAACAATCAATACACTGGTATCCTGGCGGTAGAATGAAAGGCGAATCTCCTGATTGAAAGCCATTGGGGACGTTCAATGAGAATGTTTCTCATCGGCTTTCTTTCTACACACACCGCACTCTAGATATGCTTGAAATCCAGCTTTATAGTAAAAGTGAATGGCTGACATCATCATTGTCAGAAAGAATTCGACATCTTCTGTGAGTAATTATCGCACTTAGCCTCGGAAGCCTTAGTTTTTGCAAATTGAGTACGTATAGTTTGATACAATTTGGACATGTACACTAGTTTTAAAAGCCAAGGGGTATCATATGACGTTTGGCATTCTTCATCATGGCAAAAAATGAAGATTCACTATGAGTCACGAAGACCATTTTTCGGTTCCCATGCAAATTTAGGCCACACCAGCTTCTCCATATTGTCCCACCAAATGTGTCTTTATCATGTTGCAGGTAGCCTCGCGGTTGGCAACGTCCCGACCTTGATAGTAGAGCTTTTCTACAGCAGCTTGGAGCATAGCCTTTTGCTTATCATTAGATAAGGTCCCACTATCGTCAAAGGCACCAAAGGCACCTCCCACAGCCACCGAGTCGGGAAGGACACTGACTCCCAAGTTAGTCAGGAGTTCTCTATTCGGGTTCAAGGATCGCATTCCTCCCATGGCTCCAGGAGAAGCAGATAGAACAACGGCAGATTTGCCCTTGAATGTGGCGTACATTTCGCCATCAGGGTCTCCACGGCTGCACCAAGTAAGTGCGTTCACCAGTAGAGGAGTGACAAAGCCATTGTATTCAGGAGATGCGACGATCCATCCATCGGCACTTTCCAACTCAGCCTTGAGCTGTTGTGCAGCTTTCGGAAGACCTGAGGTGGCCTCAAAGTCTTGATTGTAAACAGGCATGTCGTAGTTACCAAGGTCAAGAACCTTGGTCTCGGCCCCAAGTCCTTTGGCTACTATTTCCGCGGCATAGATCAACTGTGTGTTGACACTTCCTTCACGAGTACTGCCCGACATCAAGGCGATGACAGGCTTTCGAAATTGGGCACTGCTGAAGGATCGTTTGGCAATGGCACTGAAACTCATAATGTTAGTGGTGCGGGTATAAAGTTCCGAAAAGAGATCAGTGAAATAAACAAGTGTTTTTTTGTTTGTGTTTGTCTCGATTGCAAGTTATGATTGATGTGGAAGTGTTCTCGATGGAGTGGCTTTGACCTATTTCGGATTTGGTTCTGGATTGTTCAGGAAGATACTTTTCAAATTAGTAGTCGAAAGAGTCGTCTTCTGACTGAGAAAAGCAATCTATCGATTCTGTAATGCTTGGGAATATCCAATGAGAAACTTTCTTGTAGTTGCAATAGCTACATATGCTTGAAGTCTAACTTGGTGAAAAAGTTTATCCTAACATCATGGTCAGAAAGAATTCGACATGCTCTGGATGTGTCTTGTTGTCTATTAACCGGCTGTGGTCATTCTTAGCCGCCTAAGAAGCAACCCATAAATTTTGTCAATTGAGCATGTGTATAGTAGTTTGATAGAAGTCGAAACAATGAATTTGGATTATAGTCGTTGTAAAAGTCAAGGAGTATAAAACCATACGACGTATTATTCTTCGTCATAGCAAGTGTAAATGATTCCTTCTCAGTCATCGCCAACACCCAACATTCCCCTACCCACAACAAGTTAGGCCACCACACCAGCTTCTCCATATTCTCCCACCAAATGTGCGTCTATCATCTCATAAGTGGCTTCTCGGTTGGCAGCGTCCCGACTTTGGTAGAAGAGTTTTTCCACGGCGGCTTCGAGCATAGCCTTTTGCCCCACGTCAACCAAGGCCCCTTCATCGTCAAAGGCACCAAAGGCACCTCCCACAGCCACCGAGTCGGGAAGGACACTGACTCCCAAGTTAGTCAGGAGTTCTCTATTCGGGTTCAAGGATCGCATTCCTCCCATGGCTCCAGGAGAAGCAGATAGAACAACGGCAGATTTGCCCTTGAATGTGGCGTACATTTCGCCATCAGGGTCTCCACGGCTGCACCAAGCAATCGAATTCACGAGTAAAGGTGTGATAAAGCCATTGTATTCAGGAGATGCGACGATCCATCCATCGGCACTTTCCAACTCAGCCTTGAGCTGTTGTGCAGCTTTCGGAAGACCTGAGGCGGCCTCCAAGTCTTGATTGTAAACAGGCATGTCGTAGTTACCAAGGTCAAGAACCTTGGTCTCGGCCCCAAGTCCTTTGGCTACTGTTTCCGCGGCATGGATCAACTGTGTGTTGACACTTCCTTCACGAGTACTGCCAGACATCAAGGCGATGACAGGCTTTCGAAATTGAGCGCTGCTGAAGGATCGTTTGGCAAGGGCACTGATGAAGCTCATAATATTGGTAGGATATAGAGTTCCAGAAAGAGATCAATGAAATAAACAAATGCGTTTGCGTTTGCGTTTGCGTTGATTGAAAGTTATGATATATTTGGAAATGTTTCCGATAGCCAACCCTATTTTGAATTTTCAGATTTGTTTCGAGATTGTTCTTCTTAGGTTTTAACTGCTCACTCATCGTTTGCTCGGAGGGTAGAGTAGCCTCCAGTTTGTGGGGTTCGTTATTTTCAGATTCGGTTCGAAGTTGTTCTTGGATTGGAACTCCTCATCATTTGATGGAAGATACAGTACCTAGTAGAGGATAGAGCGGCCTCAGGTTGGTATTTCGGATTTGGTTCGAGATTGTTCTTGCATTTGAACTCTCATGAACGCAGTCGAAAGAGTCGATTCGCAGTATTACTTGGAAGCTACAATTATAAAAATGAATTCATCATCTCATGGATTTGGTTTACTTGACTTTGCCTTTTATTTTGACTTGTTTTTATTATTTAGCAAATTAAAATATGTAAAATCGTCAACAGTAGGACTAGGACTAATATAATATTCCACGTTCATCAATCAATCATTCTTCTTGTCCTCGGCATCCTTGGGCTCGGATGGTGGTGCTTCCTCTGCAGGAGGAGCTGGTGCTGGAGCAGCTGCCGGAGGCGAAGCCACACTTGGTGGCGGTCCCATGAGCAATTGATCCACGGCTCGGTTCAGATTTCCATTATTCTGTTGCAGTACTGCCAGACATGATTGTTCGTCATCAAAGCCCATATCCCGCAACGATTGCAGTTGGGATCGATACCGATCGGCTGGATGTTGTTGTTGTTGATTCATCGTTGATGTTGTAGGTGGTTGCATACCTTGAAATTGTTGCATTAGGCTACCAAAGTCCAAGGGTGGAAAACCACCTGCACCAACACCACTGGCACCACCTTGGTTGCCCAGCAGACTGCTAAAGTCCAATCCATTCGGAGCCGCACCACCAGTAGCACCAGCTCCAGCATTAGCTCCTCCCATCATGGGTGGCATGCCAAACATGCCCATATTGTTCATACCAGCACCCATGCCATTAGCACCAGCACCACCCATGCTACGTTGCATTTGCATCATGCTGCGGAGCGCCTGTGGATTCATCATTTGCCGAATGAATTGATTGGCCCGTTCCGTATCATTTCCAAACATTTGTCGGATGGCAGGATTTTGTTGTTCGAGCATGGCACGAATCATGTCGGGATTCGTATCCACCAAGTTGGTAATCATTTGAGACACCATGGGATTTTCCAACATTTGCATCATTTGATCCATGTTGGGGGGACTGCCGTCCATGGGCATGCCAGGAATTCCGGGCATGCCACCACCACCACCACCCATACCTCCGGCAGCCATGGCAGCCCATGGATTGCCCATGGCAGTATTATTATTGTTGCTGCTACTGTTATTACCAGTGCTGCTAGAAGAGGCAGGGGATGCCCAAGGATTGGACATGGCCATATTGTTGTTGTTCGTCATTGGAGGACTAGATCGTGGAGAGGCAGCGGGCGCTGGTGCCGGAGCTCCCCATGGATTGGGCATGGCAGCTCCAGTAGCCCCTTCGGTAGTCGACGCCGGACTAGCATTGGAGGCAGTCGAATTGTCTCGGGCGGCATCTTGTGCCTCCATGAGCGGTTCTTGAATGTTCCGGTACATGCTGCTCAATGCAGAAAAGCCTCCGGGCATGTTTTCCAATTGAGACATGGCCAATTCTTGAGATCGCATCGCCTGTTGCATGGCACCAGGATCCCGCATCATTTGCATGGCCTGCCGCATCAGGGCCGGATCATTGTACAATTGCCGAAGCTCCGGAGTCGACTCCAGCAAGGCACGAAGCTGAGGATTGCTTTGCATGCTCATTTCCATGGCGGTCTGCATCATCGTAGGGTTTTCCATTAAAGACTGCATCATGGGACTGTTCATCATTTGGGACATTTGTTCAGCATTCGGAGGGTTGTTTCCCATCATGCCAGCCATTCCACCCATGGCACCGAGACCTCCCGAACCGCCCGCATTGTTGCCTCCAAAGGGATTCATGAATGGATTGCCATTGCTATTGCTATTGTTGTTGTTGTTGTTGTTGTTGTTGGCAGGAGCTGAAGTGGGTGGCCGCGTTGTTGTTGCCGTTGCTGTTGTCGAAGAGGAAGATGCGTTGGCCGTAGAACTCGCTCCACCTGCTCGAGGAGAACTTCCGCTGGCGCTGCTGCTCATTACAAGAAAGAGGGTAGCTTGATCTACCACTCCATAGTGCTCTAGTCCCAGGCTGTCATCATCTAGAATTCTTCCTTTGTAAACCAATCGTTGTCGAGTTGCCTCATATTCTGTTCTGGAAGATTGAATCGCCAGTTTGGTGTCCAACACAGTGGCACTGGAAGCAACCGAAACATTCATGCGTTCACCGCTAGACAAGCGAATGGTCAAGGTCCAAGAAGTACTCATGGTTGATACACTGGTTGTTGTTGTTGGTGGTGGTGGTGGTGGTGAAGGAGGCACTGGTTGACTGACTCCTCTTTCTTCTTATCAAGACAGGCAATTAAAATCAATCAGTCAATCAATCAACAGTTGAAGTTTGAAGCAGTTTTCCATTTTCTCCTGCGATTGATTCAACGGGAAAAAGAAGCACAAAGAGCAGATTCGATTGATTCGCATGACTGACTCATTATCTCCTCTTCTCTCTTTCTCCTCTGGTCGAAATGCAAAATGGGAAAACACAATACCAAAAAGAAAGATCTTTCAGCTAACTGCATGCTTCATTAATCTATTGATTCATTCATTCATTCATTCATTATTGACAAATGATTGAAAAAGCATGATGCATCATCAAAAGCCCTGGTGTCAGCTATTGTTTTGCGCCACAATTGCCTTATTCCTCTTTCCATCAGGTTCCAATGGTCGTCATCCATCACGTGACAACAACAACAACAACATTGCCTTATCATGGCATTTGAATTCGGTGGTGGCCAACGCATTCAAAGCCCATGGGGTGACTGTTGCTGTAGACAAATATGCTGCTAATGTACATCCTTTGGAATATCCCATAATGATTCACGGCACATCGGCTCTGCGGAGTCTTTCGGATGACAATAATATTAATAATAATAATAATAATAATAATATGGCTTCTGATGATTCCTGTCACGAAATGGTCCAACGAAAATTATCTAATAATAAGGATAACGACGATACCAAGGCACAGGTAGCATTATTGCTTTTGCTTGCCGGACATGGTGATGCAGCACATGATGTCTTGTTGGGTGCCACTCTGGACAACTTAAAAGATGCGGAATATGCGGCCACTCATCGGGGTCAAACGAATTGGGCCCAAGAGCATCCCTTGTCCGATTTGGAAGATGTTTTGCATTCCTTGATTCATCGAATCTACGAAGGGTCGAGGGTTGGAGAAGGTGGATATACGGGGTACGAAAATGCTCAATATTGGTGTGCAGGAGGTCCCAAACAGTACCAGGAACCAATCATGGCACGAGAAATGAAAATAATGAACAAAAATGCAGCAAGAATTCCAACTTCAACTGGTGTTCTGGCCAAGGTCTATCAAGAATTGTGTCAATTAGCCTTGAAAAAGGCACCAATTTGCGTATCGAGAGGCATCATCGCACAAGCATCACCACCAGGGACAACAGCATCCAAACATCATGATGCTGATGACAACAAAAGTGCTGCTGGAACAGTCATTCACAGCATTATTGCGGGAGGAGGCAAATTTCGAGACGTCCATGTGCCAGAGAAATGTTGGGATCCCATTGTGTTTTGTCAATTGCTCTTGGAGAATGAATCGACGAACAGCGAAAAGGACGATGAGAGTCAACTATCATTGCAGCAGGAATTGGATTATTTGACCGAAAAGGAGCTCGAGTTGCTCGCCAAGTATCTCTTGTTGGTATCATCATGAAGACATGGACGTATAATATGTAAATACTTTCAAGACTCTGAATCAGATGATGCTATTTGTTCAGAGCTGATATCATGGGATGGATACTACTGTATGAGGACCAAGAATGAAAGCAGGAACGATGAGCTGTACACCATGAAGAAGACGAGCGAGGTGGGTCCTCGGTCATCATCGTTGCTTTGCACGAAAGACATCGAATGAAGGAATCATGAATGAACGAATCCATGAATAGGATCAAGATCTACACTAGGAACCAACAACAAGTCGGAGGATTTGGTTCATTTATTTTTATTTGAGTATGTAGGTAGAAATTTGAAAGATGGACTAACGGAAGTAAACAATGGGTCATTCGGGTCATTCACAGGTTTAGCGAGTGATGACGAGCCTGACAGATAAAATTTTAAACGCATGCGGGGTATCGTATTTAGTAAACTGACACGTATAAGACATGACTATTTATCGTTGATTGGAAGGCAAGCCTTTTTCATTCGAACCTCCATCATGTTCGTTTGAAAGTGGTGCTGTCCAGGATATCGAGTGCCGTGTGGAAGACGAAGCTTCCATTCAACAGCCAAGCAATAGCTTCAGCTTGATTGTGTATTACTTTTTTTGGCTCATCATAGTTCTCAAGTGTCCTTTATTGCTATATTTCAAAAAGAATCCACTTGGAACACATTGAAAACCTAGCTCAATTATCAAACTCCATCTTGTTGGATTGATTGAATCATCCACAGACACACACACACACACACACACACACACACACAACACACTCGCGTAGGATAGTTTCTGTTACACTCCAAAAACAATATGTCGACCGGTGATCAATTGTACGATCAAATGGCAGGCGGTGATCTCGGAATGGTCGGAGAAGAATTCGAAGAGTACTGCCGGAAGAATGGTTTGTGCAATCTTTGTGGAACCACCAAAACGCACAAGCGCGAGTTCAAGCTCGTGAAGAAGAATCAATGGAAAAGCCTCACTGTAGAAAGCAAGTCGGACGGTGGATACGTCGTCTACAAGGGATATTGCGTACAACCGGGATGCTTTACTTTGGATCAGGCCCGTAGATTGTTGGGAGAAATTGGACCAGGAGGTCAAGATGCAGACAGCATTGCTGAGACTATTTCCTTGGCTTCTAATTCCACAATCAAAAAGATGGGTGTCAAGTCTCGTCTCCTAAAAAAGAAAAAGAAAGGTGGAAGTTCCTCCTCCAAAAAAAAGGGCAATGACTTTGATGGTTTGACTGGATTCTCTTCCAAATCATCCAGAAGTAGCAAATCAAGGTCGTCCACGCGATCGACGGTCAGTGCCAGCGGTTCCGTTTCTTCTAGAATATCGAGAGATGATGATGATCGATCGGTGGGATCGGCCATGACGAGTAACTCCAAGGTCCGCTTGTCCTTGCAGCATTTGTTGAAGGAACATTCCGGAACCTTGTTGGATTTGAGTTCGACCAAATTGCATCATGTTCACATTACCGAGTTGGTCAATTCTCTTGGTATTGCCAGTACTCTCAACACACTCATTCTAGAGAACTGCAAGTTGAACGACAATGAAATTGAAGTTCTGGGCAATGGATTGGCGCGGGACGATACTGTGGCTCCGATTGAACGATTCTCGCTTCGGGCCAACCGATTGGGGAACCGCGGAACTGTCTCGTTGGCGGCATGGTTCAAAAAGTCTAAGCATTTGACGGAACTGGATTTGTCCAAGAATCAAATTGGTAGCCGTGGAGCTACTTCCACCTTGCACGCCTTTCGGGACAATCCAAATTGCAAAATTAAAATGTTGAACTTTGCCCACAATGAGATTTGGGACCCTGATGATGGAAGTTTTTTTGCTTCCAACTCGTCTCTCCAGCTTCTTAATTTGGAGGGAAACTTTATTCACGATGAAGGGGTGGAAGCTATCGCCAAGGGAATGATTCGGAATGTTGATCGTACCAACTTGAAGCATCTCTTTTTGGGATGGAACGGTATTGGAGATGAGGGTGCCATTCAATTGGCTCGGATGTTTGCCAGCAATATGTCCCTTGAAACGTTGGGATTGGGTGAGAATGACATTACCAGTGTTGGTGCCCGAGCCATGCTTGCCTGTTTGGCATCCAACTCGACTCTACGAGAAATCACTGGATTGTACCACAATCAAATCGACCGCAAGTTCATCATTGCTGCCATTAAGAGATTGTTGCAATCGCATATTGAGATTATCACCGACGAATCCAAGGAAGATCAGCGCATGCAAGCTGCGGTGGAAGCCTCCATGTCGGCCATGGACACGCTCGCTGAACCAATTGGCGAAAAGATGCCAGCACCTGATGAAGTTTCCGAATCGTCTTTGGATTGGGCTGAGAAGCTATACAGCGAAGGTGGCGGAACCGGCGGTATCCCTCCCATGTTGGAAATTACCACCGGAGCTGACCCCAAACAGGTAAAACTGGAAGATGAAATCGTGGAACCCGTGGAAAAGAGTGCTCCCGTGCCAGAAAAGGTCGACAAAGCTGCTGACCCACAAGTTGGCGTTGCATCAGAAATGCAAGAGATGCCCTTCGTGGAGATGGCGCCTCCCAGAACCAAATTTGACCGAATCATGGTCTTCCAAGCCGCTCCCTTGGCCTACTTTAACCGCAACTCGAGTCTTCATCATGCCGTTCCCCTTCATGAGTTTGGTCATGAGGTTAACATTTTGAGGCACGTCGCCAAGGACGCTGCCAAGGTCGATGCTGCGATCGATGTTGAAGCCCAGCCTGCCACTTTGGACAATTTCAGATTGTTCCTTTCAAAGGGAACTGCTGGAGTTCTTCATTTCTCTTGTCACGGGCATCCCGATCAGTTGGCATTCGAAAATGGAGCTGGTTACATCGATGGCCTCCAACCGGATGCACTCGGGAAGATAATGGCATCTTCCAAGGTCCCAATCAAGTTGGTGGTTGTCAACTCGTTCCACTCTGGTCGTATCGGTAAGGCATTTTTGGATGCTGGTGTTCCACACGTTGTGTGCTGTCATCACTCCGAAGTTTTCCGTGACAAGGCTGCTGGCGGATTTATCAAGAATCTGTACCGTGCTTTGGCCATGAATAAGTCCTTGAAGCAGGCTTTTCACATGGCCCAAGAGGCCATTCGTGTGGAGGAAATCACCAAGCACATTGAACGCTACGTCCTCTTGCCTCGCAAGCCAGAAGACGAATCCTACCACGATGTACCAATCTTTTACACACGAACGGTTCCCGAGATTGGTATTTCGGATCCCGAATATGAAGATGACTCCTACCGCCTTCCACCTTTGCCTCGCCATTTCATGGGACGCGAAGTTGACATGTACGAGATCTTGGAAGCCCTTCGCGCCGACGATGTGGTACGACTGGGTGGTGGACGAGGGAGCGGTAAGACCGCTGTGGCAACCGCTGTCTGCCGATACATCGATTTCCGCAAAAAGACATTCAAATACGACAATATCTTCTGGATGCCTCCACCAGAGCACGTCAAGCCAGAAGAAGACACTTTGTTTGGTGATCTCTGCGGTCTTTTTAATAAGATCCTCGACGCCGATCATAACGTTTGGGAAGATGGAGACGTGATTGAATGTCGCGAACGAATCAATATTGAATTGGAAGGAAGCAAGAGTCTCTTCGCCATTGATACAAGAATGTTCGAGACGGATGCTGCCGCCCAGAATCTCGAAGACTTTTTGGGTGATTTGCTGAACTCTGGCAACGCAATCAAGATCATTCTGATCACTCCCAGTGACGATTTGCCTCCTGAGGAAGACACCATTTACCTCAAGAACTTGGATTTCAAGGCAACAGCCCTGTTATTCGGAGAAGTCTCCCGATTCATTACGCCCAATGGTTGTCCTGCTGCACAATCGTCAGATGAATTCGGTGCACTGATGGTGCCTCCATCAGTGGCCAAGCTGCAAGATCAAACCAAGTTCTCTTCCAGTCGACGAACGGAGTTGATGGGTCACATGGGAGGCGGAAACCCAAAATCGATCATCAAGGCAGCCAAGCAAATGCCTGCAAGCACCTTTATTCAATTGATTGGTATGGCAAACACACCAGAAATCCACGTGGATTCCGCCAAAACTTTGCAAGTTGCCATCAAGAGATGGACAGGAGAGAAAGACAAGGCT
Source organism: Cylindrotheca closterium (assembly GCA_933822405.4). Taxonomy (NCBI): domain Eukaryota; phylum Bacillariophyta; class Bacillariophyceae; order Bacillariales; family Bacillariaceae; genus Cylindrotheca; species Cylindrotheca closterium. The sequence goes on along the minus strand of CAKOGP040001869.1, from coordinate 896,831 downwards.
GTTGCAGCCAAGAATCATTTGCGAGCGCTAGATTTGGATAAGGTATTGAATGAACTCCATGCCATGAAGTCTCAGTTCCGCACTCTGGATGATTTGATTGCTGAAGAAGCCGAGATGCAGAAGAAACTTGAAACAGCCATGTCTTCACGGCAATACAAGGAAGGAAACGCCATCAAGCGTGAAATTCTTGCTATGAAGCGTCTCATTATGCAAGAGAAGCGTGCGGTTCCCGACGAGAACGAGCAAGCAGCTACAGATCGACTTGCCGGCCTTCAAGAGCAAATGCAAAAGATTATGCAATTGGCTAACAACTCCTTTAGCAGTTTAGACCACCTTTCGGTTGACGAACGAGTTGCTGCTTCGTTCAACATGGGATCGAAGTACCATAATTGCGAATTGACCATCTCACCACAATCCACTCTGGAGTATGATCCTGGTGATGACATGGGTGCCATCATCTGCTGGACCAATGAATGTTGTGATGTCACACTTAGCGAGGGAAACAAAGCTCTGATGGAAGCTGGTGGACCAAACTTGCAGCGTGATATCTCTTCGCTTCCTGGAATCACAAGAACACCATGGGGACTTGGAAAATGTGGAACTGGAAATGCTGTTATTGTCGGTCCTGGAAACTACGATGACCTTCTGTTCCATTGCATAATCTTGGCCGTTGGTCCAACTTCCAGAGATGTTGACTACAAGGTAGACGACGAAGACGCCTTGCATTACATCAAGATTATGTTGCGGTCATGTATCCGATCGTGTCTCATTTTGGCAAAGCATTCTCAAGTTCACTCGATTGCTTTCCCAACTTTGACTACCAAGATGGACGGAGCCACTTATGACACTACGCTGCTCATGTTCTTTAAGATTCTTGTGGAAGAAGCCAGACATTCAGATCTGAATCGTCTTCATATCACGGCAAATTCGGAAAACGAAGCTTCCAAGTTGATTGCCATGGGAATAGATATGGGATTGGAGTTGGCTGAATCTGAGTCATCATAGTATCACTGTAATAACAACTTTAGAAGACAAATCTCAGGTTAACAGAATATTTCGGACAGTGCTATTAGCACTTGTAGTATTGTGCTTTAATGGATCGATTGGAGGGACGATGACTCAATGGCAATCAAAGCAAGAGGGCACTTTGCTTTTTCACCTCGTACAATATATTTGCAACTACTACAGTAGAGCACCATGGTGAAGGCAACACTAGAAAACAAATATCAGATACGCATGGTGAAGCAGTGACGGTTCATTCTTTAAATTAGTGTGTGTGTTTGTGTGTGTGTGCTATGCTTCGCGCCAATGGTGCTTTGCCCTCCAATAGAAGCCCGCAAGTCCCCTTCCCATTGAAAGTCTTTAGACTTCGGCCGACTTGGCATTGGGCGGAGACATTTGAATCAAGTATTCTTGGACGGCACGTTCGTAGGCCGCCAAGACATCCTTGGCTTCCTTGGGCGTTTGGGACAATCTGTACAAAGCAGTCAAGATTTGGGACTTTTCAAAGGGTTCACCCGTAGATTCGCCCAAGTAGCTATAGAGTTCGGCCATGTATTGGACCTCAATGTCTTGTTTGGCACCAGAGGCACCAATCTCAGTCGCCATGTGTCTCAAGTGTGTCAAACTCTTGAGTGGTTCGGGAAGCTTTTGCAGAGCCGATCCCTCATCCAAGTGCTTCCACATGCGTCCGGTAGTGGGGTGGAAGGTAGAGCTGTAAGGGCGCTTCATGGCAGAGCCACCGAGGGGTGACTTTTTGATCATGGAGGCCTTTCCTCCCGTAGCCTTGGCGTCGTTCAATTCAGCCTTTTGTTGTTCTTCACAGGCTTGTCGATAGAGATTCAACTGTTCCATTGAACGAGGCTTCAATGGGTGATCATCGGGAGCCTCTTGTTCCATGGCATTCCAGAGTTCAACAATCTTGTCCTTGAACTTGTGGAAACGGTTCTTTCCAGTTGGAACGCTGCAATCAGAGGCAACGCCGTCGTAGACCAATTCAAAGGCCTTGAACCATGGGTTGGTGGCCTTGTGGGAAGCAACCGCAGCGGATGGAGCATGAGCTTGATCCATGGCATCCAAAACACCAGCGAGGAACTGCAAGGAAATGAAAGAAACCAATCGTGAGTGAGTGAATGGACAAAAGGTAAGGACACATCCCAACCACTGATAGATCCAATACACGATAATGTGGATGGATCATTGGCCTCACAAAGTAAAGCATTCCAAGCAATGAACTTACAGATTCCCATTCTCTGGTCAGCAAATGTTTCACCCGAGGGAAGAATCTTCGCTTACTGCCAGCACCGAGTGCGTCATCAATGTCGGTCTTCTCTTCGGCTGCCACAGCAACAGCAGCGGCAGTCTCATCGACGACCTTCATTACATCATCCTTTTTTGTTGCGAGTACAGATGTCATGGTGAAACGGGGGAGGGGTTCGTCTGTAGTGAAATGGAAATGATGAATGAGAAAAGTTTTTGGGTTGTTCAGAGCTTTGTTTGGGGTTTGAACAAAACGTTGATCAGATTTCGTGTAACGATTGGTACAAAATGTACAGGAAACAAAGGGTGGCGCGCAGTGGATTTTGGAACGAGACGACGGGCTACGTAGAAGTTAGTACTGAATGTACACAGGTACGTCAATGCGCATCAAAATTGAAAAAAGCGGGCATGTCACGATCAAAATGACCCGATTTGAATTCTAGTCGAGGAAGTCGACGTTCGAATCCGCCGATCGACGCGACGCGACAATGCGACGACTGTCAAATGCCATCACCTCGGATCTCAATCCACCTCAAAATCTACAGTATCTGGTTGTGGTGAATTCTAAACTCATCATGTCAATGGGTTGTATGAGCCGAACAAGGATTCAACTGATAATTTCGCTAATGATCTGCTGGAGAGAATCCTTGGCGTTGGTTCGTTTCCATGGAAAGTGTCTTGGACGCCATAATCATCCTTCTGGTGTTTGCTCATCATTCGTCGACACTTGCCCTTCAGCAGCATCCTATTCACCAACTCCAGTTCGATTATTCGCTACACAGTATACCATTGAGGAAGAAGGAGTGGATTCCGAAGTACTAGAAAAGACAGTCCACAAACATTTTGAACACTTGGATCGGTTTCTAAAAGCAAGACCGGTGGCAGCTCATACCCAAGAAGCCTTTTCCACATTGGAGTCAATGTTGGAATCTATGGGAGATGCTCCCATAATTCTAGATAGGTACGATACTCCAGCCGCAAACGTAATTTCATTATACGAGTAACTAATGATTTTGATCTTTTCCTTTTGTCAAAAGTGGTTGTGGGACTGGAAAATCTACCGTCACCCTCGGTCAAATCTACCCCAACCACATAATTGTTGGGGTGGATCGATCTCTAGCCCGACTGACCAAGAATGGGATCTACCGTGACCAAGGCACCAATAGTGATGCCACTAATACGATGTATGTACGAGCCGAACTGACCGACTTTTGGAGGCTCTGGGCACAGTCCTCGTTGCCCAAACCACAGCAACATTACATGCTGTATCCAAATCCGTACCCCAAAAAGCGTCGCTTTCAGAATCGATGGTATGCCCATCCTGCGTTTCCACTCATTTTGCAAGACTTGGATAGTGACAAGATTGTGGTGCGGTCCAATTGGAAGGCCTATGTTGAAGACTTTGCATCGGCTACTTCCACGGCCAACCAGCTCCAACAGGAGAAAGGTGACATTTGCAACATGTATTCTTGCCATCCTCCTACAACCGTGGATCCCACACAACCAGCTTGGACCAACTTTGAACAAAAATACTTTGATTGTGGAGAAGAATGCTACGAAATGGTACTGACCAAG
>CAKOGP040001869.1:853392-892939 GCA_933822405.4 Cylindrotheca closterium | reverse complement strand
GCATTCTCCAAAGAAAAGCTGAAATGACAAAGGAACGAGAGCCTACTTTAAACTATCGATAGAGTCCACCTGGGACTCGTCGATGAAACGAAAAAGATTGAATTCTCCAAGCAAGTGCTCTCCTTTTCCCATTGGGAAGGGGGCTGCCATGCAACAGGCCTTGGTGAGCATTCGCGGACAATATCAATTGGCCCTAGGTCAAGGTAGAACTGGAGACCAATTCTATCATAAGATAAGTATTGGATAGAGTTGGGCCAATGGAGCTGCCATGGATTGCCAAGATTCCACAAGCCTTTGTCGGCTAGATCCCAACCAAGTCTACCTCCTCTTCCTCTTGATCATCTTGTTCCCAAGTCGCTTTGAAAGCAGCTGGCTCCTTGATTGGATGCACTATGCAAAATTTGCTGAGTCGTTTCAAGTGGATCGGTAGTCGATGGGAATGGACGTAGTTGCCCATGGAGATGTCTTCGGATTGGGTCCCCCACCTTTTCCGGTCGCATTCATCGCTGGACACAAAGCGTGCTAAATCGGGTGACATCATATAAATCCGACCATACATGTAGTTGATTCCATTCAAAGGAAGTGGTCCAATTGGAATGATTCCGTCTCCCTTGATGGCAAGTTGCCCGGCATAGACTCGGGCATTGTCGGGAAAGGTTGGCCAGTCCTTGGTTTCTTCGAAAAAGGTATCCGTATACAGAAGGGTATCCGTATCCATCTTTCCAACGTAATCAAAGTAGAGTACCTTGGACATTACTTCGACAAAGTGAAACCATGTTTCCGTCTTGCCATCTTCCATGTTTTCTTTAATATTCAAGTAGACAGCATCCGGTTCTGAACCTGGCACCGTCATGGCTTCCAAGGGGGTAGTCATGGGCAAGGTATAGGGCGCAGTTTCGTTGGCGCCCATGACAAAGGTGTAGGCAACTTGACAATCGCTTTGCTTTATCTCTTTCTTGAGTAGTTGCTGTAGTGAACAGATCCGATGAGGAGTCTCACTCGTACTGTACGACGGAAGCCAGGTTTCTCGGATCACTTTCCGTCTTTCTTCTTCCAAATCGGATGTGTTGGTTGTGAATATACCCATCAAGAACCTAGGTTTGCCCTGGAAGGTTGGAATCGTGTTATTGTGAACCGTTCGAATAAGCGTTTCTTCGGATTTGTCTTCGTATTTAAATACTCGTTCCATGTACTGATCCCAGTATTCGAGGGATGGGAATGCCATGGCACCACAAAACGGAAGTCCCTTGACTCCCATTCTCTTGATTTTACGTCCATCGTCGGCCTTTACTTTCTTCTTCAAGTGTTTGGAGACTCGTTGTGCCAAAGGTTCCACGGCCATGTTCTCCTCTTCTTCTTCTTTTGGCTTATTTGGCATTTGTGGTGGCTCTTTCAGGTAGCCCACCATGTCTCTGGAAAAGCACAAGAAATCGTCTTCAAACTTTTTATTGCTGTCACCCACCGGGATGCCTGCAAAGGTGGATGGTGAATACTGTTTGAAGAGTTCATTCTTTTTGAAAAAGGGGGTGGGATAAATGTTGACTTGGGCACTAATCAATCCAACGTAGTGCATTTTGTCCAGCAAGAATGGATGCTCAGCAGTACCAAAGTAATTGTGACACCACTTGATCCATTCTGACAAAATGACAAAGTCATCTTGTATCTTGGGTGGAAGATAAATGGAATCAGGCTCGTATTTTCGGAAATCGGCCTGAATCTCCTTGCTTGCGTATTGACTGTGAAGTGCTTCCACTAGAAGAAAGGCATAGACTACGTCACATTCTTCCAAAATTTCTGGATTGGCAATAACTTCATCCTTTCGGCAAATTTTGGTACCAGACAAGGTCTCGGCATATTTGAGGTAGGTATGACGAATCACCCGCCGCCGTTGTTTGTTGCGCTTGTATTGAAAACCATGGCTGACAATGCCCAATAGCAACTTTGGTCGCTTCGCGGCTGGTGGCGTTGGCGATAATATTTGTAAGGATTCTGAATAGGGAAGTAATGGAAATACTTCAACAACTGCTGTAGAAGAGGAACTTGTCTTGTTTCTCTGTAGTGACGAAACTGAAACGGGAGCTTCAATCAAGGGGCCTGCCACTATTTTGTCTTCGTGCGTATGTGATGTCCATACTTGGGTCGCTGATAATAACATGGCCAAAAACAGAGCTATAATAACCATGGCCCAGATGATCATCGTCACTGCTGAACGTTTTATTTTCCCTTGAGGTTTCATCATCGCATTCTTCTTGGAACCTTTGTGTAGTGGGAGTTTGTGTTTCGTAGTGGATGAATGATTGTTTGGTCCACGGTAATTGGGAGGCATACCAAGAATTGAAGATATTGTCGTTCTCTTTGAGTAAAGCGCGTTGCTGCTTCAATCCAAAATGGTGAATGGCATGGACAAAGCAATGATTCAAAATGATGCATTGATGATGAAGTTTCAAATTCAGTCACGAACTGAGTCATGAGCCAACGATTATTCTCAAGATGAGATGTGAATGTGTACTGTACCTTGCACAGTACCAGAAGTGACTTTACTTTATAGGTCTATAAATAATAGTCTTGACTGCAACTTGGAACTGGCATCTGAATTATCGCAGGAGAACCGAATCTCCATCAATAAGGAGTACTATGATGACTCACCTACCACCGCAGTGACAGCTCGTTTGAGAATTGGTTTGGAGAGCGGAAGTCCACGTTCTCTTGCGAGTGCACGGGCCAATATAATAGAATTTTTGATTTGCCGTCCATTCAGCAAGTAGGCGGCACCCAATTCTTGGTAATCCTCATCGGAAAAGGGCACACGGTACTTGGCAGCCCGACGAGAACTCTTGGCAATCTTGTGAGGCATTTCTCCAGTTTCGGGATCAATGGGATGCTCGGGAACCAGACCAATCAAGTTTGTCCATACCTTGGTGCGACCCGACTCATCCAATGACGGGTAACCAAGCATGACAGTGATACGAGAGGCAATGGCAGGGTCAATACTTGAAGCGGCTCGATTGGAACTCAAGAACAGGCATCCCGAGTAGTATTCTAACAAGCGCAGCATGACACAGACCAAGGCATTCCGTTGGATTTCGGTACTGTTCCGAGCTTCCAAAAAGACGTCAGCTTCGTCAATCAACACCAAGGCGTCCCAAGTCTGACACAGTTCCAATACAGATCCAAGCGTCTTCTCCACTTCGGCGGCAGTGATACCTAAATCACCAGCGGTTACCACGTACAGTGGTTTCTTCAATAGTTCCGCAATGGCTTCGGCAGTTAGAGTCTTACCACACCCAGGAGGACCGTGCAAGAGAAAGATGGATGCGGCACCCTTGTTGGCCACCACATCGAGTCCAATCTCATCATCTTCATCATCATCATAGTCGTCATCACTGTCCTCCTCGTCAAAGCGAGGACCACCACCAGCGTTTCTAGCAACGGCTCGAATCAATTCTTTCTTATCTTCGGCCAAGACTAATTGCTCAAAGGCTTTTTCTTGGAATTGGATGTATCCACAGTTGCCAGCCTTGCCTTCACCACCCAATCCTCCGCGTTGGACACCCAACTTGTTGGCGGAGGCCCGACGAGGACTCATCAAGGGATCTTGTGGGGCAGCAGGTGACTTCGATTTGGGCAGACTCAACAAAAGTTTGCCCCAAACTCGCGCCGTAAAGGAAAATCCAGTCAGCATTGGCCACGTTTGCCAGAGGTGGGGTCGATCAGAATCTCCTTGTTCTTCACCAAACAGATCCTTCTTCTTTTCGGATCCATCAAAGCCGGGAAGAATGGCCGTTCGGAACGGAACTGCGATGCCTGTTCTTTTGTTTTGTTCAAAAAGTTTAATGGCCTCCTTGACGGTATCGGACATACCATCAGAGGTACCTCTGACGGGGATGTGTCCTTCCAAAATACCACGCTTGACATCAATCATGACACGACCACCCTTGGAAAGCGGTCTGACGGCATTGTTGCTCCATCCACCACGGATAATGGGAAAGAAACAATCTGACTGATATTCCAAATAGTGATTGTGGGTGGCTACTGAGGCGTAGAATTCTCCTCGTTGTTGCAAACGATCCAGCAAATCTTGATCGGCTGGATTTTGATTTGGCAACAGCTTGCGGTGGGTCAAATCCTTAATGGGTACATTGCGACTGGGATCATGAAATTCTGGATAGACATCGGAAGCGGCAACAAAGACAACCTCGTCACCGACGGATACCATGAATTCAATGACCAGAATGAATCGGCGTTTCATGGTATTAGTGGCCTTGTTCAATTCTTCCGTGTACCAAGATTGTACGCAAGAGCAACCAAGCGGACTTCCTTCCATTCCTTCGGGATGGCATACTAGTTGGGCTCCAGGTGTAAAGAGCTCACCCAACCCAGGATAGAAGCTGACCGTTTGAGTCTCCAAAATTTCATCTCGTGCCTTTTGTAGCGAAGGATTCAGTTTCTCTAGCTCTGCTAGGAAGTCATCTAATCCATCCACACGGATTTGAGGAATCTCAAAGGGATTGTTTTCATCATCAATAGTATCATTGTTTGTGACTCGTTCGTGAGCGACTCCAGCTCTTTTCAGAATTAGTTCGGACACTTTCTGAAATACGCCTAACGAAATGAAAGGAGTGAGACCCTCTCGCAACTTCAGAGAAGTTCCACCTACAGCAGCAAATCATCCAAAAAACCAAATATATGCTATGCTTTGGACTTACCACAGTTCGACAGCAACTCCATAAACCTGACTTTTCCCAATTCATCTTCTTCAATGGTTCCACCAATTAGTTTTATCACCTGGTCTTCCGAATCCGCGTCCAAATCAATCGCTCCAAAGGCATTATCACTGGAAGGACTCAATCGGCTCCAAAGTAAATTATTCATGGTCTTACATTCTCGTTGCAAACACCTCAAGACACCCAATTTGATGATGCACCTTCTCATTTCGATGGGTTGTTTCTTGGCAATGGTGTAGTCGGTCATCCGATACACACAGGGAGCCAACGGCACTAGAATATCCACATTGGCATTTCCATTACTGTCTTGCGTAAGAAGTGGTTCTTGCTTGGCCAGATCCATCAACACATGTTCCTTTTCTGTATCAAAATGAAAGAGTTTCCCTTCTGGAATGATAGCGGTGGATTCCTCTTTTTTCTTCTTGGCGGGTGGTGGTGGAGGCAATCTTGGGCCACCAATCTTGGGACCACCGCCGGCCTGTTTGGCCTGAAGAGCGGCCATGAGTCCTGCTGGAGCTGGCATTTCTTCGAGTGCTGCTTTGTCGGGTGCTGATGCAATTCAATCCAAACGAATGGCTTTCTCACAAGTGACAAGTGACCGTTATGATGGAAATCTTTTCGATTTCGGGAGATCGATCGATCGATGATGACTTGGAACCTCGACCCATTCGACTCGTTTGAAAATCTTGGACTATCTGAAGAATCAATCTGCTACCGGTACTGTACTCTATTACGATACCAGCGCCTTATTGTCATGTCATAATCCCAGAGCACAACTTCCTTTGCTGCAACAAATTTGTTTTCTATAGTGTTTTTGCTAGGAGCCCCTTTTGTCCCAGTTACAAAAGTAATAATAATACACCAACTAGTACTGTAATCTGTCTCAAAATTCAATCCCCATGAATGAAAACCAAGCCTTTCTTCGTTCTCCAGTGACTATCGAACTCGTCACTTTCGATTCTTCCATCATGGCAGCTTTGATATTGGACTGAGACTCTAGTTTGGCCACAATTTTTTCGGTCCCTCGTCGTTCTACATCTCCCATGAGGGGCATTTTGAACTTTGTTCGAGCCTCCTCGGATGGATCCGAGGCGAGCGGAGTATGTTCCACAATCTTCCACTCTTGCATGTTATTGCAAGACTGAGATGTTGGTTTTTTTTCTTTATCATTGGCTTCAGATATGACAATACCAGGCTTTCCCTTGCTGACTGGCCACAAGTTAAAGAGCAAGACGGATCGCATCCACAAGTCTTCTGGTTCGTGTTGATTCCCATCCTGTTGGACCGTCCAATAGACATCGCCCGGCCGTGGAACCCCATGAAGTTTGTCTCCTTGAAACCGCGTCAAACGGCCCTCTACGGCCGGTACAATGACCATTTCATTCTCTTGACCATCCGCAAAATCACCACCTCGGGTCACATTCCACACGACGGTAGGTCCACGCACATTACGGCCGACCTTGAGATACAAGACGTGTCCAATTTCGGGATGTCTTAGGGAATTTTTTCCAAAACCAGTGGCACCACTGAACATGAGTTTCTCGTGATGTTCTTCGTCCATGTCTGCATGGCTCATAATGAGCATCCATTTGCTGCGAGACCAGTATTCCACAAAATACAATGGATGATCACCACTATTCGTCTTGGGGTACAATTCCAAAAGCAACTGGTTCAAGAATTGTTCCACGGGATGGTATTTAGAAGGATTGTCGAGAGGGAATCGAAAACCAATGTCTTTGTGGTCACGTTCCACTTGAAGACACTCTTGGTGCAACCATTCTGCCGTTTCCCGGTCCACCACATTGTCGTAGACTTTGGCCAGTTGATCGAGTTCACTGACTGCGACTTGGATAATTATGAGCAGGATAAAATACAACGATAGCCTGCACATCATTTTGCAGTCGGACGCGATGAAGCGGAGTGGATGAGATTTGAGCCAGTGTCTCCGATTGATTACAGTATTGTCTCACAATATATTGCAAGGAAGAGATTCGAGTTTTGGCTTCGTGTTGAATCTTTTTGATTTGGGTCAAAGGAGTCGTCCGTCAACGAAGCAACTTGAAATGAAATGAAATGAACACTTCACAATAATCTATCGTCAAAGCAATATTGAAGGAGAAACCGAAGACAATGAATACCATATTCGGAAAAATGATACTGCTGAAGCAATTACTAATTATGCTCAACTGTGGTAGTCTCCAATCCTTCCAATACACAACAACTCCAATGCCTGCCAATCGGCAAGCATGGAAGTGCAAGGAGCAGAACGTTGTCGCAACAATTCCATACAGAAGATCCGCATTCCAACTGACGAGGATAGCTTCTCAATTGCAATTGAGCAATAATAATAATAACAACAATAATGACGACGAAGAAAAGGGGATTCCATTTCTTGCATCGGCTCTTGGCATCACGATACTACTAGCCACTTGGCCTCTATTGTTGACCCTTTTGCGGGATGTGAACAATCCCACGGATGGCTTTGATGTGGACATGTTCATGACACTCAAGGGAATGATAGATGGCTCTAATAGTAACGGAAATGTCGATATGAGCATGCTGACAGATGAGAATTACCAATCCATCGTGCAACTGCCAGCTCTATCTCCAGCGGAACAATTGGTGGGTGCCTTTTTTGGACCACCACCACCACGGTAGCAACAACAACAACAGCAACAAGACGGCAAGATTTCCAACAATTATACTTGTGTAGAGTATACCACAATACAATATAATAATAGTTTCAAAAGTTAGAATTCTGTTTCGGCAATTTGATTTTCGGCCATTTTGCACTTGTTGGAAGCAGCAATGGATTTGGGGTGCTTTGGACCAAAGAGTTTTTCAAATACCGTCAAGGCTTGCGAATGCATATCAAAGGCATTGTCAAAGTCTCCTCGAGCACTATTGACAGAGCCAATCAGACCATAGGCCCGGGCCGTCTCTTCGTGCTCTTCGCCCAAGACATTCTCCAAGACAGAAGTGGCTTGGTCAAATTCTTCGACAGCCTCTTCGAATTCACCTTGGGCGGCGAGCACTAGCCCGACGTGAATGTGCGCCTTGGCAGACGCAACAGTGCCTTCGCCACTCAGACTGACCAAAATGGCCAATGCCTGTCTGTGCGCCACCAAGGCTCCAACCAAGTCTTCCTTTTCGGCTAACAAATCTCCAATGCGAGAACATGACAAGGCTGTATCGGGGTGATCTTTCGACAAAACATTGGCGCGAATGGCAAGGGCTTTGCGATGTTGGATCAAGGCCTTTTCTTTATCGCCCATTAATAGCAGCGTGTCCGCAATGTTTTGATACCCAGTGGCAGTCAAAGGGTGTCCTTCTCCGAGGAAATGGGCATAAATATCCAAGGCTTGCAAATGGGTTTTGTGGGCAGCTTGGTAGTCACCCTGAAGATTCAAGGCATTCCCCATGCAGCTTAGCGCCACGGCAGTTTCTTGGTGATCCGAACCCAACAAGGCTTCCCGGGCCACCTTGGCCCGGCGGTATTCTGCCAGGGCAAGACCCGCATCACCTTGTTTGTAGTAGACATTTCCGAGATCAATATAGGTGGCAGCAGTAACAGGGTGGTCCATGCCCAAGCAATTCTCTCGAATCTCCTTGGCGCGCTTGATCAATTTGATAGCTTCAGCGTGGTCTCCTTTTCGGCTTAGCACATCGCCCAAGTAGCTTAGAGAAATGGCGCAGTCTTCGTCGTCTTTTCCCTTGAGTTCACGGATTCGAAGTGCTTTTCGGTGCCTCCACTCTGCATTTTCCAAATCTCCTTTCAGGCAAAGAACAATGCCAATGTCGGTCTGCGATTCAGCCGTCATTGGGTGGTTCTTGCCAAGAGATGTTTCGCGAATGGACAGGGCAAGGCGGTGTAGTTCCATGGCCGTTCCAAAGTCGCCATACTTGCAGAGCGTGGTCCCAATCAAACGGGATGTCGTTGCAATGTCAGGATGGACATCATTCAGCATTTTCTCTTGAAGCTTGAGAGCTTTTCGGTAGGAAACTTCCGATGCTGTAAAGTCACCCATGTCGCTAAAAGACTGTCCGATATCTTGAAGGGAGGAGATGACCATAAAGTGCTCATTTCCAAAGTTATTCTCACGGATTTCAAGAGCCTGTTCAAAATTCTGCAAGGCGCCTTCAAAATCTCCCTTTTTGCTTAGCATGCGGCCAATCTCGGTCATGAGCTCTGCCCCTTGCACGTTTTCACATCCGGCTCCTTCCTCTTGGAGTACAAGAGCTTTCTGCAGATGATACAACGCCTCGTCAATTGCACCCTTATTGCCGTATACTAATCCAATACTCTTATGGGTATCGACAAGACTCGCATGATCTTGATTCCCCTTGTCACCCTCTTTGTTCTGAAGGACCAGCACTCGTCGGTACAACTCGAGAGCCTTGTCGAAATCATCCATCTTCTCGCGACATAGACGAGCAAATAGGCGTAGCTGATCTGGATCCTTGGAACGCAGTAACTTCACCATCAATGCCCCCACGTCTCCATGCTTGTTCATCAATGCCAGGTCGTCCATAATAGCCTCCTGGCTTCTCCAAGGACCAGCAAAGGATGAGCGGAAGAATTCGTAATGCTTTGGCATTCCAAACTGCGTGTCTAATGCTTTCATGTCTCTGTGATGCACCTGAATCTCACAAATATGCGTCAATTCACCATTGTAGGACACAACAACATGGAATAGCAAATCCCGATATCCATTTAGGGCGGGTTCGAGGAATCGATTCTTTGCTTTGACAACGTCGCAATTCTTTTGCAGCCATTTGTTGACGTCATTCATTTGTTTATAGGATTTGCAGATCACACTGGCCCGAACGACATCGCATAACCATGATTCGGCTGGTCCAGGACGCCTGTCGCCATAATCTTCCTTGGCTTTTTCAAAAGCACGACCGCGAGGTTTCAATTCGGCAACTTGAATAGATTGAACGTCCAGTCCCATAATCTCGTCCGTCATGCTATCCAGAACCTTAACTAACGCTGGTCTGGCTTGTGCCGCAACGGTGTAGAGCTCATCAAGGCTGCTGATAATTTCATTATCTGTACTTCGTTGCTGATACATACTGCCGTATTGCCCATTGGACTTTGGTACAAGCTTGGTAGGAACTCGCATTTTCATTCTGCGGCACTTTCCAGCTGGATCAATGATTTCAGTTCGTTCCTCGACCTTCCTTCTAACTTCGAAGAAGTGCTGCAAACGGTCAAAGAATTGCTCTACCCTTGTCGCTCCAACAGTTTGCGTCTTTACCGACACTGCCTTTTCGCTTGCGTCGTCGGTGCGGGTATCATCACTGTCTAAGCTCCCATTGTCTTTACTCGCTGCTACGTCTTCAACGTCGGAAATGTCCATGTCCAAGAAATCCTCATCATTGTCGCTATCGCTACCATACAATCTGCGATGCGAATTACCAATGCTGCTCATATCATCCGATTTCCCTCCTCGCTCCGACACCTCAACAACGGCACCACTCTTTGTGCTTCTCTGCGAAGATTCCCTTGCTTCACCATTGAATGCATGCTCCCTCAGTGATTGACTTCCTTGACTCCCATGCTCCTCGGCAATGGAAGCAAACGAATTCCTCTTTGAGTCGGACTGAGAGTAGGACTTTGGTGTCATCGCATCCGAGGAGAATGAAGCACTTGCGGATAGATATCCTGAAGACCCTCCTTTCAGTGGCATCGTATATGGTTCGTTTCCCATTTTAAGTTGCTCCTCGAAGGCGTCAATTCCAAAACTAGATCCGGTTCCATTGGACTGGCCATCCAAAGATTTTTCACGGGAACCACTGTAGCCAGAGGATTCGTCCATGCTTTCGTAACCCACTTCATCATTCAAAGGAACTTCGACCTCAGTGCCATCGTCCATATCCTCATCAAAGTCCTCATCCAACTCATCATCTTCGGAATCGCTCAATTCGGGCCGTCGGACTTGAGATTGTGGAACTGCGGAGACAACATCATCAAACACTGAAACCCCGCTAGCTTGGAGTTTGGATTCATTAAAGAAACTGCGTCCACGTGGATGACCTTCCTGGTCCATGTTCCTTCTGGAACCGGGGGACCCAAACGAGTTCATGGAATCTTGGCTGGCTGATTGAGCCCTACCGTCCCGACTCCTCTTGGAACCCGATCGAATTGTTCGGTTCGTTTTCGAGCCAGATCCAATCGAGTTTATGGAATCATGATTTGCTGCACTCCTCGGACTCTTGGGACTCTTAGTGGAACTCTTGGAACCTGATCGAATGGTTCGGTTCGTTTTCGAACCAGATACCAGCGAGGTCTCGGAATCAACTTTGCCACCCAATGTTCGATCCTTGCGCATGGCACCGGAATGGCGCTTTGGACTCGGAAGTTTTGGATTGGTCGGATCGAACTGTTCGTTTTGTTCGTCGATATCATCCGCCAGCTCATTCATTGTCTCGTCCATGCGTTCAAGCATTTCCAGCAAGGGTCCAATGCTCGCATACATGACTCTTTCCACCAACAAGTCCATTTTGTGGATTTCCAACCTGATTTCGTCATTCTCTTGAGTTTTCGCCTTCAGATGGGACGATTTCGTGAGTAGTGCCCGTAACTTTTCTTCAGCTTTGCGTCCAGATTCCATCATAGCATAGCTATTAAAAGGCAATGCATAGTCCTCAGCATTCTTCCGTTGTTCCGCAATTTGACTGAGCAATTCGGATGTCGTTTCTCCACCTTCGGAGGTTCCTGACGCCGGCATGTTTGCCAAGAACACTTTGCGATCTGGATGGCTTTTCTTGTGACTACTGGAATTGGCCATTTTTGGCGTGGGAGGCCTGTTCTCTGAAGATGGAGGCGGTGGAGTATCATCGTCATCATCATCATCGTCGTCGTTATCGTTCAAGTCCTCTAGAGTTAAGGAAGCTTCTTCTGATTGCCTCGCTGAATCTTGCAAACTAGAATTCTCATCCGAATCGTCATCGACAATTCCTTTTTCCTTTCTTCGTCTTTCCTCCTTGAAAAATTCCGCTATCATTCGATGCGTTTCCACTTTCTCTGCTTCCCGCCAAGTGACTTCTCCATTCTGCCGTTGCTTCACCAAAAACCGTCTACCCCTCAGTTTGCGTCGTATCAGTTTGCCCATTGGGGGTGTGTACTTGGCATGCTCATTTTCATCCAATAGATGGCGAATGACCTTGGTCATGACGCGAGTGCCCGGGTGGCCCCTATCTTCGAAACATACATCCCGATCGTCGGGTGCATCGTTCGTTCGAACACTGGTGCGCAAATCCACAGCCACATTTGGTTCTCCAATCTCAGAGACGTCGTCATCGTCATCTTCTCCCCGGCCGCCCACCACCAATTCTCCTATCGGAGGCCTTGGTTCCATAACAAAGCTGTCGGCAAGCGACGCCAGGGACACTTTGGAATCATTCATCGGATCCTCATTTGGTGGAAGAGCCAGTTTTAAATTGGATTTCATGCTTTTGTTTTCATCGGGCAAATCATTTTCATCATTCTCATCTAGATCGGGCATGGCCTGTGGACCACCGAATGCAGCCGAAATGGTTTGATTGGGACCAAAGTTCATAAGCCAAGTCTCTCCCTCTGACTCTCCCTCTTCATGACGGTCCGAATCCCCGATCCTGGAGTGTTCCGTTCGTTCATGGTCAGATGGCGTTAGCATTATTGACTGCCGTATCGTACTGGCTTCACTTCTACGACTGGATCCACCCTTGCCCTTTTTCTTCTTCTTTTTCTTCTTCTTGCCTCTGGGAGTTTCAACTGGCATTCGTTCAGATTTGGTCCGTTCGCTCCGTATGGAGTCATCCGGTATCGTGCTGTGATTGTGCATGCTGGAACTTCGTTTGGACTTTCGCTTCTTTTTCTTTTTTCCAACTGGAGACATTATCGATGCTATATCATCTCCTTCCTCCAAGTCTATATTTTGGAGTTCTTTATGCTTTTCCTTTAGTTTGCTCTTGCTCTCCACCAAGCTCTTTGTGGGCGATGACAGATCAGTCGAAGAGAGACGTGTTTTAGCTGTGATAGCGTCCTCATTGGCAGTCTCTGTCTTCTTGGAACCACCAAAATGAGAAGCTCTCGTGGACAGTGATTTGAGAAGCTTCATGTTGTTGAGTATATGGAAGTCGGTGGGCTAGACCTATGAACAAACTCCACAGTCACAACGAAATGTTGATTGGAAATATTTTTGGTGAATTGCCTCCCTTTACTAGAATTGAGTATCGACTTCCAGAAGCTGTTTGAGCGGGAAAGATTCAAATATTGTCCTCCTTTATTGATGCTAGAGGTGCGTTTGAGTATGATGGAAAGCTCTTCTTGGTCACTTTCCTTCCGATTTCAGTTAAACCCAAGTCTTCAAGTCGCTCTTCATCTCCCACGAGTCTTGGTCGGCAGTCGGACGGTGCCAGTGAAGGGCACAACCACTACCCACAAGACCGCTCGCTTGTTAAGTGTTAATTGATCTAACGCCCAATCTGATTGTTTCGAATCTTGTCCTCACTTTCCAATGGTACAAAGTCTACACAAACTCCAACACGTGCAAATGGAGTGGGAAGTTTTGATGGCGCCCATATATAGTGTTAAACACAAGAGCTTTTATCTTTACGACTAGCGAACGTTCCTTTGTGTAATGCACAAAACCGTGTCCAATATCAAATCCGGAATTACCCGCCGCCCCCTGCCCGATCCAAATGGTGGCTTTAATTTTCAAGTTCTAGAGTAGCAACAATCATTGTTAAACTCAATTCAGAAACATTCATGCAACAATCGAATGATGTCTCGCATTCATGTCAGGTAAATGTATCCAAGGTGCAGCTACTAGTAGTAGTCCCTACCAGCAGCACCCACACTGATTCATTTTGTGGACCCCACCAGTCCAGAAGTAGCCAAACATCATGTTTATAGATGTTTTGCCAGTTCATTGTGTTTTCTCTTGATTTGATCAATCAATTTCACTTGATCATCCAAACACTTGTTCGAAAGAGTACCATCTGGTCCCAAGAAACCAGAAATAGCCCGATGAATAGCATCACACTGCCAACTGGGAAAGGGCTGAGGTGACGAATAGTCCAAAAGAACCAAGTAATTGTACAACGTCAGTACAAAGTTTCCCAAATCTTGATCATTCAAGAATTCTTTGGCCGGAACGTTGTTGCTCTTGCAAGTTATGTCGCCAGCATGCAACAATATGGACTCAAGATCGTCCAAAAATCCCGTCATTTCCGCGTGGACCGACTTCATGGGCCGCAAATCCTTGACCCGTACCGTAAACAAAAATCGAAAGAATACCTTGGTCCCAACCGTGACAATGACCATTGCGGGGATGATGGCCAACAATTGAATGTTGAAGCGATTCGTTTGCATCAAGACATCAATAGTTTCTGCGGCATTTAGCATTCCCACCTTGAGCTGTTGGACTTGAATCAAAATCAAACGAATCAGTCGACCACTCATGGCATTGAAGATCAACCCAGAGTTCATATCGTCTTCGTATTGCCGCGAAGCCTTGATCATGGCATCATGTCTTGTTGCTGGAGTTCCATCGCCAAACTTTAGGTCGCGAAGCATGTAGTCCAAGCTTGTTTCTTCATCCGCCTTGGTAATGCCGGTCAACAGTGAGGAACTGGGACGGTACATGAGTTCAGTCAACAAGTCCTTGACGGGAAGCCAAAAGCGGGTGGTGATGATTTCCATGGAAATGTCATAGGATTCTTGAATGAGTTTGCGCAATTTGGGGAAATAGGGCAAGAAGACGTGCTGATGAACCATCTGGGCTATAAAGATTTTGAAGACAGTGGAAGGTATCCCCAACAAATTCCACTGTTGAAAGTGGTTGAATAAATTCGAATCCCGAAACTTGAGTGACTTTCCTTCCCCAACTCGCCGAACCTTGTGAACTTCTCGGACTAATTCGTACATGGCTTTCCATTGTAGTGGAATCTCGGATGGCTCCGTGTAGTCCCTCACACGCCACGACTTGTGCAACTCTTCCAGACGCTTGTCCACTTTGATGGTCGAATGGAGACCCTTCTTGAGCGCATCCTCCACCAAATCGCAGAGAATGGATCGGGCTTTTAATGACCATGCGTCGGCTTCCTTTAACCATGGAGTTTGTACAATGTCATAGTCTTCCAATAGTAACTGCAAAGCAGTATTTCCTCCAATATTTATGGATTCTTCATAGTGCTGAAACTGAAACTTGCCTCTTTCGTCGGCATTTAGTCGAACTGCAAAATTCGAAAACTTTGGCAGCCACGAAGGGGCCACATGCGCAGTATCTTGCTTCTCCAGAGTTACCTTGACAGCTTTTGACAGTACTGAATCATCCATTTCAATCGGTCGTTCCGTCAGCAGACTCACCACCTTTCCGAGACGAACGATTTCTTGGCGGTAGGCTGCTTCCGCAAAGGCTAGTCTCATGCGATCACTTTCATTTGAGTCGTTCATGAAGTCTTGTACTATGCTGGGCAACAAGGATTGACTTTCCACTCGTTTTTTCCAGTGCTGAACAGTACGACTGAGCCGAAAGGAGGATCGTAATAGCCGGTCACGAGCCAGTCTTAACATGGCATCCAACGCCCGTACCTCGGCAGTTTGGTAGGCTACTTCCATGAGCTTGTCAATTTCAGATGTAATCTTTCGTTTCTTGCCATATTCGGGGACAATAGCTTGTTCCACTTGGGCAAATGCAGATGACATTTTCTGCACTAGCGCCCCATGAGACCCAGCCGGTGGAAACTGAACATTGAGAACTTGCAACAAAGAAATCAAAATTAATTGCTGCGACAATCCAATCTGCGATCCATCGTTGGAAGTTCCATCCTCCACTTCAGCCAGTGTCATTAGAGCCCTCATTGCCAACCTCCGTCTCACGCGTTCCACTCCACCAAACTTTTGATAGTGTTCATCGTCATCGTCTAAATCCAACGCTCGTCCGGTGTGATAATCCAGTCTTGATGCCTTGCTAATTAGCGCTTGTTCGGAGTTTTCGGGTGCCGAATACAGACGAAAAAGTCTTCCTGATCGAACGAGCCTAGTGATTGACCAAACTGCCACAATCCCCACAGGCGGCTGGTATAAGAGAATGCTGGATAGGAAATTCTTGCTTTGGGATAGCATCGTTTGAACCACCTCGGGTATCTGTAGCAAGGGTATGGGATTCTTCAGCGGTGAATCGCCAATTCCTCCATTTCCCTTTGCACGGGTAGCATGGGAGGTTGTTGTGGCCTCAGAAACCATCTTTTTGAAGGGAAAGTGGATCTTTGCTGTGATGGGTTCGACCAAGACAAGAAGGGCCAATAGGAGCAGTAATAGCCTCATCTTTGTCCGTCTTGCGGGTATTGGCACACTTTGAATGTCTTGACTGATCGGAATTACCAGTACACGTACGGTGTCAGCTTGTGTCAACATTCTGACATCACTCACCCACCCATCTTCGAAAAAATGTCCGATATTACACGGACATGAAATCTTGAGAGGTCATTGATGCCAGCCGAGACACTCTCTCGTGACTCGTACCAGGGACAGGTCACCTGCGAAACTTCTTATTCAAAAACTCGAAAGTACCAAGTACAAACTGACAATCATGTCGAGTTCGGAGGGAGAAGACGAGCCCCTTCCCGACATTGACTTCAGCGATGATATTGGCGATGACATTAGTAGTGTTGCCAGTCGGAGCGAAGGAGATTCCGATGGATCTTGGTCCGAAGGAGAATGGAGTGATGAGGATGGCGATTACAGCGATGACAGCAGCTCGGACTCAGATTCGTCTAGCGAGTCAGAGAAGCAGCTTGGACCAGTAGCCCCTATTGACGACAACAAAAATCCAAAGGTCAAGCAGTTTTTCGAGCGAATGCAGCACTTTTTTGAAATGAGACGCAACGTGGAAGATCGAGCTGACCTTATGGACCCATCTGATAAGTTTCGACATCTGAAGGTCAAGGTACATTCAGGAGGGATAGAAGAAGAATTGGAAGCCGAAGAAGAAGATGAGGAAAAAGATGAGAAAGAAGTGGAACCAGAAATTCGTTGGAAGAAAGAATATCAGCAAAAGAACATGGATAATTCTACAGTGAAGAACCTTGATGAACTCTATAATGTTGCGGAACAGGCACAAAAGGAACTGAAGCGCGTGCTGGAACTGATGCTGGATGAAGTAAACGGACTGGACGATGAAAGCATCGAAGTCCCCGACTTGAAGCCCCGTGATAGAGCGTATGCAAAGGCAAAAGAAGAATACCGACATCGGATACCTGGCCCTCCGGAATCCTGGCTTTATGATATCGTGAGGGCAAGCGTGGTCTGCAAGTCTTTCAAGCAGGTCTCTGATGTCAACAAGTGGTTATCGAAGCACGCCCACATAGTGTCAGGGAAAAATCGATTTGCAGAGCCGTCCTTCACCGGATATCGGGACATGTTGTATCACGTCTTGATTCCTGTCGAGGGTGAGCTCGCTCATATTTGCGAACTTCAGATACACCACAAAGATATCAAAGTGCTGGCGGAACAATCTGGACTTCCACATCATTATGAATTCTTTCGATCTTGTTTTGCAGGTGATGTGTATCAGGGAGACGTCTTGCAGGATCTAGCTATGATGAACAAGTATGGAACTGTTGACCGAAAGCTGATGGACGTCCTAATGGATTCCCAGGATGCGGCACAGCTCAAAATGTTTGCGGAATTGTTCCGGGAAAAGCTGGAAGAGTTTGATTCTGCATTGCACTTGTTCAAACGGATATCTGGTATTCAGCAAGGAATGAAAGATGATCGGAGTATTGCCGAGACATACTATAGCATTGCACTCGTCATGGGCGCCAAGCAAGATGTTGACGGTTCAATCAAAAACTTTAACAAGGCCTTGTCTATTCAAGAGAATGTTCTTGGCTCCGAACACATTGCAGTTGCTGAAACCAACAGTCAAATCGGTCATATGATGTGCAAAAAGTGTAATTTCTCTAAGGCCCTGAAGAAATACCAAAAGGCGCTGCGGATCCGGGAAGCAAATTCAAACGGTCTTCTTGTGGTCATTGAATCACTCAAAGACATCGGATTGGCACAAGAGAAGATGGGTGACTACCCAGCCGCAGAAGAATCGTATCGCAAAGCGCTGGAAATCCAAGAATCCTTCCTTAGTGATGTTCATCCAGATGCAGCCGCAACAAGGCACCTGATTGGTAATGCGCTATGCCAATACGGAGACTACACGAAAGCGATGGATGAACATCGGCTAGCACTCTCGATTCGGGAGACGGAGGTTGGAAAGAATAATCTCATGACAGCTGAATCCCATACGGATATCGGTATTGTTTTGACTGAACGAGGAGATTATGAAGTCGCAGAATGGAGGCATCGAAAGGCTCTAAAGATAAGAGAAACACTTCGAGGCAAGGAACATGAAGAATGCGCAATTTCCTTAAAGTACTTGGGCGACCTGCTTTGCAGAAAAAAGGATTGGGAAGGAGCTATCAATGAATTGACACGAGCTAAAGAAATCTTGAACAAGGTTTATGGTATGGACCATCCTCTTGCCTGCGCATCGTACATTGACCTTGGAAATGCGTATCTATACAAAGGAGATGTCGACCATGCATTGCAGGAGTTCCGACGAGCGAAAGGGTTGCTTGAGACTACCCTTGGTGAGGATCATCCAGAGACAATGGCTGCTTACAATGCACTTGGTCGGGCTTACACCCTGCAAGGCGACTCAGCTGAAGCTCTGCACCTGCTTCAAAGAGCATTTGAAGTCTTTGAAGAAAATCTGGGCAAGGACCACCCAACAACAGCAGCGACTTGTCAGTATATTGCAGACGCCCTCCTCGTTAATGGTAATTTGGATGAATCCTTGGTGCAACATCGAACGGCACTATCCATTAGAGCCAATATTTTAAGTAAAGATCACCCAGACACCGCCGTGTCCTGTGCACGGGTTGGAGACATGCTTGGGCGCAAAGGGGATTTTGTTGGTGCCGCAGTTGCCCACCGACAGTCACTGTCTATCACCGCTATTCTTTGTGGTGATCGGCACCAGGAGTGTGCGATAGCTCGTGTGAGATTGGCACGCATCTTGGCAGCGCAGGGCGATTTCGATGCCGCTATCGAAGAGATGCAGCAGGCCATTGAAATTCAAACTGCAGTTCTTGGGAATGAGCACGAAGACACCGGAAGGAGCTTGTCAGTAATTGGTTCAATCCACAGTATGATGGATGACTTTGACGCGGCGCAAAAGGATCAGAATTCAGCTGTCGATATTTTGCAAGCAAAACTTGGTAAGAAACACCCGTGGACAGTGGAAGCCAAGGAGAAACTTGAATTGGCGGAAACCGGGACGAAGGAAACAGATATATTTGAGCCTGTCATCCAAAAGATTACAGGTTCACGGCCCAGTTTCGAAGGTGGCTCGTTCATGTCGCCAATGAGTACCAAGAAAAAGAAATCTGTGGCGCCAATTCCACCGGAGGCTCCTATCACACCTAGAAAGGCAGCGGAAGGCAAGAACGTGCCTTTGCCTGATGCTGGATTGACACCTCCGCCCAAAAGGAAGTCGAAAAAGACCAAAAAGGCAGCAGTCGGCGAAGATGAAAATGACGAAGGAACCAAATCCAAGAAGAAGAAAAAGAAGAAAAATGGAGAGGGCAAGAAAAAGAAAAAATCCAAAAAGGCAAAGGATGGTGCAGATGATGGAGAGGGCAAAAAAAAGAAAAAAAAGAAGACCAAAAAAGCAGGCGGCGAAGAGGGAAATGACGAAGGAACCAAAAAGTCAAAGAAGAAGAAAAAGAAGAAGAAGCCAGCAGAGTGATTTTAATATCGCATGTGTCCATCACTTTGCCTTCGGTGTTCTACAGAACGATTGAAGATGACCTCCCCATTTCTCTTTACCAGCTTTTGCCAGTAGTTTCGATTGCAATGCGCGACGTCATCTTGATAGCTAGTAACGATACTGTAACGTGCATCTTGATGTCACCATATTTCACGAGCGTAGACATGATATTAATAGTAATCGGACTTCCATGTCACACATACTTTTCGCGTGGGTCTATTTTGAAAGGACAAACCCTCCTTCCATTTGCACCACTGACAACAGTGTGAACAAGGAAATCTTCCTGCCTGTCGAAGAAACTATGATCGAGCTTATGCAATGATATAGATGACGCCGGAGGATTGGATGCGAAGGTCGTGTCCCACGCTGTCTTGACGATAAGCTTAGTCCAAGAAGCAGGGACTTGTCACAGAATCCCCAGATCGGAATCACTTCCAATTGTGTACCCTTGCTGGCTCGTTTCCACAGAAGAAATAACGACAGTGCAATACTCACTTCAATGCCATGTGGTTTGCCTTCCGTAGTAGCTGGAGGGAAATTTGTTTATTGAGAAATGAAATGGTCGTCTTTGCGAGATAGATCTCTGAGCTGCTCCATTTCCACTTGGTCTTGAATCCCTCCACCACGAACCCGAATGAATGCTTCATTGACATATTTACTCATTGTCTCTATAAATTTGTGTCATCAATCATGCTCTCATGATGATAGATGATAGTTACTTAGTCTGGTGCTGTGCTGTACAGTATTGTGATTGCCTTTTGTTACGCGACGTTTCCCTCGAAATAAATGGGACGGACTTGGGAAATTCGGTAAAAATTAGGGAATGCGGTAAAAATAAAGGGAATGAGGGACACCGTTTTGTTTGCGGATATGATTGCGGACAAACAAAGTCATTTTTCACGGTGCTATTTTCAAGACTTTCAGAAATTACTATCCACTTGAAGGTAGCACCCATCTTTGCTTTGCTGCACTTGGAGTTCCAGATTTGACACCTCCCTGCTCTGAAACAATCCAACCCAAGCCACAAAAGAGTGATTCTGCTGCCTCATCTCCTTTTTGGATAAAGCAAACACAAGGTTTGTCTAGTTCTTTCAAAACTTTTGACGCTTCTTGTACCAACAGTCTCCCGTATCCCTTCCGTCGGTATTCTGTTTCCACGTGAAGCATGCCCAAGGTTCCATCGCGAGAACGGACAATATGTGCGCACAAGTGTCCATCCTTGTTTTCAATGCCAAAACAAGCCAATCCCTCCTCCAGACAGTCTTGGGTCGTTCGCAACAAGCTAGTCCGTGATTTGTGACACAAACTATAGTGAATGTGTTTGGCATCGTTGACAGCCAGCGGTCGGAGAATGGCACCGTCTTGTAATGTTTGTGGCTTTGGTTTTTCAAAGAGAGTCTTTTCGACTCGTCGCCGACGTTTGTTACGTTCATACAGTTGCTTTCCTTTTTGTCGAGGATCATCCTGTCGATTTCGCTCCATGGTCAGTTGAATGTTTACCATGTGTTGCAAGACTCCTTTGAGATAGGTGGCAGTCTCGCGGGCTCCTTCCAACAAAACCAATGATTGGGCACAGGCTTCTAGTGTAGAGAGACAGTGTCCCTCTGGTTCTTTGCGGATGGCATCATACAAACAAGATGCTGGGGCAGTGAACTGTACTTGCTGACAAGCATTTACAAGGTCTTCTGAACCTAGTGCCATCCTCTTTGCTTCTGCCCAAGTGCCGTCCATAACGATGAGTAGATTGTCTTGCTTCCGGATTTCTTGCAGTGTTTGGATCAGGTTTGCATCCATGTCTACCATATTCGCTTCTTGTTTGCTCTCGTCGTCTTCAAGATTGCCAAACCCATCCAACGAAATGGCATCATCTCCGGGAAACAGCAACAATGGTCGTTGTCCTCGATCTAGACATTCCTGGACAATTTGCAAGCCCTTGACCTCAAATTGATAGTCTCGTTGTACTTGCACATTTTCCAGCACCAGAGACATAAGTGGGACGGTCGAAAAAGTTTTCTTGCGAAATTCATTGGGATGTTGGAGTACCAATAGTTGCGTTCGAGTCGACAGCTTTTCGGGCGGCAAGGCATCGCATACGCAAATGACAGGGGGTCGATCACAGCCTGGACATAGATTCCGGGTTTTGGATTGTCGTTCTTCTTTGCGTCGTTCTCCTTTGGTGATACTAGAAGCAATTTTCACTTGCAAATGAGAGGGTGGTGTCTTTTCACCACTTTGTGATAGGTCTTGTTGGGTTCTTGTTTGTCGGCCAGCATTCTTTGGTCCACTGGTAAGAGCGACGGCTGGTTGAAGGAAGAGGAAGAACTTAGCAAGAGCAATTCCTAGGTATAGCCATGACGATAGATTGGACTTCCTTCCCATCACTGTTATGTGGTGACAAATGGCCAAGTGGTTGAAGTGGTCATGAATTTTATTGTTTCGTTTCGGTGTGATGGGGTGTATGTCAGGTCGAAGGAGTCGGACGCCTGCCAACAAACTCACTCTGGAAATCCTCTTCAACTTGCCCACCGTGTACAGTAGCATGAAAGGACACCTGAACGAGGTGACAAAGAGCAATGATGACGATAGCAACAACCAACGGCAGCGAGAAGATTGGGAGAGGCGACAAAATGCTACGAAAGAGATTTTGGATACATTCGTCAAGCGCACTGGCGTATCCCAGTCCAGTGCGAAACAAGACAATGGCACCATGAATCATCGGTCACCACTTCGTCGACGACGGTATTTGTGGACTGATGCTTTTGCCCTTGCAAATTTTGTAAGTCTGAGCCACAATACTGAGAAGAAGGAAAGACAGCCCGAGAAAGCAACAGCAGCTGTCTATCAGGAACATGCTCGGAATCTGATGGATGCTGTTCACGAAACCTTGGCCAAGCATCGTCTGGGCCATAAGGAACCTCATAAAGCAGCAACTTGGTTGCCCAATGCCTCGAACGAACATCCTACAGCAGGAGGACTCCGAATTGGAAAGCCAGAAGACGAACGACCACTCAATATCCCATACAATTCCGAAACGGAATGGGACAAGGATGGACAATACTTTCATTACCTGACCAAATGGGCGACTGCCCTGGACATGGTCACGCGGGGTTGCGGCGACACTATCTATACAAAATGGGCAATGGAACTCTTGCGAGTGGCCGCATCCAAATTTGTCACGCATCAATACGGACGGCCACAAATGTACTGGAAACTCAGTATTGACATGTCGCGACCACAAGTTTCTTCCCAGGGAGCCAGGGATGCACTGGAGGGATACATCCTAGCCAATCGATTGATTGCTACCTGTGAACAATGTCAAATTTGTACGCCTCTTTTACCGACCATGTTCCATCTACAAGGTATCTTTTATTCCATGATTCATATTGTCGAAACAAATGATGATCCATTGGAGTAAGATGATTTCGTCGTCGTTTTGTGTCCCTTGCCTTTTCACTTTGCTCTCACAATGCATCTGTTTTGATTGAATGTATATAGATTGGGTGGCATGCTCCTAGACATATGTCAACTAGACATGCTGCAGAAGCAAATGGGGCCTGACGTTCATCGCAAGGCTTTGTTGAATGATATGAAACATGCAGTGTTGAGCGGTTTGGAGTCCATTGCCCAAAGCAAGGAGCTGAAAGGTCCACCAAATGAACGTACCCCCTTTCGAGAGCTGGGGCTATCCCTTGGTTTGCGGGTGGTCGAGCAAGTGCTTTTGGATGAGTCGTTCAGCTCCTTGTTGTCAATCACAAGCAAATTGTCAACCTTTGAGGAAATACTTGTCTTTCTTCCTCTAGCAGAGCAGATCGAAACATATTGGATGGATCCTCAGCGCCAATTGGCCAGTTCATGGACAGATCACTTGGATATGAATGAGATCATGTTAGCGTCGACCTTGAATCCAAACTGTTGGTTACAATGATAAAGTGGCAGCTAGATAGATATAGAATGATTCCCCTTACTGTCTAGTGTTACAATGGCTCTATTGACGATGAAAGAAGTGGTCTTCATCGCGCGAAAAGGGGTGTGTCGTGTGGTCTATGTTATGGTTGGATGTGCTGTGCTGGGTTGCTGCACTTGTAGTAGTTACAAGTCAGGATCGATTTCTTCCTCCTCTTCTCCGAATCGATTTGGGTGTGGCGATGTAGCTGGTGTGGGCGTGATTGTTGGGAGCAACGAAAAGGTAGGTGGCGCCATGGAGAATAGACTCGCAGCGCCTTGTTTTTGTCCTTCTTGTTTTTGTTGTTTGGGCTGTTGCATCCATTGATTGTTGTCTTCATCACCCCAATCATCGGTGTCTCCTCCCAATGCATCAAATGGATTCTTATGCGCTATTGGCGACGTTGGTTCTTTGATGGCGACAGCCCAAGACTGATTTGTCCGTATTGGTGTGGACGAAAAAGAACCAATCCCTTGCTGTCCCACACCCGTCATGGTTTCCATCCGCCGAGTGGTTTCCTGTAGCATTTGATGGGGAGTTTTCTGGAAAGAGAAGGTGGCCTCTTGAAAACCAAACGATAGAGCACCGCCCTTTTTGGACGGTTTCTTTTTCTGAGCTGCCATCTGTCGCTCTTGCAAGGAGGCCAGTTGACGTTTGAATTCAGCTTGTTCGTCACCTTTCAATGAGGACTTTTTCTCTCCACCAGTGCTGGGAAGAGCTCCAGCAGTTTTAGCAGGAGTTGGCATAAAGACCTTCTTGGTTTTCGCCTTTAGCTTTTGCCTCAATGAAGCTTCCGTTATTTTCTTTCCGTTTGCAGCATTGCCATAATTATTCTTGTTGGACACTTCGACAGAAAGGATAGCAGACGACTTTGTTTGTTGTTGAAATTTACTTGTCATTCCCTTTGACACAGCGACACCCCCCAAAGAAGTTTTCTTCCCATTCTTTTTCTTGGCATTCGCCTGCTTTTGTTTCGCCGTCTTGGACCTTCGTTTCCCCATATTTCCCTGTTTGTTGCCTCTTATTCTTTGAAAAAAAGTGAAACAATGTCAAACAACTGATAGATGCTTCCAATTTTGCGTTTTCAGTTTTCGTGGTGAAAAGGGCGAAAATTTAATACTCTCGGTGTTTTTGAATTCCTAATTCTCGATTCTCGATTCGACAACTACAATATCATTGGTTGGTTGTCAGCTCCCCCTTCCCCTTCGTTATCCCTCGCTTTTAGTCGATCCCCTAAAATCAGCGACAAGTCGATGCGATGTCGCATGGCAGGAACAGAATTTCCCACCAACTCGTCGGCTACAAACTTCCGGAAACAAAAGGGTGTGGCGTCCACCTGGTGGATCCAAAAGAAAGCTACCACCGCCACACCGACTGCTTCACCGATTACACTTTGGAATCGGTTATCCGAATAGGCTCAGCTCTGTACAGAATCATCAAGATTTAACATCCATCAGATTCCACTTCAACCCGGCCGCCCGGCACATCACACGACGTCGTCCTTCTTCGTGACGAAACAAGCCTCAATACATCATGATGGGCGGCGGCTCAGGAGGGGGCACTAGCCCAAACTTCAATCCACGGCCACCAACCACGTATTATCTTGCCAATACGGGAGAGCAAGCGCAAACCTACTTTTTGGATCAACAGGCATCCACACATCGGCGGCTTAATCAAAAAAAGGACATCCGAAACAGCAAATGGAACAATGATAGCAGCAACAGTTTGAATAGTCCGCGAGATCATACTACTCCGCGCATCATCAATCGCAACGTACCAATCATTGACATTAAACGATCACTATCAGGAGATCTATCCGCATTGGCACGAAAGCCGCTCTTATACAAATCTTCTGGTGATAGTGGGTACTATGGCTCAATCAACAACTCGGAGCGGCCTGAAAATTTGTACACCATTCGCTTTCAAGTTGTCGTTTGGAACATTGGCAAGCTCGATGTTGTGTCAGCATCTGTCCCCATGACCTTTCGAGTCACCCTGTTTTGGAATGACATTGATGCGGATGGCATGCGAGACGACTTGACGGAAGATGGGAGTTATGTCTCCTCCAGCAGCAGATCCATTAATGTGTGGCGGATGCACGGCCGACAAAAAGCCGTACAACAAGAAATTGCTGGCGACGCGGCCTCACTGCAACAGAAAATGCTCGAAGTGCCGCCTTTGGCCATTATGAATTGTTCGACGTTTGAAACTATTGGGAGTCCGGAAGTTGACATGCTGCAGGAGTCTTCGCGACTCATGCGATGGTCCTGCATGTATCGGGCCACTATGATTCAAGAAAACTTGCGAGTGGATCAATTTCCTCATGACGATCACGACATCTACATTCAATTGGCAATCTTGTCCAACCGAGGCAAGGGAAAGCAATGGGATCGACGATTGTGGAAGCTCGGTTTGGCGACCTCGGATGATGCCCAAGGCTCAACTCGAGTGCCCCATGGCGTCTTGGTGGACCAAGCTCGATTGCCAGGCTTTTCCTACAACAAGGAACGAGGGCTTGACTTTAAATTTGTTCGAATGGAGCATGGAGCCTTTGACAACCACACTGAGGAGTCGGCTGAGGAATACCTTAAGGTGTCACTAAATGTTCTCCGCGAGTCAGGGTACTACGACAACAACATTGTTCCACTCTTGGCCTTGATGAATGTTGTCGCTGTGTCCGTCCTCACCTTTAAGGACACAGAATTTTTCTACCGTGGTTTGATCACTCTGAACATTGCTTTTGTGGAAATGAGCATCCGGATGACCGCTGATTCCCACTTGCCTTCAGTGGGGTACGAGATTCGATTGCAATCCGTTCTGAATCAATTTTTCTTTGTCCTCATGCTGTTGGTCTTAGAGGCTATGGTCGTCAACGTTTTGGTGGTCGACTATCAAATATCCGCCGATATCACTCGCAAGATTGATGTGGCGACAGGAGCATTGGCCATCATTCACAATTTTTACACTGTTGCATCCTACTATGAATCCGCTCGACGGGCTCGACGACGACTGAATGGCAAAGAGAAAAGTTCCAATGCAGGTAGGAAGTCTTTCCGTGGTAGAAAACCAGCACCTGTGTGAAAAAGTAGACGTCTACCAAGCCAGATCAAAAGGCCTTCTTTCTCTTTTGGGTGATGGGTGATTGTTGCCGTACTATTGGACGCATGCATTAAGTTTTATTCCTCTCAGTAAATGTCATAAGAGGCAATTTTGTGCACGCTTTGTATGTCCATTTGATTTATCTTGTCCATGTAGAATCGTAATATGTAGCAAACTTACTGTTGTACCTACCAAGAGAATGGTGACAAAGATGTCACCCAGTTTTTTGCAGAATGGCCTCTGGGAATCGCGGGCATTTTGCATCCGAAGCGTTGTAACTCCGCTATGCATTCCCACTCAAACTGCACAAGCGAAAAATGGTCTGATTGGTTTCTCATTGATTAACAGACTATTACTCTGCGCAATTCGCAATTCGCAATTCTCATTCTTCGACATGTATTCATAGTCTCGTCTGTTTTCGATCCGTATTTCAGAAAACCCATCACAATTCTTCGCATTTAGCCATTCTTTGATTTGGAGAGTGGTTAGTATGCGAACTGTTGCAAATTGTGATGCTATTGGCATAACACGGGGTTCTTTTTCCAGGCATTTATGTTCCTCAAAATTCGAACCTTCGCCAATGTCATGGACTTGATATTTGTGGGCTACCATCCACAACTTTTAAAAGACAAGATCTAGAATGACGTACTGTGGCTTGATACTGTCCACATTGATTTCACTCCGCATGTTTGCGAGTGCTCATGATCTCAATACATCATGCTTTCCCACTATTGGGTTCAACCCCGAGAAACACAAGACTGTGTACAAGCTGGGCGTCTTGGCTAATCGAGGCGTGGAAGCTGCCTACAAATCTTACAACAGCACCTTTTCTGATTACTTGACTGCGACAGCGGGCAAGCGGTTTGACCCACCCATCACTTTCGAAATGCAGCATGTTAGTTTTCAAACGATGTATGACTACACTGCATCCAATGAGATTGACTTTGCTTTTGTCAACTCAGCGGCGGCTGAGTGTATTTCAGCCCAATATTCAACTCAATCTCTTGCAACCATTGTTGGATCAAAGCTGAAGGACGGCCAACGATACAACACTTCGACTTTTGGGGGTCTCGTCATCACTCGAGCAGACAACGGCAATATCAACAGGATTGAAGATCTGAAAGACAAAGTAATTGGTGCAATTTCCATCTCTGGCTTTGGTGCCGCGCTCATGCAGTTTTATGAAATGGAGAAACGAGGGCTATCATATATCAATGATCCCTCTCAAATTGTCTTCACAGGGAACCAGAACCTTATTGTTCTAGGAGTATTGGAAGGAACCCTAGATGTTGGTTTCATTCGGACAGGCCAGCTTGAAAAGTCAAAAGATCGGGAGGGCGTCAAAATCGATCCCTCCTTGCTGAAGATTATTGAAGCTCGAGTGGATGAGGTGGATGGCGTCCCTTTTCCCTTCCCTCACACAACTCCACTATATCCTGAGTGGAACATTGCCTCAATGAAAGACACTCCCGAAGATGTCTCTCGAGAAGTCCAAGCTGCGTTGCTTAGATTGGCAGAACACGGAAGGACTGGCAAAGCATTAGAAACGTGTCTACTTTCAAATGCTACAGGGCTGTGCAGTGACGTCCATGCTCTGGATCCTTCGGCTCGATGTGATACAACTGTTGAGGTTGCGACTGCAGCAGCACAAGCTCTTGCTGATGGCGGGTATTCTCGTTGGCGGATTGCTTTATCAATGAACAAAGTTCGGAATGTTCTTCAAGAAACGAAGTTCATTCAAAACGATCCTGAATTGGATCTGTGGCGGTGCAATCCACCTTCAAAGCTGTACAATCAGATTACATGTCCAGACGGGACCAACAAAGTCTCGGAAACCGAGTTTGATCTGACCTGTGCACAAGCAGGTTTGGAGTGTCCTGATGGCTTTGAGTGCTTTTGTCGACCATGCATAGCCGAAACGTCGTGTCATCGGGCTGCCTATTTTATCGCTGGCAGATGTCTTAGCATCTGGCTACTCATGGCCGGTAAGCTCGGCCAACTACCCTTTGATGTATTGATTCACGTGTGCAAGTGCTCACTCTGCCCTTTCTTTCAGCAATTCTTGTTCCCATCTGTCTTATTGGTTCAATTGCCATCTATCGGTACATGAAGAGAAAAGAAGAAGAATCAAATCGACTTTGGCTCGTTGGATCAAATGAACTACACTTCCCTAGCCCCCGAGTCGTCATCGGGCATGGGTCTTTCGGTGTTGTGATGCAAGCAGAATTCCGTGGTTCGAAAGTAGCTGTGAAACAAGCATACCGGAAACAATCGAATCTTGCCGGCAAGAAGAGCTCTCAAAGTAAGAAAGGTGAGGCATCTCAAGAAAAAGCGGTACCAACGGTGCCAGAGAGTATCTCCACTCCTGATATCGAACTAGGGCTATCAGCAAGCAAGGGACCAACAGAAACTGATAGTAGTGAAGGGATTGATGAAGAGGAGGCCCGGGTCGATTTGTCTATCGTACAGTCCATGCAATTGAAGTGCTTGTCCACATCTGTTGGAAGTCATAGCTTGGAATCCTCTGATGGGACCTGGCCCACAGCACCAAAATCATCCTCGTCTTTTAAGAAAAGCTTTTCGTGGACGAGAGCAGATTTCATTGCAGAAATGAAAACTTTGTCCCAACTCCGACACCCAAATATTATTACAATCATGGGTAAGTTGCAGAAGCCAAAAAAACCCATTTCCAAACCACAAAATCATATTCTCACACCACATTCACTTGTTCAGGTGCTGTCATCGAAAAGAGATCTGTACCACAACTTATCATGGAATACATGGAGCATGGTTCCCTTTCTGAAGTCTTGCAAAATCCCACCATGGCCCTTGAATCCGAAATGATTCTTAGAATTTTACAGGATATCACCCAAGGAGTTCGTTTCTTGCATTCATTTGAGCCACAAATGGTCCATGGGGACTTGACGTCGGCCAACATCTTGATCGACTCGACTTTTCGAGCCAAGGTGTCTGACTTTGGCTTTTCTGAACGAAAGCCTACCAAAGCAACTGGCACTCCACTGTGGATGGCTCCAGAATTGTTGACAGGCAAATCCCTGAACACCACCAAGTCAGACATGTATGCAGTGGGCATCATTATTTCAGAAGTTGTATCAAGGGAAGAGCCATACCATGATGAGACAGAAAACGTTGCTGAGTTGCTTCACGCCATTGTCGATCGAAAAGAAAACAAGAGACCTCGCCTTCCTATAGATTGTCCTGTGAAATTGAGGAAGCTAATCCAGTTTTTGTGGCACCATGACCCCGAACAAAGACCAACGGCAAGCGCCCTCGACCATCGCCTGAAAGAGCTGGATGCTCACATTTTTGACAAATGCTCATTTTCAGCAAATCGTGTCAGTCGTTCCAAGATGATTGATCCAACCAACGAAGTCGACTTCCTTTACCAAGCGTTTCCAAGACATGTCGCAGATGTTCTCAGAGTTGGTGGCAAGGTGGAGCCAGAAAGCCACGATTGTGTGACTATTCTCTTCTCCGATATCATCGGCTTTACCACCATTGCTTCCAAGTTCGAGCCAATCAAGGTTTCTCAAATGCTTGATCGTCTCTATCTTAAGCTTGACACGTTAAGTCAGAAGCATGACTTGTTCAAGATTGAGACGATTGGAGATGCATACATGTGTGCCGGTAACTTGGCCAAGAACCAGAGCTCAGATCATGTGAAGCGAGTAGCCTTGTTTGCCAACGATGCCATTCAAGCAGCTTCGGAAACCTTAATTGATGAAGACGATCCTTCGTTGGGATATGTGCATATCCGTGTCGGGTTCCATTCAGGCCCAGTAGTGAGCAATGTTGTTGGATCATTGAATCCACGCTATGGAGTGTTCGGAGATACCGTGAATGTGGCATCTCGAATGGAGAGCAACTCTGAGGATGGCAAAGTGTTGTGCACAAAAGAAAGCGCCCTGTTACTGATGTCACAGAAATCGGATCTTCTAGTTAGATTACGTGGGGAGACAGCCGTCAAGGGGAGAGGGAAAATGACTACCTATTGGATAGGCTGAATGACAACTGGAGTGCTGGATGTTCTGTTCCCACACTGTTCGGCCAAAGCTAGCTTTGTGGACCAGGCGCTTCCTAGCATGATTAGATGCAGGGTGTTTACTTGATTTTTCTTTTTATACTTAAAAATGTATTCATAAATTCTATGATAAAATCACGCGGTGATCATCGTCACTCTCTTTCGTAGTTCTACTGTACTGTTTTGAGTTCGTTGAAAAATCTATCAAATTTTTGTTGATCGAAGAAGTCAACATCGATTTCGACTAATACGATACCATACGATATGATGCTCACCGAGAACCGTCAACCTTTTATCCAACTTTCTCATTCATACCGGTAGTATCAAGATGTATTTGCCACTTTCAACCTGTCTGTTTCTGACAGGATGGATCATGTATCGAAGCCTCAGAGAGAAGACACAGCAACGGCTAAAGATGTTCTAAATGTTTATGCAACCAATACGCGTTACAAGTCCACGGAAAGCCATCCTTGGCAAAGGCATTCGTTGCCCATTGATCATGACGAGACGTTGATGGAATTCCGGCAACGATTAGTCGAACTCTTCAAGCCCTTCTACAACAACACTGATATTCCAAGTCATGGGGGTGAAGCAACCGTGACGATGATCGCAGTCGATTCGGATGGAATCCTTCTTTTCAACGATGCCTTGCAAGAGGATGAGAGCTTGTATCAGAACAGTTTTAAAGAAGGTCAGAAAGAATCATCGGAGCGACATACCCGAAACTCAAAGTTTAGGTATAGGGACTTTCAAGCATTACATGAGCTGGGAATTCAACCTCAGTCCCATATCTACGCATTTCCGACTTTCACCACAAATCATCGATGTGCTGTATCGCTTCATCTCAAGTTTCCACCCCCAAACCAGAATGACCCGGTATTAATCAAACTACCAAGCCTTTTCTCTCCTTGCATCATGGTCAAGGTTATTTTAGTGGATTTACAAGAGCAACAAAGGGAACGTCAAAATGTAACAACGGGAACACTGCTACAAGGAGAAAGCCACGAGGATATGGATATTGACAACAATGAAAAGGACCACAACAAGCCTGGGGTAATGATGGCGAGCACCAACGGACCAACGATTAGGCGCCATCGTAGTATCGATAGAATGCGGCTGCTTTTCGCCGGAAAGCAACTGGAAAATTTTCGTCGTCTTGTGGACTATGGGATTGGTTGGGATGCTACGATTTTCGTATTGTATCGACAAGAGGACGCATCGTCATCAGCAGGAGGGAACTGAAGGGTGCTGGTGATTGATTCTTATTGCAAGGGTCATACCACTCGTTTTACAGCTTTTAAGCAATGCAGAGTTGGGTCAGGATCTAAAGGGCGAAGTGAGTGAGTCAGTCGTCGACATTTCAAATCTGATGGTGGCTCTGCTGGTTGTTTGTCTGCACTGGTTCTAGGGCTGGAGATAGCGGGGACACGTCACAGCAGTTAGTTCTTGACACAATAACGTTGTGCTGGTTGGCTCCGTATTGGTGGGAAATGAAATGTATGGGAAAGTAATAGAGACATGGCAGAGCATAGGGGGACTTCACGCCTGCAGTGCGGTTCGAAACAGTATTTCGTGTTGGCACTTTCCCAAGCACTCGAATGAGTCGAATCGCACTTTGGTTCATTTTTATTTTGTTGTCACACACAAATTCGAACCACCGCTGTCGAGTTTTTCTCATCAGCAACAACTGAACGAGACCACGCAACGACTCGTTATGATGCCAACTCTACAACACCCTCATCGAACACAGTGTCGCAGAGTTTCCTTTGACCCGATGATGCCAAACTCCAAAGACGTGAACCCAATGATCATCCAAACTGGCCAGCACAACCACATCAACCTCGCGTCCTCTGCCTCTTCGACATTACCACCACCGCCACCACCTATCGCCACCTCTACCTCTACTAGCTTGCAAAATCGCCAAAACAGTCGCATTCCAAACAGTAGTATTCCTTCCTTGGGCCGTCAATTGAAAAGGTTGCGTGACAGCAATACGTCGAATCAGGCACAAGCGGCCGTTCTAGCGCTCCAACCTATTGTCCACAATTGGATGCAAACCGACTCGAAACAAAAGGCTTCAGCTGTAGCGCAAGGATCATCAAGTGTCAACACAAACGATACTTTCCCCGATGCGCTTGACTTTGGCAACACTACCACCAGCAAGGGCATTCCTGGCAACACTCCACACCATTCTTCCATCCCACCAAGCACTTTTCGGGCCGATACTGGGACTCCTTCTTCTTTTTCGTCTTCTACCAATGCCGGTGAACACTTTCAACAGCTTCGTGGGGTTCCCATTTTAGTCTTGGCATTCAAGGAATGGGAATCCTGTTCTGTGGTGGTATCCACCATTTTACGCATTTTGGCAAATTTGCTCCACAGGGAAGCCACCATTGCCCATGCGCTCGTCGAAATGGGAGGCCTTCGTACCATTGTGCGCGCCATCTCCAAGCAGCACGAATCCAAGAATGAAACGGTATTCACTGCCTGTGTGGCCTTGCTTTCCGAATTGGCCCAGCACATGCCGTCAACTGCTGGATCGGATGCCTGTCTCGCATTGGTCGTTCACTCGTTGTGGCGATTTCCAACGAACGGTTACTTGCAAGGGTTTGGTTGTCTCTTTATGGAACGTGTCCTACTTCCCAAACTCCTACTCTGGGGGGTCTCTAAACCCACCACCAAGCCCTTGCCGCCGCCATCTGGTGGCACTACTATTGAGGGCGACTCTCCTGGTAACAACGAGGAAGTAGTGGAGGAGGAGGATGCTTGGAGCATTACGACCATTCACCAAGAAGACACACTCCAGAAAGTCGTGGTCCCACTTTTGATTCGCATGACAAAGTACCATCATGGTTCTAATCCTGCCCTCTGTCAAACCGCAGAACATTTGTTTCATTGTATCAATGAAAGATTGAACAACAACAACAA
Organism: Cylindrotheca closterium; assembly: GCA_933822405.4. Taxonomy (NCBI): domain Eukaryota; phylum Bacillariophyta; class Bacillariophyceae; order Bacillariales; family Bacillariaceae; genus Cylindrotheca; species Cylindrotheca closterium. The sequence continues at coordinate 859,387 of CAKOGP040001869.1, read as the reverse complement.
CAACAACGGGGTTGAATTTGTCCCAACAACGAGCGATCAATGGAGTAGTAGCAAATAGCTTGCTGGCTAATGCCAATGCTAATGCCAAATGTATTATACAACACAAACTGTCTGTACTTGTATACTGTGGTATTTTTTTTATGATTACGAATTATTACGATGTTACAAAACAACCATGCAATAATATCAAAAAAATTGCATGCAGGATGTATTCTTTTTAATGATCCATCTCATGTGAGTTGTCCCCAACCTTTTTCCAACACAGTTTCCATAGGTACAACTACTGTCCAATATGGAAACAGAAAAAGTGAGTGCTCCCTCCTATCTTTTCTTGGATGGATCGTCCAATTGTCTTTTTACTTCTCATTTTCTTTTTTCTTCTTTTGAGGTATTAGGCTCGAAGGTTTAGCTTGAAATAAAAGATGGGGTTGAAGAAAGGATCCAATATCATTTCTCCCATTCCATTGTGAGAAGCAACAAAGTCTCCTCCTGCACCAGTAACCCAGAAGCGGCCTTCGTCTTCAAAGACATATCCACTGGAAGCAACCGTGGCAAATTGGAAAAATTCTCCTCCATTCTTATCAAAGGTGAAAAAGAAGTCGCAGCACCATTGGGGTTCTGCCAGGCAGACTACGCACGAACCGGTGGCGACACCAATCTCGTCTTCGCCAGCTTCCCATGTTCCAGTAGAGTCGTTAGCGAGGGCCATCGGTCCAGAAAAGACAAACTTGTCGCCCAAGACTTCAGTTTCTCCAATGACAGTGTCTCTGAATTCTTCCATTGTCTAATAATAATGAGAAAGCAAGAGAGAAAGAAACGAAGTTGGTGAGCTACAGATTGATGATTGACGATTGATTCCTATACATAGCACATGTACCCGGTACACGGCAATAATGTCTGATGGACACTTCTTTCAATGCGATACCATGCGACAATTCGATCAATACAATCAAGATAGCAGTAAGACTTACAACCACAAAGGACACTTCAATTTCATCACCATCGATCTTGACATCACCATTTCGGGAGATCATCTTGTCGCCCTTATCAGGGGTAGTAGTAGTAGTACCATCGGTCGCAACGGTTTCTTCTTGTGCACGACGTCTAGAACGTTCTTCCATGAGAGCCTTCATTTCTTGTGCACTTGCTGGTGGATGTTTCGCGGCTGCTTCATCCTTGTTCTTGTTTCGATACATGGCTTGAGAAGCATTCAACAAGGAAAGGAAGAAAACGACTAGGAACTTGGTGCTCATCATGATGGAATATACAAATTGATAGTTTGTTGAATGAATCAATAAAAGAATGAATCAAGGATAATATTTACAAATGAATGTGAAGGTCAACTTGCTTTTCTTTCACAAAATTCAACGATGGAGTTGGACACCCGAAAAAACAAAAGCTTCCCACAACGAGTTTAGAGCTCCGGCATCCTTGCTTGTGGGTGAATTCAAATTTGAAATCTAGTACGCGCACGGATGGAGGGGTACGCGTATCCGATACGACATACTTATTTAGACGGATCGGTTCAAAACTGTCTAGGTACGACTGTCAAACGGCGGGAAATAAGACTTGGATCAAGGATGAATTGAATTACTGGAAGCAACTGGTTCCGTCACTGAAACAACAACAAATTTCAGTATCCAACTCCAAAGAGACGAAACCTAACGCAACAAACACAACAAGAAGTCATAAAATCGTTTTGATCTAATCTCCAAGAAAAACTGTCATGATGAAACTTTCCTTTGTGTCTACGTCGTCGCTTCTTGTGGCAACCACGCTCTTGATCTTGTCCACCAACATGTCGGTGGTGGATGCCAAGCTGATGCCATTCTTGGATCCTTTTGCAAAGGAGGTTGGCTCTGTTGGTGCTGCTGTCGATGGAGGACGATCGCTGTCCCAGCATGAAACCTTTGAACAGCATGCTCAAGAAATGAAGAAGCTTTTGAACAAGCGAAGGATGGAAGCAACTCGTCGCGAACTTGAAATGAAACGACGACTCAAGGCTGGTCATCCTGCTGCTGCTGCTGCTGCTGCTATCGATGCTACTACAACTACTGCTACCACCACCACCACCACTACTACCAAGGAAGCTAACTTTCATCGAGCCTTATCTACCAAGAAGAGTGCAATGGCCATGGAAGGTACCAAAGGTTCCAAAAAGTATTCTACCAGCAGCAGTGCCAAGAGTGGAAAAGGATCCTCCAGTTCGAAAGGAAAGGGAGGCAAAGGTACCAGCAAGTCCTCCAAAAAGTCCTCCAAGAGATCCAGTAGCAGCAGCAGCAGCAGCAAGGGTGACATGGTCACAAAAACCCAACCACCGACGAGTTCTCCTCCTACTTCCTCCCCTACCATGTTGGCATCATCTTCTCCTACCATCATGATGACAGAACCTCCAACGATGATGAGTGAAGATCAAGGTCCTATTAGTGGCGACACTATGCCCATAAGCGAAGACGAAGGCCCCATCAGTGGCGACGCTATGCCAGTGAGTGAAGATGCTGCACCTATTGTCAGTGAAGACGAAGGCCCCATCAGTGGCGACGCTATGCCAGTGAGTGAAGATGCTGCACCTATTGTCAGTGAAGACGCAGGTCCTATCAGTGGCGACGCTATGCCAGTGAGTGAAGATGCTGCACCTGTTGTCAGCGAAGACGCAGGGCCTATCAGTGGCGACGCTATGCCAGTGAGTGAAGATGCTGCACCTGTTGTCAGTGAAGACCAATTTCCCGCGAGTGAAGACTACCGGGCACCTGCCATTAGTGAAGATGAGGAAGGCCCCATCAGTGGTGACATGGCAAATAGTAGTGACGGTGGAGCACAAGGTGGCGGCGAAGATGACACTGCTGATGATTCGGATGCGGCAACTGATGGTGAAGATGAGCCATCCACACCAGGAGACAGCCAAGGGTCAGATCAAGATGGCACTGCTGATGATGCCGATAGCAACGGCGGTGGTGGTGAGGATCAAGGCGGCGTTTTCGACAATATTGGTGAGGATGTCATTGATGATGAAGACGAAACTGAAGATGAAGAACCTGTAGAACAAGAAGTCGAGACCCTTACAGACATGTGGGAATTTGCAATGGTAAGTCAATCCATACACACAACACGTTTTGCCCAATGCTGGTTATATCATTTCTTCTTGAAACTCACAACAATCTTCTTCCTCCAAACACAACTGTAGGTCCGAACCACAGCTGAATCCACTGACTCGCCAGAAAACTTCCACATGACCAGTGTTGTCGCCATGGCGGGGGCCATTTACGACTATTCTCCCGAAGGAACCATCAATACAGATGAGGCCGTTGGCGATTTTAGTGCGACTTGTATTGTCACCAGCATGAATCACGACGTTCTTTGCACCTACAAGGTACATCTCGCAACTCCAGGTACATTTGGTATTGGGGAGTTTATTGCTCGAGGACACGTCCAAGATCACCAAACGGAGAACTTTGCCTTGGTGACTGGAACCGCCTTTGACTGGTCGCAGTATACCAAGGGAGGATCTTTGACCATGCAACCAAATCCAGAAGATCCTTTGACTTTGGTGTGTTCCTTGACGCTACGGTACCCCAAGGATGCCGTCACCAATTAGATAGACTTGCTCTTTCCTTGTGCCTATAAGGCACACAAGAATAGCTCATAATTGCATGTATAGTAGAAATTTTATAATACATTTGATTCACATGGTATTACAGATGTGTTCTCTGGTCTATAATCTCGTGAACAATAATATTATTGACTCTACGGTAAACCTTGGTTATTCCGAACACTTTGGTAAAAGCAATTGTACATGGGTAATTGTCTATTTGTATGACATGCTGAAGTCAGTACTATTGCATTGCATACAAAGAGCACGCTAGCCCGTCGCCTGGGTGTCATCGAGTCCGGTATCAATTAATCTCCAACTTGTTGGGAATTCTCTGGCATAAAATTGTTTCTTCACTGGATAGTATTCTTGCATATGCAGGTAACGATCATCGACAGCATAGTAATAGCTTGGCACAATCCCCATTTCGTAGCCCGGTGTCTGGTGATCATCCGCATGGTATCCTCGAAGTCGATTGATGTATCCAGTAAAGGTGCTGAACCAACAACCATAGAATACTCTTCCTCGACTCGAAATTAGCTGGTCAATCATACCTAAGAAGGAGGAACAGGAAGAACAAGCCCCATGAGTTTTGGTCGACATCAAGACTTCTCACAGAAATTGGAAGTGAAAACGTACCGTAGTAATTGGTGTTCACCCCTTCGAGTTCGTGCATAAAATCGTCCAAAAAGACTACATCGTAATGTTCCTTCATCAGATCAAACCACTCCTTCTTCTTTTCGTCTGTTGCAACATAGAGAGTCGAGCCTTCAGGAATGTGATCTTTGGTCTTGTTATAGACAACCCACACCGGAACCCTAGTTGGCTTGAATTGGAAATCTCCCCTTCGAACGTGTAATGTATCAAAGTCGCCATGGACACTTTTCTCTTTTGCTCTTTTCCGGATTGCAGCGACTACTCGTGCGGCAGCACACTGGATTTCGTCGATGTATCGGACGTGATCTCGAACAAAGCGCTTTGTCCATAAGTCCGTCTTCCAATCTGCAAAAAAGAGAAAAGCGTAGAAATGGACCAACATCCGAGACTGGTACTGTCCCGTACGGCCGACGGGGAAATGGAGCCAAGGGGTTTCTTGCAGCTCTTTGTCGTAGAGACAAAGCCCCTTTCTATCTGCCCAATTCTCTCGCATCCGATCCTTGATACTGGCATCTACAGGAAATGGTATGCCAACAAAATCCTCGTAGCTGGGATAACCTTCTTTCTTTATTTCTTCATGAACATCAATCAGCTCTTGCATGTCTTTTTCCGAGCTGGATTTTGGGAATGCCGCTAGACAATTATCAGGATCCCAGTTCAGCATCCGTGAGGACTCTCGCAACCAAGTTTTGAGTTCATTCAGTTCCCGACCCTCACAGTCATTCCAATCAGTCCGATTCCCAGGTGGAAATACGGGGTTGCCAGAAATTGGATCCTTGAATCGTCCATCGAGGAAAAGTTCCAAGAATTGTTGCATAGTTATAATGTCCAAACCCTTGTGTTCTTGGCTGATGCTTTCCATGTGGAAGAAATGATCGAAGGAGAATGCGTTCCTTTGATTCTTGTCCTTCTTGCCGAGAAGATACATTTTTTGGTGCGGTGGTAGCACCAGTGTTCTACCCATAGCAAATGCAGTGGCCTGTTCATTCGAGACGTGAGCACATGTATACTATAGCATCAGTCAATGGAAGTTTTACAAGACGACGAATCAACGCACCAAAAGGCTCTCCATTGCCATACGGATATTGTTCCAACCTCCAGAGTCTGGTTCAAAAGTCATGTATTGTGAGATTCCAGGCTTCTTAAACGGCGAAACATGATGAGAATCGGACGGAATGTCTTCCCAGTAAACCATTTCTTCTGCCTCTTCATTCGAAGGACCGCCCCATTTATCACAACTCAATCCAGCCAATCGGTGTTCATGTTCGTTCGTTGGGCTGTGGATGGTTCTGGATGTGGTTGTCGTTGTCGATTGTGGCTCCGCCTGATGGACTCGTTCCGTAGGATAAGGCATTTTTGTCATGGACGGGGTGCCAAGTGAAGCCTGAAGATGTCTTTCCATATCCTGCATGGTACTTAGCATCACTGTATCCGTAAACCGGCTGTTCAAACCGATGAGCATGCACGCAAAAAGAAACATGATGATCATGAAGTATTGTGTCAATAATGAGCGGCTCGAGCCATCGTCAACTTTCCGTCGTCTCGTCGTCACGGAAGCTGATGTTTGTCGTATCACCATTATTCGAATTGTAGAAAAGTGATAGAACTGTGCTTGTGGTATGGTTATCTCATGCTGTCTTGGAACTTTTAATTGTGCCCTGTCATTTTTCATGTTGGAAATCATGCACATGGGAGTTGGCACGGTCCAGCCTTGGACCTTGGACCCATTCCTGGGTAATGGAGGAATGG
>CAKOGP040001869.1:822387-853090 GCA_933822405.4 Cylindrotheca closterium | reverse complement strand
ATGGCCTCTCTTTGTGCCTCTCGTCCACAATGTACATCTTCCATCGTGCACTCAGTAGGAAGTTGGGGTTCCATTTCAAAGCTAGAACCCTCTTTCTTTCCAGAAATCCATGTTGCCAATTCTTGAATTGGTTTTGTCTGTATGACTGAAGCTGCCATGTACCGTAGAGCCAAACCAACTCTAGGTTGTGACGAACAATTCGGTCCAGACTCATGCACACAGTCAAACGAATGAAATGTTGCTTGTCCAGCTCTCAGTGGTATAGCAATAGCAGTACTGTTTTCCAATTGTTTTATCAGCGGATCTGGAATGAATTGCCCCAAGCTCAAAAGGTTGTCGTCAGAATCTTCAGACCGTCGTGTTTCGTGATGCATTTGGCCCCCTTTGTGCGATCCAGGATAGAACGACAAACATCCTTCGCGTTCACCCACCGGATCTGACAGAGCAACCCATGCAGTCAATACTTTGTTGGATGGAGACAACCCAGCGTACGTTACATCTTGATGAGGAGCAAAGAATCCAGGCGAGTTGGGTTTTTTTATGTTGATATCTGAGGACCACAACCAAATATTGGGACTACCAAGTGCTTCCTCAACTGCCTTAACTAGCACTGGATGATATGCTATCATAGATATTGCTGGCAGAATCAGATGTAGTTTGAATCGACTCGAGCCTTCCTTCTCAAGTTCCTCTTTCACTTCCCTCCAAGCCGCTTGGCTTTCTTCGAGCGTCAAGACATTTAACGGACCGACAAAGCCACTCTTGTCGAACGATTCTCGTATGCCCGTGAGCGACATTTCATGTGCATCTTGAATTCAACTACCGGTATATGGGGAAGGTATGCTTGGTTTGGTGGGACCGCTGCACTATTATTTCAGATTTGATCGTTGATGCCAAAATCTCAAAGATATCCGACTAAGAATCCAAAACGGTTCGATGGTCCTTCCGTCGTCCACTTTTGTCGGTTACGTTGGTTAATTCGTTAGATAAAAAGATCTTCAAAACTGAATATCTACATACTCATGTGAAAACAGTTACTTAGAGTTCGCGGATTTCTTGGAGTTTTGAAATCTTGTCACTCGATAGAATTCAAAACCCAAAACAACGGGCATCACAATTGATTGCAACTGGAATACCGTTGAAACACTTGACTGGCAGCTGCCTTTACGTGGAAAGGTATTGTCACACTCAAAGTACAAATCAAAAAACTTTTGTTTACATACATCAACGTCCAAAGACAACCAAAAGCAAACACGAAAAGATGACTCAACTCAACAATCTTGTCAAGCTTCTTCTTCTTTGTGCGATGGTCGCTGTTGGTGTCAATGCACAGATCCGTGGTAGTCATCCATTCGAATTTATTAAGCGTCGCATGGAAAGCAAGAAGGATGAAGCCATTTCTCGAGGAGAGCTTCAAGAACGCTTCGGTCTTCTCCCAAAGAAGGCACAAGGTTCAGGAAAGAGACGGAGCTTGCAAGAATCTGGATCTCTTCGATTCACCGGTATTTACAACGAAATCGGATCCGCCACTGAAGGAGCAACTCCCACTACAGTTGGAGCAGTCTTTGGATTGAATGGATTCATGTATGACATCGACTCTGGTGATGTAAGTAATAGTGGCTCTTGATGTTGAGTAAACAACTTATTGGAAATCGTTTTGCTGACATTTTTTCTTTTGAATATAAGGCCATTGGATCCTTGGAGGGAACATGCACAGTCAGCGCTTCCAATGACGAACACTTCTGCTCATACCATCTTTTGTTTGGAGACGGAGACAATGCTGGTCTCGTTGTCGCTTCTGGTACCCTCACATTCGGCGATAACGATGGTGGTTTCTTGATCGTTGAGGCTACCGCATTCAACTTGGATGGATACCAAGGTGGTATATTTACCCTACGATACGATTCCATTGAAAACTTGATCTTCACTGGCGAAATTGATCTTGTCTAAGCCGACGATGACAAAGATTGCGATGTGCTCACTAGCGTGAAAGTCAATCGGAGGGTTCATCCTGATTGACGGATGGGCCCTTGTCTCCCTTTGCAACGTACGGCGTCAGTGCAATACAATAGGAGGGTCCAGGAGGATGTTTCGGAAGATCTTGTATATCGGTCTCCTTTTCTCCTGTTCACTACATTAAGTACACTGTAGCAAATGGTATCATACGATTATTTTTTGAAAAACATCATGAAGCTATCAAATCATATATTCATTTATAATTTGCTTGTGGTATTAGAATCATCACTAAGATACGAGAACTGCAAGAAGCAACAGAGGTTTGGCGGTCATGGCTAGTATGCTTGTTCCCATCCCTTGTGGACTAAGAATCCGTACTGCCTTGCCTGTTCTGATGAAGCAAAAGGTGAGTGTGTGGGGCGCATACCACTGCACTATAATATGAGTATTGGATGGCGAGAACTTTGTGATCTGAATCTCAACAATAGAGATGTGCCAATGACATCTGGAACCACCACTTTCATTCATGATGATGGGTCGCTTCAGTGGCACTTTTTAAATCTCGCTCTGTGGTCATACTGCTTTTCACTGCAACCTTCATCCTAGATTGCATGTCGGCTACCGCCTTTGCCGGGTCTTTGGCTTGTAGGACAGCTCGAATAACAGCAACACCATCGGCACCAAGTTCCACAGGAATGTGACAGTTGCTTGCATCAATACCACCAATGGCCATCACTTTGGGTGGTGCCGATTTGGCAGCAACTTTAAGCGCTTGTTGGACAGTTCCAGGTAGACTAGGTCCTTCCAAATCAGCTTCGGAAGTCTTTTCAGGATGACTGGCGGTGAGAAAACAGGTTCCAACAAAGTAATAGTCTGGTTGATACTCTCTGTATGAATTCAGAGCGGATTCGACGCTGTGGGCCGAGGTTCCGATCCAAATCGGGGAATTGGAATTGGCCACAGTTAATCGTTCTCGGATATAAGGTACTTGCGACAAGTGGTGTTCCTTGACATGCACCCCATGAGCTCCTCCCAAGACTGCTGCCTCGACCCAATCACTCGAGCACACAACCTTGAAGCTTGGGCATGGTAGCAGCACTTGGTCTTCCACACCGACTTTTCCTCCATCTTTACAGTTTTCTGATAATCTTACTAGTCGCTTGGTAAGTTCTACCGCTCGTTCCATAACATGAGCAGAATCACTAGGCTTTAATCGAATTGAAACCAGGCTGATATCATCAGGTTGTTCCGCAACAGCCTTGGCAATGGCACTGTAAGATTCTTCCATTCTCGTGTTCGTCTCACAAGCATCTAGTTCGGTGATGATTGCCAGCCAACATGTCGAAGATGATGGTACTGTTGACAATGAAGTATCATCATCAGAGGAGGACGCATTCATGGTTGTTGCTGTCGAGGAGTGGATGACGTTGGATTGTGTCAATCCATTGACAGTTCCAAAGAGAAACAAAGCGATGACTACAAGAAACTGCACTTTGCCGGATATGAAACAATAGTTCCGACGGTGAAGGTGGCCTTTGCTACACTTTCGCATCATTGTGCTCTTGGAAGGAGGAAGAGTGGCAACGTTGTTTTTGTTGTATAAAAAGATCGCCCATTTGTATTTTTGCGGCAAAACAGCGTAAAATCTGATGAATTTGAACACGCAATAAATATGAAAAGATCGTCCATCGACTGAAGAGTTGACAAAATGCAAAAATAGATCGTCCATCCACTACTTGCGTTTTCGACTTACTTGGTTGATTGACTGAAACTAATCTACAGCACATCTTGAGGTCTTGTGAGCTCCAACAACAACGCGAAATACTGTATGTCGACAAAGGAGATAGTGTCACAATAACAGAAATGACTTCCCATCAAGAAATGATTATCAAGCTTTTCGAAGAGAATAGAATCACAGACTATCATAGTCTCCACCACGCACCAACAAAAACTTCCGAAGAGTCCGCCAAGGTCCGCGGGGTTGATTTGTCCTCTGGGGGCAAGGCTCTCGTCCTGAAGTATCTCAATGATAGTGACGAAGAGTCAAACACATTTGGTGTCTTTGTGATGAGTGCTTCCCGCAAGCTGCATACGAAGGCTATCAAGAAGGAATTCAAGACCAAGAATGTCCGGTTTGCCAATGCCGAAGAACTCGCAGGATTGACCAACGGGCTGGTCCCAGGTAGTGTCCCACCGTTTGGCAAGTCAATTCTCAACATGGAATTGTTTGTGGATACCTCGATTCAAGACAATGATATCATTGCCTTCAACTGTGGCTCGTTGACAGATTCTATCATCATGTCTACTTCGGACTATATTGCTGTGGCACAACCGACCAAAATCTTTTCATTTTCAAAAGAATGACGACGTAAATCCTAAAAGGAAGAACGGAATCCTTTGATCGGTACTTCAGAGCCGATGGAAATTTGACATTGTGGACGATGGCGGAAGGCTGAAGTCATGGTCGTGTTAGCACAGAGGACGAGAATCCACAATTTTACTGGCAATGGCAAATTTTACCTTCAGCGTTCCAAGTACAACAAGGTGTAAAAGGTCGAGACAAAACTACTGTATGGGGGAAAGTCTCGTCGTGGCAAGAGCGTAGATCGATGGAGTACAACGAAAATACCCTTTGTATTTTGCAAAATACATCAGGTATTTTGTGTTCGTATGGACAACTTGCTAGAAATACAACTCGTTAACTATAATTGTGAAGAATAAAATGAACCAGCGAATCCAATCCAAAATACTACAGTAGGACGATCTATCCAGAGAAATGGATAGATACTGGTATTTTGAAGCCTTGGGAAAGACACGCCTCCGTAATACATGGGAGAAATAGTACATCTACAATCATTTTTGGAACAAGTGAGGGTAATAGCCCTTCCTTGAAGTTGATACATCCTGTAATATATTGCAAGTCACGGTGAATCTGAGAGCATTGTACCGTACCGGTATCAAGTATTTGTTGGTATCTTTCTGAAGCGAATATTCAGTATTTTGCGTGTTTTGAATTGGTCGTTTCCTCGACTCAACCGATCAGCGAGTCTGGCTCGTACACGTTGCAAATGTACCAGAACCACATGAGATTTTAAATTGATTTGCGCAAGCAGATCCGATTTGAAAATGGGTTCACGAAAATCAAACTCGCATCCATTGATCCAAAACAAGCAACACCATCAACGAAACATGACCAATGCCATCATGAACACATCAATGGTATGCTTGATCTTGCTTGCATTTTCATGCGTAGCTTTTGCGGATGTATCGCCATTCTACAAAGTTAACACAAACGTCAAGGGACAGGAGTCCAATGAACGACGATTGAGAGATATTCATGGATCGCAAGAACAAGATTCCATCAGGGCTTCTATCCTCAATGCCCGAAGGTTGCAAGCCATACATGTCCCTGGAGGCCGAGCAGTTGTTGTTACAAGCAAGGGAAAGCCCCATCTTGGAGAGATGGGAAAAGGAAAGGGAGGCTTCAAATACAAGGATCGTTCGACTAGCAGCAGTAGCAGCAGTAAGAAGAGCAGCAAGAGCTCAAAGAAAGGAAAGGGTGGAAAAGGAAAAGGTGGAAAGGGAAAAGGTGGAGTTATCCACAACCCCATTCCTACACACCCTGTTCCTACCGGTACACACCCCGTTACCGCTCCTCCACTCACAAGCCCCACCATGGCCCCCACCATGGCCCCAGTTGATGCCATCAGTGGTGACATCCCAAACGAAGTCATCAGTGGTGACACCCCAAACGATGTCATCAGTGGTGATATCCCAAACAATGTCATCAGTGGTGACACCCCAAACGACGCTATCAGTGGCGACACCCCAAACGACGCTATTAGTGGTGATACACCCAATGCCGCTATTAGCGGTGACACCCCGAACGACGCTATTAGTGGTGACACCCCAAATGACGCTATTAGTGGCGATGATCCAGTCAATGGCGATCCTGTCAGTGGTGATGATGTCAGTGGCGATACTGGTTCCTCGGGGCAACTCGTCTTGAATTTCATCATGGTAAGTACAAGTCGCCGATTTTCATGACCTTTTCGTGCACAACTTTGCCTCTTATATTCTATCTGCCCTACTCTAAACCACAGGAAAGTACAGAGGTCAATAGTCTTGATGACCAAGCCAACTTCCAACTTACGACTACGCTAACCTTGAATGGCGACCTTTTCGATCTCATCGAGGAGGACGATGGAACATTTTCAAGAGGAAGCGCAAATCTTGGAGACTTCAGAGGTGTCTGCACAATTACAGGAGTAGAACACTACCTTTGCAGTTACGAACTTTACTTCCGAACCAGAGGTTCAGTTGGTGCTGGAGGTATGGCTATCAAGGGACCAGTCTCTGCTGCGGAAAGTGTAGCAGTCGTGACTGGTACATCTTTTGACTACTCGATTTACGATACTGGATCTGTGACTTTGTTCCAAGATCCAAACAACAGATGGCTCATTGCTCGCACAGAGCTATTCTTGCAAAACTCATAAAGTGCACTAGCTGTGGATGAAGCTGCCCATTTGCTTTTGTATCTATCTCAGAGCAGAGTGGCATCGGTTTCTGTTTTCCAGTAGCGTAAAACGTACCTTATATGATTCAAATTAGTTGATAAAAATACTATCACACTTGCTGTACCTAGTGCCAGGGTCTTCAGCCATCATCAACAAACCTTCGAACATACTGTACAGTAGCATTGGGTGGGTGAAGACTGCATAATCGACTGACTTTGACTTCAACTTCATCCATCATTGATGAAGTCTGTCTTTCTGTCTGTCCATCTGTCTGTCTGTCTGTCTGTCTTTCGATGGGTGGTTCTCCGTGTCACCCACCCCCCCCTCCGGGTCGTACCGTATGTAAAAATGTACTGGAAACTTAATTTTCTGATTCAGTCAGAGCAGAAGCAAATGCCAGTCACAACTAAATTGCAGGCTGAGTCACAATCCTCCGATAAATCCTAATCTATTTGCAAGCTGACAATCAATCAGCGTGGACTTCTTCTCAGCAGAAGAGCTGCGCTTGCAAATCAGGAGTACTAGGTACCATACAGTACCAGGATGAGGCTCTTGTTGATGTACTAGTTAGAATGGATAGGGTATAGGAACTACTGTTGAGACACCTCCAGGAGCGAAGCACAGCATAATCGTCGATGTGAACATTATTGAACACTGTTTGCCGTTCCCCATACTAGATCGTTCTTCCGTCTAAAGTTTCCAAGTGGCTGCTTGAAAATAGAATGCATAGTACCCTGCTGGCCTCTTCAGATTGATTCTTGTTGTGCTGCCTGGTGGTGTGCGTGATGCACCCACAAGAATGAATCAATGTATCAGGTTTTACAGACTACAGGTACGTGTACAGTAGAGTAGCTGAGAGAGATGTTCTTGTCTAGAACCCAAGTTTCTGGTTTTCAAGAAGAGTACATGTACTATTCTTTCCGACATCGGGTTTTCATGGGAACAAATATACGTTGAGCGTGTCTGTTCCGTTTTTACGACAGTGCAGATCATTCCGGACATAGTTTTCAATAAATGTGGCAGGAACCTTACTTATCAGTGCAAGATCGAAATGGCTGCACGATTCCTGATTTGCCAGTTTTCGTGAGAAGAAGAACAAAAAAAAATGCTATTTTTCCGAACTCACAAAAAAGAAACCATGGCCAAGTCTCTGCAATCGTACTTCAGAGCGTTAGCGACAGAGCTGAACGTTGACTTAGAACGCACTACAATACATCCGGACAATGCCCGAACAATCAAAGGGTCATTCGACGACTCAGTTTTCGAATGCCAACCTGACGAAAGTACTTCACGGTGGATGGAGTCTTCGTCCTCCTCAGACGTGTCGTTGAGTGTTCCCGGACGTCGTAGCAGTATAGACAACCTCCAACCATTTGACGATATACGAGCGACCACAATATGTCAACAGCCGGTGATAGGCAATACAGAAAGGTGGCTCCGGGAACTCCCGATGGAAAGCCAAGAACAAGGACTGCCCCATGATGAAATTCCCACTAGCGCCCAACGAGTGAGAAGTTTTGATGATGAGCTTCGTACTGATAGCTTCGAAGCTGACAGTGACACAGATGATGATATTCCTTTCTTGAACGGATATCGGTTCGGAACCGATGAGAAGCATCCTGCGTCAAACCTGTTGGCATTGAACCGAGAAGGTCTGATACAGTACCCACCAATGCTGTGTGAGATTGACAACCCCAAATATTTAATACATTGGAATGATGAAGACTCAAGAGAAGATACCAGTTCTAATCCGAGTATGCAAAATGTTGCATTTGTGAAGCAAGAAAACCTACTGACTTGTAAGAGCGACGTGGACCATATTGCTTCGAAGACAAGTAGGCCTCATTCACGGAATAGGAAAAGCCAGAAGGGACACGCTGCTGCTTTCGAGCCGGGCCTGGCTTCATGGATGTCCTTGGATCGAAAGGCAAGCTTCGAATAGATAGAAGATATCATTGTGTGTCTCAGTTTTATCTGGGATAATAGAACATAGAATGTGTTTAAAATTTTACAAGTGATGCATTAGAGTACTATATGGAAGACAACATCACACAGTTCAATGAATCAGCTATTCTTGTTCCTCTCTTTGCTTTGAGGCCCATCGATCAAGATACCGTTGCCTTGTTTTCGTCAATGCTGTATTGTTCAATCCGACATCTGATTCTTCGTCAAGATCCTTACTCGATGCTTCCACAATATCATGTTTGCTTGCCCATCGATTGATGACTTGTTGGCGTTGCCGAGACTGCATTCTCATTTCCGAAGAAGTAGCAGAGAAAGATGATAGCGTTGCGCTACCGCCCGAGTCAGAGACTTGGTCCTCATCAATCTTTTGAGTCCATCTGTTAGCTACATTAGTTCTGCGAACTCCAGGATCGTCTCGTGACTCGTAGGACGAAACAGATCCAATCGACTCTCTAGAAGCGCGTCTTGAAGAATCTGATTCCGAAGAGTGTCTGATCTTTCTAACCAAAGCTGTAGCATCTGCTATTTTCGTCGACTTTCTTGCGGATCGGCTTTCAATACTCTTGACGAGCTCCGACAGTCCAGTTTGTGCAGCATGCTCACTCGTTTCTCTTCTGGATTCAATCTTTCCAACAATATCACGACGGGATTCGCGTTCGTAAATCTGTTTCAACCTAGAATCGGGATTGTCGTATGAAATGCCCTTTGCGTAATCCTCTTTCGCTTTGTCGCCCACCATCTTTAGCATTTGATTCACCATCAGGACAAGTGACTTTCCTCCAATGCTGTCCTCTGAGGCACCAGAATGGTTGGTAATAATAGATGCATTCGAGACGGCTGAGTTTGTTGGAGACCGTGTATTATGTTGCTCCTGTTTTGGAGAAGTGGTGGAGGATGTGTGAAGCTTTTTAAATTGGGCATTCTTCAATCGTGCGTCTCTCCTCTTTTCTTGCTCCTCTTGCTTCCTCACCGCTTGCTCCAGGTTCTCAGCAAAAGTCGCTAACACTCCTAAGAGATTGCTGGTTGCAGCCTCTCCTCCTTTTTCGCAAAAGAAGTCAGAGAGTTCTTTGCAAGTCTTGACTGCCTCCTCATTCACCTTCTTTAGTTGATCGAAACCGCTGGTAGCCTCCGTCAAGAAATCCTCGATCTTGTTGACCGCACTGACCATGGTGTATCCATCGTCACTAGTGCTGCCATCTTGAGATTCAATTTCCTTGTCATGTGGTAATGAGGGTGTCACTGTCTCGGTCT
This sequence comes from Cylindrotheca closterium, assembly GCA_933822405.4. Lineage (NCBI taxonomy): Eukaryota > Bacillariophyta > Bacillariophyceae > Bacillariales > Bacillariaceae > Cylindrotheca > Cylindrotheca closterium. The sequence continues at coordinate 843,401 of CAKOGP040001869.1, read as the reverse complement.
TCGTTACAGGTCTGCGTTCCTCCACAGGTTTACCTCCGCCAATCACTGATGACAAGAAGCTCGTACGATTTGCCATCCATTCCGAAGATTCACTCTTCGTGTCATTAGAAGGAAGTTTCCCCCATTTGGGAATGTTTGCATCTTTTTTCATGAGTTCCTTCTCTTTCTTGCATTTCTGAAGTGCGCCACCGAGTCTTCGTACATCTGCATTGAGTTCAGAAATCTGTAGTTTGCTAGCTTCTTGACATTTCGGGAAATCAGAACTCAATCTCAAAGCCGACCGTTGGTTCCGTGCTTGGAAGATCATTACGACTAGGTCGAGAGCTGTTGTCTTTTTGTCGCTTCCCTTGGTTTGTGAGAGCCGCGAAAGAAAGTCAAGCTTGAATCCTGCAGCTTCTTCGCCACGTCCTTCATTCATTCTGTTTCCAATTTGACGGACCATCTCAAGTATATCCGGAAGCTTGTCACTATTCATGATTTGATTGCAAACATCGATGAGCATTTGGAAACTCTCCGCAAGAGCAAGTATTTCCAATTTGAATGATTCCATTGTGCGCATTACTTGGATCTTTTCTTCGATCCTCTTGATATGTGCGATTTGTCTGAACCAGATTTCAGCTGGTACCAATCGATTGTCTTCGCCGTTGTAGTTTTGAATTACTTTGATCTCTGCTGAAGCTGGCAATAAGTCTCTCATAAAGAGTGCTCTGTCACCAGTAATCTTGCCATGGGGGTCGACAAATTCAATAATTTTAGCCAGCTCTTGCTGCGACACATCATTGAAAGCTTTCAGCGTGATGGCTACATTGTTGGCCCGATTGAGATCGATCAACTTCGCCATGGTCTTTGTCTCTGTGCCATCCTTCTTCACAATCTTCTTGGTAGCAGCGTTCTTGTCTTCCTTCTTTTGAAACATTTCAAGATGCTTAGAGATGTCACTTGCGACATCGCTTTCTGCATATTCAGTGAGTGTTGCCTTATTCCAAACACTTTTTCTCAAACTATCGCCCGAGGTGAGTGGGCTCCAATGAAAGCCCCCTTTCATTCGTCGTTCTGGCGTCTTTTGGCCTCGTGTTGCGCCCTTGACAAACGATTCACCGAGAACAGCTACCATAATCTTCTCTGATATACCTTCAGTTTGCATTTTTCGTCGAATAGCATCTTTGGATATCTTCAAGGTTAACATCTTTCGAAAGGACGAAGCAATGGATTCTTCTTCATCCGTAAGCTTCGCCGCTGCCTTCTTGCCACCTCCAAAAGTGTTCACATCGACACCAAGTACACTTGCCATGATATTAATAGGAACGCCATCCTTTCTCAGTTTATGTTCAACTGCTTCTTTCGGCATCATTAGCTTCAGCATTTTCCTGTAAGGAGCAGCCGTAGCTTCATCCTTTGCGGACAGTTGCGATGCTGGATTTACCGGCTTCGAGACTGTTGTTGTTGGGGAGGACTTTTCTTCGCCGCCACCGATTACGGCAATAATAATCTTCGGATCAACGCCATCCTTCTCCATCTTGTGTCGCACTCCTTCTGCAGGTACCATCATTTTCAACATTCGTTGGTATGTCGCGGCGACAGCTTGTTCCGCAGCAGTCAATCCATCAGAGGAAGACACATTTGTAGACGAGCTTGACGAGGAAGTTTCGTTCTCGTCAAGCACAGAACTCATAAGTTTTGGATCGACTTGATCCTTTTCCATCTTATGCTTCACAGCTTCCATTGGGATTTTCAATTTCAACATTTTCTTGTATGAATCTACAATCTTCTGTTCCTCACTTGTAAGCTTTTTCACAGGCTCTTCGGATGAGATTGCTTCTTGATTGTCGCCAGAGATATCTGATTCGTCAGTGGATCGGGCCTTTATTTGATCAAGGAAAGACATGCCACCAGCTGCAGGCTTCGGTAGTGCAGGGACAACTGGCTCAATTGAGGCTTCAGTTGGAGCTCCAGCAGGCTTGAACTCGGATAGATTACTTGACAAGCGTTTCTTCTTGCGAAATTCTTCAAGCACCTTTTGTTCTTCTTCGCTGAGTTGTTCAACAAAGACCGATCCATCAGACTCGGCTACACTATCTTCATCGTCACTTCCATCGTCGCCATCATTCGCAACCTCGTGGAAAGCATTGGCGAATTTCATGCAGTGTTCTGAAGACTCGAAACAAAGGTCTTTGTGCTCCCCATTTGTCTGGAGGAGTTTTACCTTGTAGCCAGACATATCCAGCATAGCTGACTTGAGATCAGTGATTTCGAGATGCCAAATTATTGTGGGTTTAGGCTGATTCGGTGGACAGTCAATCTTCATAATTCCTTTTTCGCCAACAACTACCTTCAGTCCAAAGAAAGACTTCGACTCAGGACCAGGAGCAAGGGGAACACTAACGGTTCCATGAGATGACGAGTCAGTTGAACCACTTGATACGATTTCCTTATTATCAGAATCTTCAGCATTGCTCTTCTTGACAGCAGCTGGTTTGTCACTTTGCGTGGATAAATTCTCAGCCTTCTTCACAGGCGATGCTTCCTTTTGGGGGAATTCTTCAGCTTCCATATTTTCTTCGATCGTACTTGCAGACGGGGTTTTCGGCTTGCGAGGGGTCTTTGGTTTACGAACCACAAAGTGATGAATGTCGTCATTGTTTTGTATTTGCTTGTTTTGAACTTCACCAGACTTCGATTCTTCGGTACTCTTCTTCGGCTCTTCTTCTGCCTTTGCGACAACCTTTCGTAGCTTCACCTTAGCCCATGAACTTGGAATACTTGAAGCGGTTGATGAAGCGGGTGTGACTGCTCCTTTACTCGTCACGGTAGTTCGAGCTGTTCCCATCTGGCCGTTCTTCGAATCAGTTTTGGTGGTGGTCGGGGTCATGGAACGTAGCTTCACACCCACCCATGATGCACCAGTCTCAGAATCGCTTTCCATTAGGGGGTCGCTTTTTGCTTTCTTTGCGTTGGCAATAGCTTGGGCTTTCCAGGAAGGAATGGTATTCGATTCACTTTTGGAGCTTGCCAGAGCATCACTCTTTGGAGTCGAATTCTTCGTTTCGATACTCTTTCGTGGAACAATCTTTGCTGCCCTCGATACTGCACTCGCAACTGGATCGTCCCGTGGAAACATCTGAGTCATGTTACCCTGAGGCAATTGTGGAGCGACATCCTTCGCTTCTACAGATTTCGGAGCTTCTGGTGTAGAAATGTTGATGGCATCTGGGTTTGACTTTGACACTGTTTTCTCTGCCACTGATTTTGGAGAGATCCTCGCTTGTTTCTTTGTTTGGTCAGAATTATTTGAGAGAGCTGCAACTGGCACCTTGGGTGGACGCCGAGAAAATGTAGACGACAATATGCTTCCAGCCTCAGAAATATAATCGGATTCAACGTAAGATATACCTGCATCTGAAGATGCTGCGTAGGAGGAGACTTCTGATTCGGAATCAGTCATCATGAGCGCCTGAGATGACTTTTCTCCAAGACTGGCGTGGACATTGTGTGACAAAGCGTCATCAAAGTTGCTTGTGTCAGGTTCTTCATCAACAGTAGGAGCAACACAAAGTGCTCCATATCGACCCACACCACTTCGATTGAGTACATGCTGACCAAAAGAAGAAGTCGCAGACTTTACGGCCTTATCATTTGCAAGCTGAGTACCTGCTTCTGACTCGGCCCCATACTCATTCTTCAAATAGGTACTCATACTGGCAACAGCAAGCTTTGTCGTGTCATCGAATGCTTTCGAACCATTTCCTTGCTGTAGTGGACGAGTTTTTCTGTTTCCTTTAAAGATAGAATGGAAACTCTCCCAGAGCTGAGTGTGTGATCCAGCAACTTCTCCCTTGAGGGTATGAATGAAATCTCTGTATCCTTCCGGTTCGGGATTAAAGATTTCGGGAGCGTCATAAGCAGTATCATCATACATTGTTTCTCCTTGTTGCGAGGGGAACACAGCAGATATCTCAGAGCCAGTAGAGCTGGAAAGCTTGATTTCAATTTCGTCCTCAGTTGTCACTTCTGGAATTGAACCGATTCCGGATCTGGCTTGAGCAAGCTTCCCGCTTTCCGCAGAGTCATGGCTGTGTCGTCCAGAAAGGACACTAACCTCCGTTGTTTGTCTCCGGATGTCAATGTTTTCTGGCTTAGATTGGACGCTCATGTCGGCTGAACCAGCATCGGCCAAAGCACAATTCGATTCTGATTCATTTCGGGGCACACTCGCTCCGCTATCGTCAAAAAGCATCTTTCGAGAAGGAGAACTGTGGGAATATGTCTTAGAATCTTCGAGGTCCTTGTCGAGAGACTTTCTTGGGCTAATGATGGAATCAGGCTTGTTGTGGAACCGAGCCTTCGCATTGCGCGAGGAAAACCTTGGAGAACGGCTCGACTTCTTCTTGAGCACATTCCCAAAACCAAACTTCGAAAATGAATGGGTACTTCCCGATCTTGAAGAAGTGTCACTTCTGGGTGATCCAATGCACTTTTCTCTAGGGGACGACTTTTCATGCTTTGGTGACATCATTTTTTTCATGCGCGATGATGATTGCTTTAATAGTCCATGTTTCCTAGGGTTTGAAAGAGCGAGCTTTTTGTTTCGTGCTCGTTCTAGAACTTTCCTCATAATCGCTCTATCATGAGACGTCGACGAAGATCCACTACTAGCAGAAGATGCCGCCTTCGGCTTGGCCCAGTTTCTTTTCTTCTTTGCCTCATCAACAGAAAACTCAACTGATGAATCATCTTTCGATTTTGATGGATTTGAGGTACCAGTATACGATTTCATCATCTTCCGTAGCAGTGCTTTTTGCTTATCATCGGTTGCAAGCGAAGTTAGATCAGCTCCCTTTCCCTTTGCTTTCTTTGGTCTGTTCACTCTGCGTGGCACCATTGCTGGTTCCTGTTGAGAAGATTGTGCCGTCGATCCGCTTGACGAAGATGCTGCCTCAGATCTGGATCCATGATAACTCTCGCCACTATCATCATAAAGCCTTTTGGCCTGACCCGAAAGGCCTTGACCATAGAACTGCACCGCTGGATTTGCAGGGTTCGCGTGATTTGCGCGTAAACTTGCAGATGCCTGTGACATCGACGCAGAGGCAGCAGAATGCGACTTGGAAACAGCTGAGTTCGCCGATGAAGAAGAATCACTCCATGTTGTAGGAACGGTTTGTTCATCACTCCAGCTATGAGGATTATGATTCATGCGAGGAGTTGGGTCCCTCTTGGCGCCACCGTAGTAGTTGCTGCTCTTGAGTTGTTGAGACGATTGTAAACCCGTTTCTTTTGCGCGTCGTCTGGCTTCTAGAAGCTGCATTTGACGATCTGACAATTGTATTTCACCTTGTGACGATGATTGTGAAACTATTGGCCCAGTATAGGGCCTGCCACGAGACGCCATGGCTTTTGATTACTGAAGATGAATTTATCACTACAGTATGGTACTGTAAGTACTTTGACTTGACTTCCTTTTTGAGAGTTGAGAGCAACTTTCCCGTTGCACTGGAGCTCGGCGTGCGCACACGACACCCTTTTTATTAAGTATTTTACGCCAGCACAACATACCGTTGGTCAAAAATAAAAACGAGAAAAAGGTACTGTAAAAGTCTAAAAATCAAATCGACTCACTCAGCGTCTGTGACGTTCCGGTCATCGAAGAAAGACACCCGGAGATACATGGATAACACAACTACTGTATGAATCCCACGATGCTCGACACTCCTTTGTGCTGGCCCTTGTCGTTACACTAGGCATCCAGCATTTCAAGAGACTTTCAAGATTACAACCCCAGTCCAAAGACGTCGCACTGCAACATCTCATGAAAATATGAGCATGGAAAGTTTTGATAGTCTGAAAAGAGAGGCGACAAAGCTCGAACGTCAGCTTGAGGATAAGGTGTCTCGATATCAGCAGGTACGTTGGAGTTGCATTTGTTTGTTTCGGCCTTAGGACCGGCGGAACTGACGGTTGCTCTGTTTCAGCTGGTTCAAACAATACCGGACACGTCAAATGATTTGCTCCTGGCGGAATCAGGCATGCACTCGACAGAAGATGAAGCAACTCTAAGACATGATATTCAGCGTACGCTGACCAATATGCAGGACTTGATCACAACAAAACTTCAACCTACAGCAGACCAATCCAGATCACAGAATCCATCCTTACTAGTGAAACGATACCGAGAGATTCTCTTTGATTTGACAGGTGATTTTGAAAAGTCGCGACAAGCTCATGTTCGTAAGCAAGAACGCGCCAAACTAATGGAGGGAGCACGCACAAATTCGCAAAACGACAATGTTGATCCAGCCATGGAACATTTGATGCGAGAAGGACGCCACATTGGAAATTCCTTGAATGCAGCAGCGTCGGTGATTAATCAAGCATCAGAGGTTAGATCCGATCTTCGCACCCAAGGACTCTCTCTGGGGCGTGTTCAAACCACCATGGGGGTGATTGCTTCAAATATTCCTGGCTTGAATACACTTGTGGAATCAATCAGACGTAAGCGATCGAAAGATGATAAGATTCTTGCTGGAGTGATCGCTTCTTGCATCCTCTTCACTCTGTGGTATCTATTCGGCTGAAGATTGCATATTGGCCCGTAATTTGAAGAAGTTTAACTAAGGAGGCTATCGGAAAACTATCATAGCAATGTTATCGTTACATTGATTTCCCACTCTAACACTAGGCAATTATGTTCTATCCCCGATTGCATCTGAACACAAAACTCTTGTACGATACAAAACCCCTGAAGTCAATCAGCTTCTAAGCCAACCCAAGCATCTTCAGACGCTCAGCATTTCGAGCCACACGCTGGGCTCGAAGTTGTTCGTATTCGCTAAGCTCAACTTCATCTTCGCTTTCAGATTCATCAGCTGCTCGGTTTCCTCGCTTTTCTCGTTGCAATTCCTTGACATCGAGTAGCTCAAAGGGCTTCAGATTGGAATCGTAGCAGTACACATGATTTGCAATGATAATGCCAGGAGACTGATTCACTACCATTGGTTCAATAGCAGAAACATGGCCGGATCGCATCAGGCCTCGGAGCACCCAACGTATCGCTGGGACGAGAAACTGATCACGAATCTCCCAGGAGACCTCATCCGGTCCGATAGGAACAACTCTTCCCAAGTAGGGCGGGAATGACCCATTCATGTACTCCCCAACACCCTTTTCGTTGGTCGTTGTGATCATGGAGGCGTGTGTTCGATACAGTGGTGCGTAGAATTCTTCATGGCACTTCTCTTGATGCATTTCCACGTCCAAGCGAGTTTGCGGCAGAGGTGTCACATCTCCACTTACGCTGTGTTCCTCTTCCACCGACGATAAGAAACCCACCTTCAAGTCTTTGGCTGCGGATCGTCTAGTAGTCGGTTCGGCATGGGCACGAGTGGATCGTCGCAATCCAGCAACCTCCGTTACAGCAACCTCTTTCTGCAGTTCCAGGAGCTCGGCAATCTCTTGAGAACGCTCCTCGTTAGACTCTTCCACAACTTCCTTATGTTGTTGCGATGGCCGACAACTCCATTTTGGCTGCAGGGAAAAAGAAGACACTTCCATGTTGATTGGAAGATTTGCAAACGGTCCTCTCAGATCATTTGCCTCTCGGAGCGTTGCTTGAAGACGAATGGCGTTTTCAATTGCTCGGGAGTGATATTCGTCCTTGACCATCTTTCGCTTTCCCTTTCGTTTTCTCTTTCGTCCACCATCGTATTCGTCATCTTCGTCACTTTCGTATTCATACATGTCGACATCGGAGCCATCATCAACATAGACACTTCTTCTCTGTCGCGAGCGTCCACCTCCACTTTTTTGGTCAGCTGTAAAAGAAATGTCAGCGATTTTCTTGAGCACATTCCTTTTCACTGCCGATGCTGCGACATGGATCCAATCGTCCGGAGGATTGAATGTCATTGCATTGTCAAAAATAAGTTCGACATCCTTTCGAAAGGGGCCATTCAGCATACGAGCGGTTGGTGATTTCAATGACGATTGACCTGGGGGGACGCTTGAATAGTGTCCGTTTTCGAGCTTCTCCGAGAGGGTGGATACGTCCATCGGATTCTTGATGACGGAAAAGTAATTTGGGATGTTCAGTGCAACAGGATCTACTGGCTCCAAGAAAGGACCGATTTTGCTTTGTCTCTGTAGGTACTTCACAATGTTCTGACATTCTCTGAATGCGTCTGTTCCAGGGTTATAATCGAAGTGTTCGATCGAATACCATAGCGTCGAGCCAGAAGGTTGGCAGATGAAGGTAGACGTGTCAGCACGGACATCCAGGGTTGCCCAAAATGATGCCTTTTGTTCCCCTCGCGATGCATCGGGGAGGAACAAAATCCTATGCTCAACATCATCGTCATCGAGAACAGTGTCATGTCCGATGATTCGGCCCCCGATTTCTTCGTCCTCAGCTGAATCCATCCCTTCATCAATTTCTAAAGGAACCAGAGAAACTTTGTCCCCAGAGCCACCAGAAAATGGGTTTCCATCAGCCGCTTCCGCTTCAATTCTCTTTTTCTCGATTTCTGCAGCCTTCAGCCCAGCTTTCACTTGTGCCTCCGTCAGGAGTACCATGTCTCCTTCATACGTGTAGTCAGCACCAGGTGGAGCTGCTGCTTCCGCACGGAATCTCATTCTCCGCCTCATCAGAAGAGGGTTCTCGGCAGCTTCTTCTCCTTCTGACTTGACACTCTTGGAGTAGTCACGTATCCGGAACCATACGCACTCGGTCATGTCAGTTGTCCCTTCTACAGCTTCTGGACGACAGAGTAGTTTGCCAATGAAATCGTGCCCTTCGGTGAACCATTCGACGGAAGATTCGTCCTCAAATTGGGAACCGTCCAAAGCATCCGATGAGGTCAGACGTTCGTCCGCTGCAGTGGCAATGATTGCTAAAGGGGTTTCTGCCAAATTTCGGAGGATGAGTTGACGAAGACGCAATTCAGTCACGTGAAGTTCCTTCATATAGGCAACAAGTGCCTTCTGTGCGTCTGACAATTCGTAAGGTTTCTCGTCTTTCGTTTCATCCTCATCCTCATCGTCATCCTTTTCTTCTTCAATTGTCAGTAATTGAGTTTTGGAAAGCTCTTTCAAGGCTTCCGAGTCACTTAGGTCCGTTGATGTTTCCAATCGTACAATCCGGTTTTGCTTCCAAAGTAGCTTTCCAAGGCCAGCACGACATCTTCGGATTGGATCAGACGAGTCTTCGGCAACTACTTGTTGAAGACCCAATAGAGTTTGACATTGATTCGCCTTGATCAATCGGAGCAACGCATCCATGAGCTGCTTCTGTGTCAGTTGGGATTGGTTGCCGTAGAATACACCCTCAGAGGAGCCAGGGTTGGCTGCTCTTCGTGTACGGCGACGACCGCTTGGTTCTTCCTCGGCAATTTCTAGCTTTTTCGCAAGAGTTTCGTCATCGTCCTTGGTTTCCATGGCACTGGACGAAGCCGCTTCAGTTTCAATAGCACCCGATTGGCCATACTTCCCCTTGGCAAATTCTGAAATGGTGTCAATCCAAGACGACCAATTCGAGCAGCCTTCATTGATACCTCGGAATCGCCACTTTTCCCATGCCTTTTGCTCCTTGAAAATAAGTTCCTGCTCCAGCAATTCTTCCTGTCGCTTCGATTGGTGTGACTTTTCTTGATCACCAACAACATCCAAGACGAACTTGCAACGAGAGAATGTCTGTGCATCGAGGTTCTTGAGGTCGCCAAAGGATTCGCCGGAAATACATTTCACCACAACCTTTCCGACTGGAAAGTCTGGGGCCTCTTGATCAAGAACAAATTCATCAATCGACTCCAGTTCGGATGTCGCCACGCCGTGTTCGGCAGCTCTCTTGTTATGCTTGACTCGAAGAATTGCCTCGCACAAGGCCTCTTGAACCATCTCTCCCGAAATGACTCTTGGGCGAGCCAGATGTTCCAAGATGGATTCGAAACCAGGTTCGAAGTATGGATTTTCAAAGAGAATGGCATCTTCAATGTCTTCTTCCTCTTCTTCATCATCGTCACTGCCATGGACGGGGCTGAGACGCCCACGTTCCACCTCGACACCTTCAAGCTCTTCGTCGTCCTCGTCCTCGACATCCATGTCATCAAAGTCTTCGTCGTCATCCTCTTTCGACTTTGACTCTGGAATGGATTCTTCCTCTTCCAAAGTAGCCTGGGCTTCTTTTTCCTCATCATCTTCGGTGGGTTCTTCCTTAGGTTCCGGTTCGGTAGAATGCTCGTTTTTTTCTTTCTTTGCTTCTTTCGTTGGAGAAGCAGACTTCACCTTGACTGGTCCTGCCTGTTCTCTCTCTTCACCTTTCTTGGATTCGTCTTCTAACTTGTGCAGGAGCCACATTGCCACTCGACCTCCACGTTGGACTGGGTTTGGATGATTGATTTGATCATCGGCTGGTTTGGTCGGTTGCCGACTGGACCGACGCGGACGCCCGGGACCTTCAATGACTGGTGGTGGTGGTTTCTTAGCTTCGAGTAAGCTCCAGGCCCATTCAGCGCCTGCTCGCACTCGCTGTGCCAAACTAGCCGGGGTGAACTGAACACTGTTGGAGGATTGTGAAGGAGTTGTATCAGTTGCGGTAGGTGCTTGCAAGTAGGAGGATGGATTCTTGGTATAGTACAAGGGAGGGTGAATATTCTTTTTGCCCCGACCACCTTTGGACGACGACGATGACGATTGTGCTGGGTTCTCCTGTTGTTCTTGTAAGAGGCTTTGTAGTGCTTCTTCCAAGGCAGCATACACCAGCAATGTTGCCATCAAGTCACTGTTTACGAGAGAATGGACAAGGTGGTCCCGATGGCGTTCTTCAATTGCACTCAATGCTGGTCCAGGCGCAGCTTCTACTTCGGCACCATCGGTGGCTGCATTCAATTCATCTAGTGTGTATTCCTCTTCGATGCGTACTCCCGGTGCTGCAAACTCCACTTTCCAGCGCGGAGGCAGTCTTCCAGATGGCTCTTGATAGGCGACAACCTTTCCCTCGAGCGTTGACGGGTATCCAGAGGGTAAAAGCATCTGCTTTTCCATCGTTTTGCCAACATGGGGATCCTTGGGTCCACTCGGTTTGATGTCTTTTGTTTCAGGAGAGCTAGGCTTGGAATCTACATCATTACTGACCGGCTCGTCCGTTTCGTCATTATTATCCTCTGACGACTTGGCATCTTCAGCAGTGGTTTCTCCTTGATTTGAATCGTCCTTGTCGCTGCTCTTGGCCTCATTTTTGTTGGCATTGGAGGTTTCTGATGTTTCCTCATGAGCCTCATCCGCCCCAGCTTCGTCCGGAGGTCCCTCAGAAGTCGTTTTGTCAGCTTTTGGATCCTTTTTGTCCTCTTCTGGGGGGATTCCACCATTTGAATGGCCCTCAGTTGCCTTCTTGTTATCCATTTCCGCTTCTTTCTGACTATCAGCCATGGTCTAATTTCGCTCGATGACAAAGTCAGATTCGTTTACAGCGACTGTTGTGGCACTTGAGAGGCTGTTTCTGGCTTCTCTGCAATCCTCGGCAATTAGACTAACAGAGGGAAACAATGGATAGCAGTTTGCAAAGGCTCTGAGTGACAAATATATGAGAAAGGACACCTGTACACGACAATCATCAGGTGCCGACAATTTCAATTGAAAGGAAACACAATAGACAGTGGAGCGGGTGAGGTACAGACGTTCGATTTTTTCTTTATTTTATTTTAAAATGCTTGAGCCAAAAGGTGAAGTTACAAGCAGATGTTGAAACATGCAGATAAATGAAAACCGATTCCAAAGTATCCAGGGAAGTCTAAGCTCTAGATCGGTAGAGTGCCGTTGTGTCTGTGGCCGTGATAATTCCGAACGTAATTCAGTTCTTGGAACTTTACCTGTACCCGCTGTTAGCTCTAGTCTGCAAGCTCCGGTACCAGGCCTTTACAAAAGCGTGAAAGCATTTATCAAAACTATTTACACTTTCAATGAATAAAGCAATTCAATACTGTACAATTTTTAAAGCTTCTTCTTGAGAGGGGTAGGAGAGTTGACTACCTCGATTCAAGATTTCTTATTTCCCAACCTCTCAAAAAACTCATTATCCCGACCTCTGACACCCAGGCACAATAATGATGTTTACAAGCAAGCAATCATAATAAGAATGCAGGTAAATGACTACCTCTTCCAAGGTAATGAGGGAGAGCGAGCACCGAAAAGTGTCAAGAGACTGATTGTTAATCCGGGCATTCAGGTGTTGCCTAATGAATTGTGTTACAATTGTGAGCGTTTGCGGGAAGTCACAATGCCTCAGGGATTAATCAAGATCGGCTCCCGGGCGTTTGGTTTGTGCTTCAGTTTGCTGGCAATCGATATTTGTAGCACTGTGGAATCCATTGGACAAAGCTCGTTTTGGAAATGCCAACTTCTGGCGAAAATAGATTTTGAACAGCCATCATCTTCGCCACATCAGCTAAGGTCGATTGGGCGACATGCTTTCCGTTATTGCCTCTCACTACAAAGAATCAAGGTCCCGTCGTCGGTGAATTTGATTGGCATGTGTTCCTTCAAGAGCTGCGACGGCTTGGTAGAAGCAATCTTATCATCAACGTCCATCAAGGAAATTCCCAGCTGGGGTTTCGCTCACTGTCGCTCTCTGCAAAGTTTGAGCCTACCAAGCTCATTGGAGCGTATTTGTGACAGTGCATGTATTGACTGTACTTGCTTGGTGACAGTGATGGTGCCTTTGGGTGCACAGCCGATCGAGATTGAAGCCGGTGCCTTCTATCGCTGCAGATGTCTTGCAAATCTTGTGCTTTCCCAAGGGTCAAATGCATCAGAAAACTCGTTTGATGGATGTGCACTATTGCGAGATCGCTTTGGTAAAAGAACAGATGCTATTGTCGCTGCTATGATAAATAGATTTGACGACTTTCCAGTACATAAGCTTTGTTATGATCATTACTCGACAACCGCTCATGAGCTCCGACGGTGCTGGACCGAGAACAAGGAGGAGATAGACGCATCGATGGTAGATGAGTTCGGAATGACACCTTTTCACGTTCTCTTTTCGACTACCGAGCCGAGTGGAGAACTGTTCGAAGTCCTTCTAGACAAGTTTCCATACCATGTTCTCAGCTGGAAAGACGCCAATGGCAAGGTGGCAATGGATTACTTGGTCTCCAACTGGACCGACACATCTACATCTTTGCTTGACATGACACTTCAAAAGTGGATTTTTTGTCGATTGGAGCGCTGGTGTGCGAAGTGTTGGAGAAACGTAATGATTCCACTGGTGAATACCCTTCTAGCTGAAGAGGACAAGGGACGCAGGATGACTGTGTTCATTGAGATTTGCTCAATCTTGAAAAAATACGAAAATGTGGAAGCCACGTCGATATTGGAGATGACCTTGTGGAAAAGGCATCTCAAACGTGGACGCAGCAATGATGGTACTAAACGGCAAGCTCTAGACCGAGAAGAGTGCCGGTGTGTCTGTGGGTCTGACGTTGTAATTCCGAATGTAATTCAGTTCTTCGTGGGCATCCATCAATGAGTCCCAACACTACTGAGTTGTATTGATGGAAGTAAGAGTATTCTATGCTTTATGATGCAAATAACTATTTTCCTCGCTGCTATATTCTATACAACTAGCTATACCAATGTTTTAGTCTGTCTCCAGATTATGGCTCCTCCTGAGCTCTTGTTTGTGATATCTCCTGTTTTTTAATCATTCTTTTCACATTCCTCCAGGTCGGGAACCAGCTGGAACCCCTGTCAAGACACCCAATCCTGGTTTCAAAGTACGTGCCAATCGACCCAATGGCGGAGGCTTGATGGCCGACTCTGGAACGTCACGGATGTAGCACACTTTTCTCGTTTCTGGATCCAATTCATAAAATGAAATTCCTTTAATGGCATCCGTTTGGCCATTCAAGCGAACTTCCCAGGTAAAGCAAGTACTATTGACTCCATCACAAAACTTTTGCGCCTTGAATTCAATACCAGGAAAGGAAAAGTCTTCGATGAATCCTTTCACTTCTACTGTTCCCTTGAGTACTTCATCATAATTGAAATCACGGTAGATGATGGTATCCGAAAACAATCTCAAACTTTCTTCGACTTCTCCTCCTTGGACTTCCAAATACAAGTACTTTGCCACTTCATTGGCAGCAGTTGGTGACCTTTTAGTATATTTTGGCTTTGGTTTTTCCTCGGCACCCTTGGTGACTGCCTTTAGGAGTTCTAGTGTCAAATCTCCAGGTTTGTAGATTGGCTCGGGAATCTCTTGGACGAATTGGATCTTTCCTTCACTATTCAACTCGACAAAGGTTGTGCCTCGAAGACCCTCTTGTTCTCCGGCGACCCAAGTCCAAGCATAGCCGCAAGCAATATTTCCATCACTGATCTTGTCAATGCGAACGTCCCCTTGTTGTTTGCGCTGATTCACCTTGGCAACCATGTGACCAACAACTGCCTGAAAATTGCAATAGTTCAATTTGATGAATTAATGAATGAATCAATGTCCAACACTCTCCCCATCACTCCTACACGTACCGCTTTTCCAACAAAGGGACTTGGTTCGTAACAGTCATTGTAGACAACGTCATCGGCGCAGGCTTCTCCAAAGGCCAAGGCACCCACTTCGCTAGCAAAACACTTTTTGTTTTGGATCAAATCTTGCATTAAATCTCTAGCTTGACAATTGCGACCCGTCAATGGTAGCGATGGAGACCCTTTCAAGAAATCCTGCAAGAAATTTGCTGATAAACTAGTACTGGAAGAAACTTCTTTGTTGTGTTCTCCGGAAGTGATGGTGGTGATTCTTCCAATCGATGATGCAGAATTGGGAAGGAAGGCATTCGTCACTGCGATCGAACAAGCATAGAGGGATATGTAAAGGGGGGCTCTGGATAGAATCATTGTTGTTGACAATCTAACTCGTACAGTACATGTACCTGGTACTTTTGTGTCTTTCACACTGAAGGTGCAAAGTTGAACAGTACAGTACTGAAACTATTATAGTCACGTCACGCGTAATAATATATTGCAATCCAAAGGAATATTCGACTAGTCGGAACAGCACGAGTTTTGAACTTCTTAGCAAGAACTACGATGACCGCGCGCGGCCAATGGGATGCAGTTGAAAAATTTACCCGCTCTAACCCCCGGACCTATGTGCGTGGGTTCAAAATCTCAAACGCGCCCGTCGGGACGTAGTGTTCAAATTCAAAGCGTGACAAGAGTCATGCAAGGGAGTCAAACCAAGAGAAGCCGTCAATTGGCATTTTGAGAATTCCAAATTGTCACAATCCACACAGACATCAACAACGATATAACAATATGAAGTTCCTTTCAGTGCTATATTGTGCCTGCCTCCTCTTGGATGCTTCTATCGAGGTTGCAGCGAGAACGAACAATGGAGGCAACCTTCGCACTATCGAAATGGTGAGTGACGACGAAACGACGACGACAACGACGATGGCAGTCACACTGCAAATTTATCCGATCGGAATCAACGATTACCTTGCACGTAATACTCACAGTGTTCTTCTCCATTCAACTACTCTACTCTGCTCTTTGAATAGCGAGCCAATGGCGACAGAAACTTGGCCGGCAAGGGCAAAGGCGGCAAGGGCAAAAATAACAAGATGGACACGACGACCTCAACCAAAGACGGAAAAGGAAAGGGCGGCAAAGGAGGAGAGACATCCAAAAAGTCTTCCAAGTCGTCCAAGAAGTCGTCCAAGAAGTCGGGCAAGGGAGGCAAAGGAAACGTTTCAATGAACCCATCATCAATGCCCAGTCAAATGCCCAGCCAAATGCCTTCCGCTTATCCATCTGCCATGCCTTCGGGGTACCCATCTGCCATGCCCACCAAAACTCCTATTGCAGTCAGCAATGACGCAATTAGCAATGATGCTATCAGCGTTGACGAAGGTCCAATCAGTATCGATGAAGGTCCTATTAGTGTGGATGAAGGTCCTATCAGCATGGACAATGGAAGTTTCGACGACGCCAACAATTTGAGTGTCGATGATGGAGATCGGGCCGGAACTACCCCGCCAGCGGGTGGCACTATCTCTTTTCCGACCAGTGAACCAACGGCAGCGGCAACAAAGGCCCCTGTCGTCCGACTCACTAAGAACCCAACCAGATCTCCAACCATTGATCTAAGTGATCGCACTGAGGTTCCTACCAGTGAGCCAACGGCAACTGCTGCCACAGAGGCTCCCATCGCCCGACTCACCAAAGATCCAACTAGATCCCCAACTGTGGACCTAAGTGATCGTACTGGAACAGTCGGGCCTTCTTTGATTGTCGTGCCAACGGTAGAACCTACCCTGGTCCCCACAAAGACTCCAACCGTCGCACCGACAAGGACTCCCGTCTCTTTGCAACCAACTCAAACACCAACTGGTCGTCCTACTAGAGCTCCAACAGGAACTCCAACAAAGACGCCTACCACACAATCGCCAACCGCTTCTCCCACCAGCAAGCCGACAAAGACTCCCACACCAACGGTCACTCCAACCAAGGCTCCAATTGTAACGGTACCAACAAGGGCACCCGTCACTCCTCGCCCAACTCCAAGCCCAACCAAAGCACCTACCAAGGCACCCACAACGACCCCTACCAAGAGCCCAACCATGGTCCCGACTGAAGCGCCTGTAGGTACTAGCAGTCCGACCGTGACGGATCGTGTGGGAGGTGACGACGGCAACATTATTCCTCTGATTGCCATTCTCCAAGGACGATTGGAGCCCAACTCTTACTTTGGCGGCGTCGAATTTGAAGATCCAAGCTCATATCAATACAAGGCTTTGCAACGCGTCGAACGACAAGAAGGTTCAGAGTCTTTAAGCGCTCAGAAACTAATCCAATATTATGTGTTGTACTGCATCTACTATGCAACTGGAGGATCTGGATGGGTGACTGCTGATGGGTGGTCACAAGATGACCTTGCCCCCTGCGGTGGATTCTTTGGTGTTTCTTGTGATGACGACAATGTGATTGTTGGAATTAATCTATATGACAATGGTCTCAGCGGTCAATTTCCTCCTGAGGTTACACTTTTGGCATCTGATGGTTACCGTTCGACTGGCGCTGGCAACTTGAGAAGTCTTGACTTATACTTGAATACTGGTCTCGGCAATGGAAACGATAGTCACTGGGTATCCGAATTGGGAAGCTCTCTCAGTAAGTTTTCTCTATTTCGCCATTGGACGTACTTCTATGAATCCTTCTCTCATGCACTTTTTCCTTTCAGAATACCTGTTCATTGGAAAGACTGGTTTTGGAGGATCCATTCCAAAGCTACCATCCGGAATCATTGAATTTGATGCGTCTCATACTCAAATCAACGGTGGTCTCGTTGCATCCAACTTTGAAGGCTTGGATCACTTGACATGGTTGCTTCTTGATGGATGCACATTCCAGACGTCCATTCCAACCGAGTTTGCTCAATTGCCAAGTCTCGAGTATTTCTACATTAGTGATGCTCAAATCACTGGAGATTTGTCCTACTTGGAGGGAATGCCAAAATTGTTTGAGCACTTTGCCAGCAACAATCCAAATCTTGGAGGCGCACTCTACAGCTTCATTGGTGACATTCAAACACTTGGGTCGCTCAACTTGGCAGGCAACGGCCTGGAAGGAACCATTCCAGCGTCGTTTGGCAATCTTGACAACCTCCAACAACTATGGCTCAATGACAATAGCTTGTCTGGTCAAATTCCAGCAGAACTGAGCGAACTGATTGCCTTGCAAACCCTTGAGTTGCAAGGCAATAACTTGTCGGGAGATTTCCCACAAGCGATTTGCGAAATGAAAGATCCTGGATATTCATTGAAAAAACTTGGTGCGGACTGTTCCGTGCACAAGTGTGAATGTTGCGATTGCTGCAGCACCGAGTTTTGCCAAGCCCTGTAACAGGATTGGCATCATCGTCTAGAACTGTCCAAAGTGATGATTCATTCTCTTTCTTATTCTGTTTCTTGGAGAATTGTGCCTGAATAAGAGGGAGATAGGATGGCAATTCGTTCTTATCCTGTTTACAAACCAACAACCGTCTGTGGACAAGAACCAATTGCTACAGTAGTCCTATTCTAAGATGTTCATAAATACTTGCTATTTTCATTAAATTCCAAAATCTCTACAGTATGAATAGGTAGTGAATAGTAGGTATACTTTATTTTACCCGTCACTGGTCCTGCGGTATCCAGCACTTTTATCCTGTGTTATCTGGATCATTGTAATCAATCTTACAATCGAATGAGTCAAAGATTGCACATCAACACCTGCTACCGTATGCCATCACCCTGCCATGCCCATCACACATCAATAATCGCAACCATTAACCGACGTGTCTGACATGAGAGTCTTCCAGCTTGCAACTTTATTTTTGGTATCAACAACACCAACAGCCTTTTCCTTTGTGCCACAAAGCGCTCGAACCCTCACTGATGTTTCGCTGAGTGCCAAGAATAATAAGCTATCCCAATATGACCCCTTTCATCTGGACCATCACGAGACGACCTTATTGGAGCCAAACATGAAAATAGGTGATTCTGCGGAAACCAAGGCGCTAGCACTGGGAGCTCTTGCCATGATTGGAACTCCTGCATCTGCCTCTGCAGCAACCGCCTTTACTGCCACCGCCATTCCCGGTGCCTTGGCAGCCTATGGTCACTATGCTTCTCTACTGGGAATGTTGGCATGTGTCATGATTGAACGACTTACCATCAAACCAAACATGTCGGAAAGGGAAGAGGATTTCCTTGCTGCCGCTGATATTGCCTTTGGCTTTTGGGGATTACTCATTACGTATACTGGATATTTACGTGCGACCGCCTATGAAAAGGGATTCGATTTCTACTCCCACGAACCACTCTTTTGGCTGAAGATTTGTTTCCTTGGTATCTTTGGAGCATGTAAGATTGACTGACATGTTTGATCCTGATCATTGGATCCGATTGCAAGTGTACTAATACTTTTTCCCTTTCCTGCTGTTCCAGCTTCATTTTTCAACACGACCATTATAGTCAAGAGAAGCATTGCCAAGCGCAATGGTGAATTTGAACCCATGAGCGAGGCCCTCGCACAACGAATGATCAAAATCTGCAATGCCGAACTTTTCGCCATTGGCATCATTCCCTTGACTGCAACCTTCATGGCTCGTGGAGTTTTGTATAGTGATTCCATCCCGTGGCAAGCCGAAGCAGGCTTGTCGGCTGCTGTCTTTGTCGGTCTTAGCTATAAGTATCTCAATGAAGCTTTCACGTTTGAAGACTAATGTAAAAGATTTGAATTGAATGGATTGGTGGGCATAGCATAGAATTTTCTAATTCTATTTTAATAGATACAGTAGGATCCAATTGATAGAAGAGTTCCTTGTGGATAACTTCAGTTGAGTTCCTGTAGCAGAGCATGCACTATTGGTGGCTCTATGATCCCCATCGTGTGGAGGATTAGCGAAAGGCACAGCTTGACAGAAGCATTTGACCTGCAAGAAGCAAGCTTTTGTGTCATTCTGCAAGCTGCTGTAGCAATGATGGTATGGAGTGAGTCAAGCACAGATGCAGACTTTTTTCTCCACTTTCGAGTTCCATGTTCTCTTGACATGATCGGATGATGAGGACTTGATCCCTCGCTGGTTGTGGATAGTCCTTCAGTGATGTAATATCGTTGAGGAGTTAATCAGTTGTAACCAGCAACCCAATGGGCTGCTTATCTCGCTGTGAGGAGTCAAAAAGCCCAAAGTCACCATCCTGGGCTTGGAGTCAAAGGTCCTCATCATAGTCCTCATCGTCATCAACCATTTGCGGTTTGGTAGCTTTATCAAAGGCCTCCATGAGAGCCAATATGCCAAAGGTAAACATGGCTCCAAAGATGGTAGAACCCACCATGAAACCGAGTGCCAAGTAGAAATCACTGTATGCAAAAGAATGCTTTTCCTTTTTGGAAGCAGCACTTGGCTTGCAAGCAACATGTTCGCTGTCCTCTACGCTCGAGTTCTTTTTGCGTTGATCTCCGAGAGAGACAGGCACGTCGTTCTGGTTGTTGTCCCATTGCCCATTTTCCGTTGGATCGGAACTGGGAATCGAAACTTCATGGGCCTCGGAGCTGTCAGCAGCATGTCGGGATCGTTGTTCACTGCATCCTTCGCTGCCATTGCGATGATGGTTCATACTGCAATGGCGATTGCTGGCCACGAAGAGCGATTTCTCATCTCGTACATCAAGGTTGACAGTGTCAATGTAGCGAGATCTTGTGGAGGAATCGACCATAGAATGGCTACTAGCGCTTCCGACGAGTAGAGTGATGAACACTACCAACACTGCGGCACACGAGGTTTTCATGGTGTGTGTACGTGTTTAGTAGGAGCTGGATTTGAATTGTATTGTGCTGTACTGTACTGTACTGTATTGTCTGGAATAGATATACTGTACTTGGTTTATTTTTGTGTTTCGTGAGTGGAACAAAAGTGTTGGGGCATTTACTCTTTCTGCTTTGGGACCGTGCACTGGTAGGGCAAAAAGACTTGGACACCAAATCTGATCAGAAGAAAAACATGCTCGAAAAGGGCTCGTACGCTAGAAAATCAGCCACGTTGGTGGCGTTTTTCCCAGAAAGAACAACTCTTAATTTCAAAAGTGGACACCACCGCCGTTTCCCCGGAAACATGCTAAATTCATGGATCCCTTGCGAGCCAAAATGCTCTCTACTTGTATCTCGTGCGTGGTGGAATCCACATCCAGGCAGTCAAGGGAAACAGGTCCCAGGCAGCTGGCAGAGGGTTCAGGACCACTGACTGTATAGTCCAAAAAGTTCCAGCATTATTAGCACTAGAATACGTTTGGCAGTGCCAAAGATGTACTGTACATTATTGCCACTCAACTCGATTCATTCGTCATCATCAGTCCTGCTGTATTTCTCCATTCCTGTTGGGTACCCATTACTGTTCAGTGTGTTCTGTACGTGTGGTGCTTTCTTAAAAAATTAGCTGTCATTTATTCTATCAATTTAGTAGTCTATTGGGTACATGTGTAGCATTT